>JADBJO010001412.1:52612-95112 GCA_016801955.1 Conus betulinus | reverse complement strand
TAGCGATCGGTTGGGCTGTAAGCAACATTACCTTACCCTTCATGAAGAAAGCAAGAGGGTATGGATGTATAAAGAAAGTTATCAAAGGGGTGTGAATAGGTATTGATTTTATAACAATGGGTCTCTGCACAGACTAGTTCAGTAGAAGAACTGAATCAGATTTTTTTCTTTTTAAGTCAGTACGCATGTAGTTCTGTAAAGAATGCTTTGCATTATCTTTCTCCATCATTCAATGGAACTGCTAAGGCATTACAATCTAGTTTGTCAGAAACAAAGTGTTGAGTGGCTTAACACAGTTTCTTTTCCTTAGTGTGTTAATATAGCGGTAGTGAAATACCAAACAACAAATGCAAGTTGACTTTCTTTCTTTCTTCTTTCTTTCTTTCTGCGTACGCAGGCTGATACTCCTGCGGACACTGCCTGTATAGACAGGCAGTGGAGTTTTGTGTGTATAACTGTTTTTTATCCCGCCATAAAGGCAGCCATACTCCATCTTCGGGGAAAACAAGTTGACTAAAAACTAGTAAAAGTGAGGGGGGGAAAAACCCAAACGAGGCAAAATACTGTGTTGAAATTTTTTTTGATATATTTTCAAGCCACCGCAACCAGACACATTCCCAAAGAGACTGGCAAAACGCAAGCGCTGACTCGATGTTAAGAAAGCAGGACAACACAGATTTTGAACAACTTCAGTGTGGGATGCTGAGTGCTGGAAACTTGATGATGTGCGAAATTTACACACAGCAGCAGAAATCTTGCACTTTCTTGTCACAGAAGGACTGGAAAAAGCTTATACTATAGTGATGAGCCCTTGTTTACTATCAAAGTGCAAGCAACTTTTTATTTTTTGCTTTTTGTAAAATATTTTCTGTGCGATTTGCAAAGGGCTGACACTTCACTACAACTCTGCCTCTGCGTGTGTGTGTGAAAACATTTATCTGTTATTAAGATCACGAGCGCCTTGCATGAGATTCAGATTTTTCTACAATTAGAAAAAGAAGTTTGCAGTACTGTAGTAGAGAATCAGAAGATCTCTAGTCTTACTGTGCTGTAACCAACTTGATGCAGAGAAAGCATGTGAAGTTATGAAGAAATTAGGAAGTGATTAACGTTTCATAGTCAGATGAATTGATAAGTTCATTATAGATATATCTGTTGCAGGTAGAATATATGCATGTGGGATGTGTGCATACAAATAGGTGTTCAGTGCACACCTGCCCACAGAGTACACACGCACACACACACACACACACACACACACACACACACACACACACACACACACACACACACACAAAACATACACACAACGCACACACTTATTCATGTGTACAGCACACACAAAGACACACAACACACACACACACACACACACACACACACACACACACACACATATCTATGCACGACATTGGTGTTTGTTTGCACACAAGTTCACACACTAGACGAGTATATGCACACATCGCACGCATACAATTGCTTTGTATGCATGCATGTGCATGCATGCACCGCGCGCACACACACACACACACAACACACACACACAACACAACTTCACACACACACACACACACACACACACACGCACGCACGCACATGCACACATGCACATACATGCTCCACACCATGCACTTTAACATAGCTCTCCCCCCCCGAAGATATTTGCAGCTGCTGCAGCATTCTACAACAACAACAACAGCAGCAGCAGCAGCATACACAGCAGCAGCAACAACAACAGCAGAGCCTCAGTCTGATGGTGCCAACAGCCAGCATCAGCATCTCTCACCCTGGCCACGCCGCCTCCTCTCCCACGCCATGGTGACCCTGGCCACCACGCCCATCACCACCACGGCCATCAAGTCTTTGACCGCCCGTGGCAACGTCAGCTCGGCCAAGGTGAGAGTGTGTGGAGGTGGGGGTGGGGAGGGATCTTGCATTGGTGTTGCCTGCAGCTTCAACCAGTGTGTCAGCCCTCAAATTGAAATTTTTGCTTTAGCCAAGGTGAGAGTGAGGTTATCTTGCATTGGTGTTGCCTGCAGCTTCAACCAGTGTGTCAGCCCTCAAATTGAAATTTTTGCTTTAGCCAAGGTGAGAGTGAGGTTATCTGGCATTGGTGTTGCCTGCAGCTTCAACCAGTGTGTCAGCCCTCAAATTGAAATTTTTGCTTTAGCCAAGGTGAGAGTGAGGTTATTTTGCATTGGTGTTGCCTGCAGCTTCAACCAGTGTGTCAGCCCTCAAATTGAAATTTTTTTGCTTTAGCCAAGGTGAGAGTGAGGTTATCTGGCATTGGTGTTGCCTGCAGCTTCAACCAGTGTGTCAGCCCTCTAAGTGAAATTTTTGCTTTTAGGAGAATATGGCGCATGCCAGTTTTTGGAGTACCATGGAAGAAGATTTAGACGCAAAGTCTTCACAGCTGCTGCACTCGATTTCTTTGTTTTCTTTTTTTTCTTTTTTGTTTTTTGACAGGGAAAGACATGAAAGTGTGGTGCACAATTTCATGTTTTCCCCCGGTGATGACAGCAGTGGAACCAAACCCCCAGCCCAAATAAAACGAAAACAAAAAAAAAATTAATTTGGACAAATTCCTATGAATATTTACACATGATTATAAATGCATACTAAATAAGGAAGGCGCCCTGATTGATGCACCCATGCTTCTCACATACAATACATGTCACATGCTCTCTTTCTCTCCCCCCCCCCCCTCTCTCTCTCTCTCTCTCTCTCTCTCTCTAAGACACAATGGGTAAGTAAGCCAATAGATTTACCGTTATGAAATAAGCTCCCTGTGCTCCCTACCTACCTATTTTTTCCCCTCCCTCTCCCATGTTTTCTGTGTCTCCTCTGTCTTTCTGTATCATCAGTGTATGCGTGCCTTCCCTCCCCCCGCTGTCTCTCTCTCTCTCTATGTTCCTCATGTCTCTCTGTCTCTATGTTCCTCATGTCTCTCTAAACGTACCTGGCTCCTCCACCTCACTCTCTCTCCCTCTCTCTCTGCCCCCAAATCACACAGTTTGTTTAGGAGACTGAGTTGATCACTGAAGCGAAAGAAGAAAACTTTTTCCCCAGACCACATTCACCCTTGGGTCTGACAAATTTCATTAGTTGCAAAAGTTCCTTCCAGGTGTCACTGCTGAGATGACAGCAGTGGGATGCGGTGGTTAGTGATGCCGGCTTTGAGTTGGGAGGCTGTGGGTTGAATTAATTTGTAGTACTTTTCGTAACCAGCCAGCTCCTACCAACGCGTGAGAGATATGTCAGTGAGAGATATGTTTTGAAAGTTAGCATTAAGTACAATACTTAACGTTGTGTCTGACCAGAAGGGAACTCCATAGCATTTCTTTATTGGTTCATTGTAGTCATTTTGTGGAAAGTTTTTGTTGCTTTTCTTTAACAGTTCATGATTGTTGTTTGTCAACAGAACTTTGTTGCCTTTCTTTTACAGTTTTCTTTGTTTTTGTTAACAGTTCTCTGTTGTCTGTATCAGTTCTTAGGTGCTTTTCTTTAGCAGCTCTTTGTAAGCTTTATGTAACAGTCCTTTGTTGTCATTAACAGGTATTGGTTGCCTTTAGCAGTTGTTTGCTGTCTTTTCACAGCACTTTTTGTTGCTTTTCTTTCTTTTTTTTTCCACTTCTTGACCATTTCTTTGTTGCCTTTCTTTAGCAGTTCTTTGTTGTCTTTTTTGGCTGTTCTTCGTGGTCTTTCTTCAACAGCTCTTTGTTTCTTTCAAGAATAGTTCTTTGTGGTTTTTGTCACCTTTCTTTTACAGTTCTTTGTTTTTTTACTGGCAACAGTTCTTTGTTTCTTTTTTCAACAGTTTTTGGTAGTCTTTTACTCAAAGTTCTTTCTTGTCTTTGAAAAGTGTTTCTTTGTTGTAATCGCTTTGCTCTGAAAGTTCTTTGTTTTTTTTTTCCTTGCAGAGTATTTTGTTTTATCTTTATCAGTTCGTTATTGTCTTTCTTCAAGAGTGCTTAATTGTCTTTCTTTAGCCGTTCCAGGTTGCCATTCTGTAACAGTTTTTTTTCGTTACCATTTTGCAGGTCGGCTCCGTACAAGCGATGGCGCCGAGTCAAAGGACTACAGGTCAAGGTCGCAGTCAGACGCCATCGTCAAACCGAAAGTCTCAGGTCAAGGCTTCAGCAGGAGACACACACCAGACGGTGGTGGCTGGCGGGTCAGGGTTGATGTCCGTCAACAATCGAGTGACCTCCATCACCGCCACGCCGGCTGTGGGTCAGCGGGTGGTCACCACGGTGACTCCGGCCACCCCTTCGGGAAGTGCCGGCGTGATCAGCGCCTCCGCCATCAACCCGGCAGGCTCGGCAAGTGGCAGGCGCGGGGGTGGGGGAGGTGGTGGTGGCAGCAGTGGGAGTGGGGGCGCCCCAGTGGTGTTGATGATGCAGCACAACGGACAGACGCTGAGCGTGCTGGTGGACCCTCAGACTTTACAGGTGCTGAACCCTGCCCAGTCCGCCCCATCTACCACAATTCCCCCACCCCCAGCGCTCACAGTCACAGAGGCATCGGCCCCTACAGGCAGCACAGTGGCGGCTTCAGGGAAGAAGTCGAAGAAGAGTAACAGCCAACGCGCCATCTTCCCCAAGCCGAAATCAAAGTCGTCGGGCAAGACGACAAGCGCCTCCAAGTCCTCCACCATCTCCGCCTCCACCATGGTGGTTACCTCACTCACCACGCCCGTCATGATCACCACAGAGGCGGCTGGGGGTGGAGTTCAGACTGTGGGAGCGAACATGCTGCCTGAGCCGAGTGGCGGTGGCGGTGGTGGTGGCAGTAGTGGTGGCAGTGGTGGTGGTGGTGGTGGTGGTAGTGGGGACGGTGGTAGAGGAGGTGGGGGTGAGGAGGAGAACCAGGACATTCTGGCCAAGGCTACGCTTTCCATCTGGCCGGTGGAGGACATGAACCAGCCCCTCGTCTGCAGCCCCACCAACGACAACGACAACCCGCCGCTGCTCATTGACACCAGTGCCAATGACAATGAGGACGAGCAGCGCCGCAACTCCTCCTCCTCCCCTCGCAAGGGCCTCGCCTCCACCACGCCGAAGACCACCCCCGTACTGGCCTCGCGTGCCAAGAAGACGGACAGCCCCCGTGGTGGTAAAAGCGGCGGCAGCGGCAGTGATGGTGCCGCCATCGCAGCCGTTAACGGACTCTCACATCCTGCTGCAGCAGCAGGCTCAACGCACCGACCTGCTGGGTCAGCAGACGACTTGGCCTGCACGCAGGGCTCCACCCTCATCCTGCAGCAATCTGCGACGGCGACCTTGGCCACATCGGTGAGCGCCACCCTTTCTTCCTGGCGGCGGAGACAACCATACTCCACTGGCTTCCATCCCATCCCAGGACCGCGGTTCAGGCGGCGGCCCATCGTTGCAGAACGGGACCAGCCATTCAGGAAGGGGTCAAGGCCACGCAGGACACGGGGTCAGTGGCGGCGGCGGCAGCGGCGTCCCTGCAGGAGAACGTCCAGTCACTGCAGGACCGGGAGGAGGAGGAGGAGCAGAAGAAGCTGCAGCAGCAGCTGCAGGAGCAGCAGGAGCAGCTGATGAGGCATCTGGAGAACCCAGGGATGGAGTTCTCCCAGCCCTTGATGGTCACCACATCTGTCTCCGGGGTCAGTGTGGGGGTTGGAAAGCGGGGATGGGAGGGAGGGTTGTGAAAGTTTCAAAAGTGTAGTAAAAATTTGCATGTATACAGTACTTTTTTTTTTTTTTTTTTTTAAAGAATTGTTTTTTTCTCTTTCAAGAATGTCTTTGGTGCTGAAATGTGTGTCATTCTGTGTGTGTGTGTGTATATGTGTGTGTGCACGTGCGTGTGTGTGTGTGTGTGTGTGTGTGTTTGTGGTTGTGTGTGTGTGTATGTGTGTGCACTGAATGCGTGTGTGCACATGGTGTATGAAAGTGCATATTAGTTTGTCACATGTATATATGTCCCGTGTTAGTGTGTGGGTTGGCCAGGACAGTCCACGGTAGCCTTCGTATAAATTTTCATTTCTACATGAGACCTCCAAGATGGCTTGTACGCAGTGATCTTGGAGAAAGTGGAAGGAAGGGATGTTGAGAGTTGGTGGTGGAGGGAGAGAGATCATAATTTTAAAAACATTGTATTGAAAGGGAATTCAGGTTTGAAGACGGTTTTCTTGAGGAATTCTGGTTTAAAGATATGTTATCGAGCTAAGTCGCCATAAAAAAAAGACAGCTTCGCGCATGCACAGACGGTGCCTGTATCAAAACTAAAGTGAAAATGCTGTGGAACAGAAGACATTTTAGCACCGTTGATGTGATGGGGAAACTGACAACATGGACAGTGAATTAGATGAAGGGTTGGGAAACTGACAAAGGATGAGAAGTTTTAATATAGTGTGAGAGAAACAGGCAGATGAACTGGTACCCTCCGCTAAGGAGGTAATGTGCTTACCTTCCTGCATCAGGTGGTATGTGTGTGTGTGTTTTTCTTTTTTTCTTTGGTGTATGTGGGTGTGTCAGTCTTGATTATGCAAAAACTACTAAACCTGTTTTAACCAGGCTTCGTCAAAAGGTAGAATCTGGCCCAAGGATAAACCTATGAAGATGTATTGCAGATCCGGTTTAGCTAGTGAATCCAGGATCTGTTCACATGATTGATGAAATTAACAGTTTTACACTGAACATATGGCGATCATGATGTTTTCGTCATTGATTGCATGGCCCATGATCTTGTAAGGTCAAATATTGCATGGCCATCATTTGCTTACTTTGAGAATCCAGTCTCATTTTCTTTTAGACTTTTCTGTCTTGTTCTAGATTTACTGTAGTACAGTATTTGGTTATTCTGTGTTTGAATGTAGTGCCATGAAAGAGAGGGATGGGATGGGAATGAATCCTGTGATGAATCTGGCTGGAATCAAGCTAGCAGACATACTGTACAATGTCGGTGATTGACATGGACCAGCAATGGCAAGGATTGAGCATGCAGACTAACAGTGACATAAGTGATTGAGTTAAACAGAGTGGCTGTGATAGTAAAGGTTTGAGTACACATTTCTGGACCAGCAGTGACAGTAATTGAGTAATGGATTGAGTATGTACACAGACTTGTGGTGACAATGGCTGAAGACATGAAACTAGAAATGTCCAGGAGTGAGGACGTGTATGTGGAGGCAGTAACAATAATTGAGAGCATAGATTAGCAGGGCTTCTTTAGTGCATATATGCACTGTGTGTGTGTGTGTGTGTGTGTGTGTGTGTGTGTGTGTGTGCGCCTCTGTGTCTCTGTGTGTCTGTGTGTGTGTATCTCTGACTTGCTAAAAAAAAAAAAATGAAAGGATGCACAGACACTTTATTTGAAAAGTTTATGAGAGGCAGTTACATTAGCTGAGCTTGATCGAAATCCTAAAAGTATCAGGTGGCTAGCTTTGGCAGTGCTTTGAGTATTCTCTGAAACTTGTTTCCAGTTCTATCTTATTTTAGTTATGTGGGATGCAACAAAATCAGCAATTTCCAGTAGCCCCAGCCGACTACATTGATATTTTCCTTTGCATGACCTGCTGTGCAAACCCATGATTTATTTACAGGGAGACTCTGAAATCTCATGTGCCTTTAACCCTCTGCCTGCTGCATGACTTTGTGAGCACTACATGACTATGAAAATACCATGCCAAGTGAGGTAACTCCGCAACACATACACACTTGCCATAAAGAAACCTCAATAAAAAATCAGCTATTAACTCATCTGTTCTATAGAATTAATGAAAAAATTTCAGAGACATCATTCTGTCCAAAACAGCCTTTTTGCCCCCATATGTAGTGGACTGGTACACAAGAAAAAAAAAAAGAACAGACTAACTCTACTTCAGTGTTACCGGTACTGAAATAGTTTCCCCTAAATTCACTGTACCCACAGAATGTTATGGATTAGGAGCACATAGTCTAAACAAAGTGCTGATACTTTCAGGAACAAAATAAAGTCATTCTGTATGGTCTGCCCACTAAATAATCAACTTTTGTTGTGAAGGGGAGAAAACAAAATCCAAACTGCAACAATTTTGTTAAACTGAAGGCATCACGTACAAGAATATTTGTCTTCTAACTACTGAGGGGAAAAACATAACAAGAACAGATTGGACTTTAGATTGTGATGGAATTCAGCTAAAATGTACTTTTGCACAGTGCACTGAGCAATCACCCCCTCCCCCACCCCGACACACACACACACACTCTGTGATGATGACGTACCTCTTGTCCATCTCCTCTTTGCTGTTTGATAAATAAGGCAGTTTTTGATTTAGGCCCAGAGTTTATATTCATCCTTTCTCTGCTAGCTTTTGTGCAGCAAATAAATTTTTCTTGTTCAAAGTCTGCCAAAATTCTTCAGAAATCAAAAGGCTGAAGGTGATGCTCCCTCAGGCAAATCATGGGACACACCCACTGACTGACCTGATTTCCTGGCAGTCAAAACAAGTGAAAGTTTTTCTCAGGCTTCACTTCTCGTAGCCTACCACTCCAGTCAACAATTAAATAATCTCTAGCAGCTTTTGATTTTCGATTTTTTCTTTTTTTTTGTGTGTGTGGGGGTGGGGGGGAGGGGGGGGGGGGGGAGGAAGGGTGGTGGTGGTGGTGGTCTGGGCCCAGCAGCGATGGGTAATTTGACATCGTCATTATCATCACTCGAATCATCATTATCGATTTCAGCCTCAAGATCAGTCAGCAGTCGATCTGTATAAACAGGTTAAGATCGACGTCTGAATCGTCTCGCTTCAAATCTTCTTCAAGAGTGTAGCCCTCAAATGCGCCCTTTTCATCACTATTGCATCAGAAGATGAATTCTGCAGGTTGCATAGTTACTCGATCCACCATTTTCCCAGAAAATCTTTGTGAACAAAGCAGAACTTTGTAAATTCACAGCAGCAAAACTACTACTCCACCAAAACTCTTGCAACAAAAAAAACAAAATGGCATCCAGAAATGGCCCTACCAGAAGACTCTTCTGTCGCGATTGCATTCTGGGCTATTGATGATGAAAGTGAAAGTTGTTGACCTGGTATTCAGCAGTCAATCTTGGTCGAAACAGTATTCAGAAAGAGGAAATCTTGTGGCCAATCTCGGTCGATGCGTTAGGCAGCGGGTTTAAAATGACTCTTGAGATCCTCGAGCATGAGTACTGGTTAAGGACTGTGTAGGTAAACCAGTTGTAGGAAGCTCTGGATCAGAAACATAAATGACTGAGGGTAGGCTAAGAATGCAGCGACTCAGGACAGCCACACAGACTAGAAATGATTACTGCCGGTCAACACAGACAGGTGAGAAATGGCAGTGACTGACGCCGCCACAGACAGACCAAGGCAGATCGAGTGACAGTGTCATGGGTGTGTGTGCAGGTGCCCCATCCATGCCCACCCTGCTGTCGCCCATCAGCGACGTCTCCCCAGCTCTCTCCGCCCCCTCCTCCCAGCCAGCCTCCCTTTCAGCCACCCTCATCTCCCCGGCCTCTGTGGCCGATGTCTGCAGCTTGGCCATGCCGGCCATGACCACGGTCCCAGAGCCAGCAGAGGCAGGTGGCCCCAAGAAGAGCAAGAAGTCCAAGAAGAAGAAGGAGAAAGGGGACAAGGGGAGCAGCAGGGCCTTGACCTTCAGCTGACCTTTGAGGAGCTCAGCAAGGAAGAGCGTGAGCGCCAGCAGGAAGCGGCGCGGAAGCGGCGGCAGGAGATCGACAAGAGCAGCAGGAGCTGTTGCGGCAGCAGCAAGAAGAGCAGCGGCGCCGCGAGGAAGAAGACGGGAAGCACGATCATCAGCAAGACCAGCGCCACCTGCTGCTGCAGCTGCAGTCCACGACCGACACTGCTCTGGAGCAGGGGGGGTCACTTTCAGCGGACAGCGCCCTCGCCCTGACAGATCAGCTTCTTCTCAAGCCTGCCTCGCAGCCCCTCCTAGAGGGCGCCTCGGACCCTGGATATGGTGCTGAGAAAATCACCCTGTCAATGGACGAGATTCCGGAGAAGATCACTTTCTCAGAGAACGAGTTGCCCAATCTGGTGGACCAGATGGACAAGTACAATCTGCAGCGGAGCAGCACGGTTGCCAATACAGGGGAAGATGACAAACTCGCTCTGCAGTCTGGCAACACAGTGTCCACTCAGGAGGGTGAGGGGAAGGGGGAAGAGAAGACCAAGAAGTCGAAGAAGAGTAAGAAGAATCGCCATGCGGAGGGAGGGGAACGTGCGGCCAAGAAGGTCACCAAGTCCCATAGCATGGAGGATTGCAAGTCCAATGGCGCTGATCTCAAGTCACACGGGGTAGACTTCTGCAAGTCCAACAGCGCTGACCTGTTTCTTTTCAGTCCTGGTATGGACTTCCATCTGGCCCCCCCGACACAGTCTGCAACCGACGATCTAACCGCTTCCTCGCGAATGTCCATCTATGACTTCCAGGACGATTCACCTCCCAACAGTGTACCCAAGCCTGAAACGCCCAAACCTCGCAACAGGAAAAACAACAAAACTAAGTCTTCAGTGAATGTGTCAACGCCACTGGCGTCTGTCATGTCTGTCGGTACGCAAGACGTGGCTGCTCCTCACAACAAATTCTCAGAGTCGTTGAACACTCCCAAACCTTGCTCCAAGAGCAAGAAGAGTGAGAAGAGCGAGAAGAAATCAACTAGTGCCTCTGTGTCCACGGGTCTCGGCCAGTCGGGCAGCCTGAGCTCATCGTCCGGTGGAAACAGCATCGGGTTGAGTAGTGCAATGGACACATTAGCGACAACCATGACGAGCAGCAAGAGCAACGACAGTATCAGCACCACGGACTCGGTGTCTGTCATCCTGCCCATGCCAGGGTTTGACACACTGGACAGCCCCGCCCCCTTGCTGTCCCCGCCCCTCACCTCCCACACCAGCGTGGCGTCTGAGGGCAAGGTGCAAAGCGTGGAGCTGGTTCCCGTCTTCCTTGGAGCAGCCAGGAGCCTCCTCTTTGGAGGTGTCCAAGACCATGGCCGATATTGAGAACTTGCCAGACATCTCGGACATCACGACTCAGAGTGCCCATGTCGACATGCCCATCCTCCAGTCCTCCCAGCCCCCCCACCTCCACCCTCCACCATCACCCTCAGCCCCAGGGAGATGGCGGTAACAACGCAGTCCCCAGCAGCACCAGCTCATGCGCTCAGAGAACGTCCCAGAAAGCCAACACCCCCCCTCAGCCTTCGTCCATGAAGCCCCAGCACTCGGTAGGGACGGCCAAACAGCCTCAGCAGCAGTCTGCGGCTGCGCAGCCGTCCCAACCAGCGGCAGCTCAGGGCATGGGAAACGTAGTGCAGACTCAACAGGCTTCCCCGAGACACTCGAACTCTCAGCCTGCCTCCCATCCTGCCCCGGCCCCTCTGGCCACACCCCCTTCACTCCCTTCCCTGCCCGCTCCTCAGACAGCCCCACCCCAGGCCCCGCCCACAGCACAGATGCGTCCGCCCACCAGTCCTGCTCAGGCGGGAGGACGACCCAGGTCAGCCACGTCCCATCCCACAGCCAGTGCCATGTACTTGACGACATCGCCTCAGGCGGGAGGTATACACCCCTCTCATCCCTCCCCCTCTGCCAACTGCATCTCGCCATCCTCCAACCACTCGCGAGGGTCTCATGACGGTTACAACTCTGCGGCCAGCCACCTCACCCCTTCCCCATCGTCGTCACGCTTGGGCGACATGTCGGGGTTGTTAGGTTCGCAGGACATGCCATGCCCCAACGCCAATCTGTTTGCGGGTGTGGTGCCCCCAAAACTATCCCATGTGCACAAACCTCAGTCCCAGGCAGGATCGTGTGCTGAAGAGAATGCTGCCAGCAGGTCACAAGCCAGCGTCTACTCTGCTGACAACTTTGTGCCGGCCAATCAGCACAGCACCTCCATCGATCCCAGGGCTCAGCAGCACCAGCAGCAGCAGCAACAGCAGCAGCAGCAGCAACATCAACAACAACATCAGCCACAACAGCACCAGCAGCATCAACAGCAGCAACATCCGCAGCATCAACACCACGGCCAACAACAACAGCAGCAGCAGCAGTCATCCAACGCCAACCTTCCAGGGATGGGGGCGATGCCAGACATGGGGGACATGGCCAACGAAGGCTTCAACTTCACCAGCATCGGCCTCAACCTGACATCGGCGCCGACACAGAACACAGGCCAGGAGCTGGGCATCACGTCGAGCGCCAACAGCGTGCCCTTCTCCTTCAGCCCCACCTCGGCCACCACCACCCAGACCTCTGCCAGTGTGGCCAACGCCTCCTGCAAGCAGGCCACCTCCAACTTCCCCTTCTACTCCTCTCAGCCGTCTGGCGCCGCCCTGCCCCCGCCCCAGCAGGGTCAAGGTCCTCCCATGAACATGCTGGTGCCTGACATGGGCATGGACAACCGCGGCAGCCGGCCCCCTGCCGCCCGTCAGCCCCCCCTCCTCCTCCACCTCCTCCCAGAACTCCTTTCATTTCGCAGGAGGCATGATGGACATGGGGAGCTGCTCGGTGGGGCGTGGAGAAAGCGGAGCAATGGCCCGTGGTGACCAGTCGCGGTTAGCGCGCACCATGGACAAAAGCCCCATGGGGGGTGGGGGGTTCACCCAGCATCATTCTGGAGCGGGGAGTGGTGGAGGGGGAGGTCAGAAGATCCCGCCCTCCCAGCAGTCTTCGCACCCGCCCTCGCAGCCCCAGCAGCAGCAGCAAGCGCCACCACCAACGCAGCCACTGGAACACGCTCCCTCGATCAACCGCTCCCCGCAGATTGGGGCGCCCTCCTCCAAAGCCTCGGGTTACTTCCCTTCTCCTCACTTTCCCACCTCGGCGAGTCTCAACACTCCCCCTCTGCACCATCCCCCCCTTCCCACATCTGATTCAGGTCATGTGATGGGACGAAGCTTTGAGCAGAGCTTTGCCGGATCTCAGACCCCAAGTGGTCCAGCCTTCGACCCCCGCACTTTGCCCTATCCCCCTAAGGACATCAGCCAGACCCGACCCCTAGAACACGTGTCTCCAGCAGGCAGCAATAGCTCCAGGAAACCCACCTCTCAGCAACAACAGCAGGCAGGGGGGGCCAGCAAGCAGAAGCAGGGTCAAGGTCATAGCCCTGCAGGGTCGGGCAACAGCGGTATGGGCGGAGTGACGCCTCACAGTCAGTCGCGCTCATTGCCACCTTCACAGAACTCCTCGCACTCCACGGCCCCTTCGCAGCGTTCTGCCCCACAGCCCCCTCCCCCGGCCCACCAGACCTCCAGTAGCGGGCACCCCCCGGCTCCCTCTCACAGCCAGCAGTCACGTTCGACAAAGAGGAAGCAGAATTCTTCTTCCTCCTCTTCTCAGAGCAAGAAGAAGCCTGCCTATTCCTCGGAGATCGATGCCAACCTGTCCCACAACATCTTCGACTCGAACCAGAGCTTCCCCTCGTTCTTCTCTTTGCAGAACATGTCGCCACCTCCGGGCCGCAACATGCAGGCTGAAGGACCCCCCCTTTCTCCCCGGCAACTTCTTTGGTGCCTCGTCCCGCCAGCTTTCCAACTCGGCCTCGAAGAACGCCGGGGACCTGGGCCCACCCTACTCCATGTTTCCCCCCTCCCGCCCACAGAACAGCATTGGCATCAACTTTCAGCACAGTTTCGGCATGCAGGCCATGGGGTCAAACCATGCCGGGGGGCCGATGACACCCCATTCGGTGGCCGTAACGCCGCACATGAGCAACTTCAGCTTGGGGAACATTTTCTCAGACGTGACAGGGGGCGCTGGGGATTCCGGGTTGAACATTTCGCCTATAAAGTTCCCGCACCACACCAACCCCATCCTGCCCCCGCCCCAGCCGCCCATGGACCCCAACGCTCTTCAGCATCCCCACCAGGGAGGGGCGTTGTACCCACAACCGCTCACACCACGCTCAGCCTCACATGATCCCCAATGCCATGACCTTGAACTCGTTCCTGGGTCACAACCACCATGGGTTTGATGCACGGCCCATGAGCCAGGGTCTGAGTGGAGGGGTTGGGCCGTCGCCCTTCCATGGGGCGGGGCATCCCAGTTCGTTCACCGTGCCATCAGCGCTCAACTTCTCCATGCAGGATCACTGACTGCAGGAGCGTAGGCAGTGATGGATCAGGTTATGCAGTTCACTTCTGTCGCCAGCCAGTTGATGGCCTCAGAGGTTGACGGCTATTCTTCAAGGCCGTCACGTAAGAGGGGGGCTGAAGTAGCTGATGGTTTTGCTGTTGGCTCCTCCCTCTCTTCACAGTTGACCAATTGGGAAGACTTCAGATTACAGTTTCTCATTGGTCCTGTTCACCACTGGCCCTTCTGTCTCATTATATTTGACCAATCAGAGAGTGTGTACTTGTCAGGTTCTTGAAGTCCTGACCACCTCAAAGAATTGGGTCTCGCCCAGTCTTCACAGTCGATCGATCATAATGCTGTACTCAACACCTGTTGTGTACATCAGAGCAGCATTAGCCACTGAATCCACTGAGTCTTTACAATCAGCCAATCAAGAGGGGGAAAACTGTCCTGGACAACTGGGGTGGCCACACCCACTTCGAACAATCAACCAATCAGGGAAGCTGTGCCTGACAGCTGTGAGAAACCAGACCAGCATTAAGTGTTGGAGCCGTCCACTCTTTGCAATCAGCCAATCAGGGAAGCTGCGCTTGGCTGTTTCGTGATAGCCATGCCCTCTGTTCACAGCTGACCCTGCCAGTCTTCGCAATCGACCAATCAAGAAGTGAAGCTATAGACAGCTCAACCCACTGAGGTGTATGGCCCTCTGCTGTTCTCAGGGCAGGGGACGTAATCCACTTACAATCCGCTCCATTTGTCCAAGAGCCATGTGGGGTGATGCATTTGATGGAGGATGGGAGCCATGAGAACGGAGCAAAACACCAGTGAAAAGCAGAACAAATATCATGGAGAAAAAAAAAAAGTAACAAAGTTGCCATAAGTGAGCATCAGGAGGGAGGATGCTGGTCAGAACTGGTTCATAAGTTGTAACATTCATGGTTTCTGCCAGCAGATGTGGGCTGAATCGGCTCACACAATCCGGAGTCACGTTATTCAAAGTTGAGAATGAGACTGCATCATGAGCATCAGTCCACTGATGTAGGACACGTGTGTCCACGTGTGTTTTTCTGAACATGACAGCATTTTTCGAGCTGATGATGGTGCTGAGAGGAATATGTATTGTGAAACATTGCTGAAAAGAGTATTGTGTCATATGATTGAAACGTTGACATTGATGAAAGGAGACGTTCCGGTCATTTTCCTTAAAAAAAAAAAAAAAAAAAAAAAAAAAAAGGCGGGGAAAAAAGAAGGAACAGAAAACGAACAACGCTTCCATCTCCACCTCTGTCTCTCTTTGCTTGCAAGTAATGACTTAGGGCTAGGCACAGTGGTTAGAGAGCTGTTAATTGTTAGTGTATCTGAGCCATGGACAGTGATTCTCATGCTTTGGAGGTCTAAGAATTAATTCACTTTCGCTTTGAAAAGTAGGAAGTAATGTTGCCTTTTTTGAAAACTTTTTTTTTTTTTTTTAGAAAACCCTTTTTTTAAAAAGTGAGAATGTTTTGTTTAAGAACCAAAAATAAGGTTTTTGTAAGAATATTAGATGGTGAACAAATAGAGGCAGTGACTGTGGTGTTTTGGCATGTGTGGAGGGACGTAGGTTTGTAGTGTTTACAAATGAAAATTGTGTGTGTGTGTGTGTGTGTGTGTGTGTGTAAAGGCGTTTGATACTTTTTAATCAACTGGCAAACAAATTTTAACTGAAGGTGATTTTTTTTTTTTTTTTTTTTATGGGGAATGTGTTTATGTGGCTTATACGTCATTTTGACCATGCCCTCTGTGTATGTATGTGAACAGAAAATGGTTACATTTTTTTACCACTTTGTTGAAAGGATGGTTATTTGTAGAAAGTGTATATTTGTCATGATTGTACATGAAACGTGCATTTGTTTGAACAAACTATTCTTGTGAAATTTATTTAAGTCTGATGCTATTTCTCAAAAAGGAATAGACTCGTTCAGTGTCAGTGCAGATCATACCAGCGTGGACAGGAGACACCTTTCAAAACACTGCCTGTGTATGACACTTGGGTGATTGTGGACACTAACGGCAGGAAGTGCCGAATGTGGAGGAAGAGAATGTGAGAGTTGAGTCGCTGTTGCTGTTGGTAACGTCTGCTCTTACGTCAGCCACTGGGAAATGAATGTGACATGCTTGGGAATAACTATAGGACCAGCTCCCCACAAAATCATCTAGAACATGAAATTTGGACTACCTAGGAAGTGGGATAACACCTAGTTGTTCAAACTGGAAGGATGTTCACGGTATGGGAAAACAGTAAATGTACTTTATAAACTGGTATAGGGGTGGTACTTTGAACTGGGCATGTGACACAGTAGCCATTTTGACCGTTTCAGTTTCAGTAATAGAGGAGATGTCACTGCATGTTGACTTTTCTGTTTACACTCCACCACACTTGTGTAGGTATGAGACCACAGTGCAAAGCATCTGTGTACTACACTCCACCACACTTGTGTAGGTATGAGACCACAGTGCACAGCATCTGTGTACATCAGCCCAGTGGGTGGTCTGACCTTAAGTAGGCCATTTTGACAGTTCGGTGGAAAAAAAATGTTTTTTAAACTGCTAGCTTCTGAAAAATGTTGCTGAGAAACTTCCTTGCAATTGAACATTTTTGTAGTTTGTTTAAGCGCATGCAGTACCATCTCTGTGTAAAGCCCAAAATTAAGATAATTCATCTGTTGGTTTAAACGTCAGCTTTCGTAGGATGCTTCATCAAAGATGGGATGCTAGACAAGTCGGAGCTTAATGGAAGATGGAAAAATTGGCAGGAGGTTTGACTGTCACTAGTGTCAGGTAGCTGGATGTGGCAGGTATAAATAAATGCTGGATATGATATTTAAGTCAAGGGGCTGTGATGGGAGTAACTGTGATGTTGTTTTTTTTCTTTTTGGTGCTGTTGGAGCAGTGGATTTGCAACATTCACTAAATTTTTTTTAATCCCTACACTTAACTCAAGAATAATGCCACAACCACTGTTGGAATGAACGAAATGCACATCCCGTCTTTTAGCAGGAGTCAAGCAATAGAAGCATAGCTTTAACAGACCACTCACAGCATTCACACTGGGGATAAGAAAATCAACAGATGTTTAAAGTCATCCGTAAACTGATGTTGTTACACCGTCATGGTTCAGAAAAGGAACCAGGTGTCAACTTTGTGCAAGGACACTTGACTGAAAAGTGAGGAATGGGGGAAGGTTAAGCCTTTTTTAAAAAAAAAAAAAAATCCATACATCCTGTTCAAATGTACATAAATACAGACAGACATTTAACTCAAATCTTCTTTGACTGAGGAGTGAAATGCTTTTTTTTGAAAAAAATTACTTGATTTGTATTACATAATGGCATGACTGGCATGTATGCAGTCACACAATTCCTTTTCACAGCAATATCCTGTGTATGTATATGTCTGAATCAGCAGTCTTCATTTCAAACAACAAAAGTAGATTCTTAAATAAAGGTCGTTCTGCATAGTTAGCTAGCCATAGATTGTGGGTGGACTACAGGAATACCAAGAAGGAATCGTTTAATGATAATACTTTGAATGCGTAATGGGTTTCAATCCATGAGGGGTTCAGTTCCAAGCATTTCTGAGCTGCTGTCACATGCTAGGTGAAGCACTAATGAAGAGCATGTTTCCTGAAATATTAAAACCGTGTATTTGACATCCAGCCTCTTGATAACGACAGTGTTTGGATATCTGATGTCACTGGTTGATTTTGTGGGAATGGGCCGATGTGTCTGTGAATGTGTCATGCTTGCTTGCTTAGTGCAAACTGATGTCAAACTCAAAGGTCCTGTGAGTTTTTTTTTTTTTTTTTTTTTTTTTTTACTGTGTGTACTGTTTTTAAGTGGGTTGTTTTTTTGCCTGGCTGATGTGTGTGGATCTGTGGCTCAGACGTTCCTGTTCGAGTTCTTGCCTGGAGTTCTTGGCAGCAAAAGAGGTCTGATCTGTGTTGAATGTGTTCTGGTGTGATGTCTGTATGCTGTCGGATTTGTTGTTGTGATATGAAATAAATGTTGCAGTCCTTACAGCAGGAGTATGCTGTGGATGCCTGCCAAGTACCAGCAAAATCCTCTTGTTCTTTTTCTCTGTCATTTCGAGGGACAGATAAAGAGGAGAGACAGGGACTGGATCATTTTAATGCTAAGTTTTATGTCTTGTCAGAACATGAGAAGGGAATATGAAATTCGCATCAAAGGCCACCCTCCCCCAACTCTCTCCTTTCCTTGCCCTCATTCCCCTGACAACAAGAGATGTCCTGGCAGAATTTGGCAGAAATGCCCACTGTGGTAGACAGGTAAACAATACCCAGGAAAGGAAGAAAAATGGGGTGGTGGGTCTGTACCTTGGCACACGCGCTGTCCCAGAATTTCACATGGGAAATTATTATGATTATGTCTTGGGCCTGTAAAATTTAAAGTCTTTATATCCATGTTTTAAAAATAATCATCGTTCGTTCATGAGAAGTTTCCCGCCTGAAATAATTGCTAGAGGTAAAACCAAAGTGTGTTTCATTTCTCCATGATTGCTTCCAGGGTCTGCTGCAGTGGATTTTTTCCTTTTTTTTTTTTTTTTTTTTTGACTTGAGAGATGGTGGGTTTGAAATTGTGCTTTAAGACCCAGAAAACGGCAGTTAAGGTTTATAAACTGCAGAAAATCTGGTTTTCAGGAACATTAGCATCTCCCCTCCACCCATCCCCCCTCCGAGGGGGTGCTGCTTGACTTTGCTAGGGTGATCTCCCCTACTGAACCCGCTGGCACTAAATTTTCCAGTCTTTTATGGTTTCTGTTTTTAGCCGAGATGAGTGTTGTGACTGCGACATGATTTTACTCTACCAAGCAATACAACAGGTAACATTGCAGCATTCAAAGCACGGTCTACAGTTCTTTTATGATGGCATTGATATTAATTTAAAAAAAAAAAAAAAAAAAAAAAAAACACACACACAACTTTTCAGCAATGGAGAGTTCTGACCATAGAATGTTCAGAAGGGAAATCTAACTTCGTTGTTCACCAGATGGAATCAGGTGATTGAAAACGAAAAAAGAAAAAATCTTGGATTGAACGTGGAACTGTAATCTAGTATTGGCTTGAATAGGACTTAAAACTGGACAGAAATAGAAATGAACATGTTGTTGCACATAGGACTGTAAAATGTAAGGAAACTGGACTGTATTATCGAAATAAACAGGACTGTAAAATGGAAGGAGATGGGATTGTAAAACGGGAGACAGAACTGTAAACTGGGAAGTCGGACAAAAGTGCTCAGGAATTGAACTTCAAAGTGTATTGAAGCGGAAGGTCATAAAGGGGGTATATTATATAACTAGGAAGAAAGGGACAAAACTTCAGAAGAAGTGTATGAACGGAAGATGCCAAGAGAAAGGGGAGAAGCCAGTAAAATCAGGGAGAGAAGCATTGAAAATGAGAAAATAATGGGTATTATATTGATAGGACGGCGCTTGGAATGGAAGTGAAGACCCCCCCCCCCCCCCCCATACATTTTTTTTTCCTGTTAGGTGACCACCTGTTTTCAGTGAAGACACTGTCAAAAGCGACACATTTTCCAAAATAGATATTTTTTTGTTGGTGCGTGTGTATAGAACACTTCACCTTTGAGAACACTCCCCAGACCTTTTTTTTTTTTTTTTTTTTTTGTCTTTTTTAAAATATTTTTTAAAAGTGAACAGGGCTGAAAATGGGAAGGAAAAGTAAAGATAGGGAGAGGTGAATTATTGTCACAGCCCTTTGCTGCTTCATTGGAGGATGGACATCACCCCTTCTCTTTTTTTTTTCCCCGTCCTTCCCCTTGCATGAAGAGCTGAATTGCAGATAATGTGTCAACAGGGATTGTTCCTAGCAGGCATGCGCACATGTTATTTGTGTCAGAGATGTATCTAGACCAATGATTAGCTAATGTGTTTAATAAAGTAGCATGTGCTTAGTATTTTTGCTTACGCAAGCATTTCAGTTCGGACTACTAGTCTTTGGTCCCAGGCTGCAAGGTAGACAACTGTTACTTCTGCACCAGTTCCCTTCTGCTGCCTCCTCCCCATCTTTCCATGAAGATGATCTCCCCTGTATCGTTCATGAACGCTTCTCCACATCTCTTTCTTGTATTGAATGAATGTCCGCTGCTTCGATCCCTCTCTCTCTCCCACCTTTTCTTTGATCCACTCCGCTACCCCCTCCCAGAATCTCTGTCCATGCTGTTTTACTCTTATTCAAAGTAGAGGCCTGCTTGACCTTGTGCTGTCAGGTGCAATGAGGACAGATCAAAATCCTTTGTTGATGTGACTAGGTATGATTAGGCATATGTTCAGAACGTGGGGATGTTTGTTTACTGACAATCATGAACCACAGTGGTGGTTTCCTTTGGTGTTCAACTTTCTTTACAGTGCGCTGCTGTGTGTGTGTGTGTGTGTGTGTGTGTGTGTGTGTGCGTGTGCGCGCGCGCGCATACATGTGTGCATGCATGCACTCACATGGAATTCTCACATCAGCTTTTTAAAGATTAGGATGGCTTAGATGAGGTGAAGGGGAGCAGAGAGAAATTCAAGATTTTTTCTTCCCTTTTTTTCTTGGAACTGTGCTTGCATAGTTAAGAATGATAAATGTTGTAGTGCCTGAAACAGAATCTTTGAAGAAACCTTGTCTTCAACGCTTACATGGCTTAGATGATTGCATTTTCAGTCCCCCGACACACGACATAGCTTGCATTGCAACAAAGAAAGTGTAAGGATGCAAGTTCACAGCGCGAAGGAAAACTGTCATGATTCACTTGTCTGAAACTCCCAAGAAAACTTACATTGGTGAAGCAGTGAAGTACTTGGGAGGGTTGGTCAAGGTAGTCACTGATCCATCTCCGTTTCTGTGTAAAACGTACCATACATTTAGGTCTTGTGACTTCGCATTAAAGGTGTGCAGAGTATTCTGTTCTTTACCCGACTGATGACTGTGTAATTATCAGGTCCTGTCTGTTCAGAAGTGCGGGGGGGTGATTGAGTGGATATGATTTCAGTCTGTTCTATCGTCATGTCTTTAATGTGTTCGGTAGGGTAGTATGGTACTGTGTGTCAGTCATTATGTGCTGTGATTTTATTGGTTTGTGCCATGGTTATATGGATCAGCTTGTATGTTTTTTGTTTTTAATTCGAAAAAAGAGGGGATGTGGTTGTAATGAGGGGGGGAGGATGAGAAAGGGGGCCGGTGGGGGTGGGGGGGCTGAGGATGGGTTGGGTATGGGGGTGATGGGTATCGTCTGTCTTAGGGTGCTACCAGAAAGAGACATGCATGACCGTAATTGTTCTGGAAATTGTGTGGTAATAATTTCCCCTCCAATTCTGTTTGTGCTTTCTTTCATGCTGCTTTTTTTTTGTTCTTTTATAAAAGTTTTTACCTTTTTTTTTTTTTTTTAACTGTTGCCACTGTGTGTGTGATGGTGCTTTTTTGTTTGTGTGTTTGTTTGTTGATGTTATTGTTTTTTGTTTTGTTTTATTTTGTTTTCCTTTGTGGACCATTCTGTCATTGTTGTAGAAAGTCTCGACACTTTTTTTCCTTTGTTAACATTTCCTTTGTTAGCATGCCAGCTTTTTTTTTTTTTTTTTTTGAATCTGATAACAAGGTAGGGAGACTAAGTACTGTGTTGAATGATCACTTCATGATCATTCTGTAGCCTCCGTTTCCCTATTTGGATTTTTTTTTTTTTTTTTTTTTTTTAAAGTGTACTTTTTTGGTTATACTTACACAGCGTTCAGTAATATTTCACTAAATTTTTGTTTCAAACTGGGGATGAAAATTGAGAATATTGCCTAGTTTCCTAATTTTTGTTTGCCTTACCCCATAGCCCATAGCCTGTCGTGATATCTAGCAAATAACAAAAATCTGTTTTTTGCCCAGGAATTTAATGGGTGGTGGTGGGAAAAAAAATTCTGAATTAGATTGTGAACAAAACTCGAAAGTATAGTATGTGATTGTGAAATAAATGACAGCACAGAATTTTTTTTTTTTTTTTTTTTTTTTTGCCATCAAAGCTGAAGAAATTTTCTAAAGATACCTATTTTGGAATGGCCATCATGCCAGCAAAAGGGGTGATAATTGTCTGTCGTTCCAAAATGGCTGAAGTAATGGTCTTAAGGTTAACGATGTCAGTACATTATGTTTCGTGTTATGAATGCTATGCTTTTGTTCTTTGAATAGTTCTGTTGTGTTCATTATTGTTTTGGGTGTATGCAGCAGAAGTAGGAACAATTTTGCCTTCATGGCGACCACTAAGAAAAAAGACCGGGTGTGGTTGTCTGTCATCTGAGAATGAAACTGAAACTGAACGGGGGGGGGGGGGGGGGGGGGGGGGGGGGGGGGGGGGGGGGGGGGGGGGGGGGGGGGGAAAGAAGAAAAAGGAGGTTTTTTTTTTTAACAAATCTGTGTTGTGTGTTGGTTTTGATGTCATGTTAATTGGTAGATTGTTGTCACTGTGGGAGTAGAACTTTCAGCGAAGGAATGTGGATCAGCGAAGGAAATGTGCGAGGAGCCTTGAATGTTGTTGATGTGTTCATTATGAATGTCATGCTTCATGTGAAAATCCAGGGTAAGGGTGAGATTTTGCGTATTGATGCTAAAATTTGTTTCTGAAATATAGAGGGATGATTTGAAGAAAAGGCAGGCAAAAAAAAAAAACAAAAAAAAAAAAAAAAAAGATTTTAGTGTGTGTATTTAAACTTAGTAATTCTATGCTGACAGTTATCTTACATTGAATGAAATTGTCATGTACCTTTGTGAGAATATTATGAGAGTTAAAGAACAAATAATTGTGATGTTCACTTCATTCAGTCAGTTTTTAAGGTATCTCCTAAAAAAATAATTTATGACCTTCTCAATAAAGCATGACACAACATGCGTACCCAAAACCATTTGTTTTAAGTAACAAAGGAGCAGACAGAATACAAAACCACATCAATGCTGTATTCCCTCAGAAAAAGTAAGGTCTCTGGAGATCTGCGACAAACGGCAAGAGTTCATTCCTTCACAAAATTGAAAAAGCATGAATCACTGGAGACCCATGATGTACAGAGCACAAATTTAGGTGAAGTATGGCTAGGATTAAACTGGTGTTGATGATGCTTCTACTGTCATTGGCTGACAATCATTGACATGTTGGGAGTTATTGTGCCAGCTATGACTTCAGTTTGTCACAGATAAGCTTTGGCATAGGGTAGAAACAAACATTGATTTAGTACTCATTTCTAGCATTATGGGAAACACTCACGGTCGACTTGTGAGTTGGTCCAAAGTCTGAGAGAATGTTGTTGGCTGGAAATACTGCATGAGATTGCCATGCCGAAATTTACGTTCGTGGAAGATTAAAGTTTCTCTGTTTTGTTGAAATGAAGTTTGATCAAGCTTTATTTGTTGTTTCATGTAAATAGTTTACATCTAGGAAGAAAACGTCTTCATTGTAAGTGGCATAATTTTTGCTTGAGCTTTATTTAGTTTACTGTCATGTTTGATTTCCAAGTAGTAAATTTTAATGAAACTCTCCAGTGTGGTTGGCTGTAGCAACCTTGAAAACTATGTTTGGGAGGAGATGGTCAGTGCACAGTAAGGAAGAGATTGTTTTTAGATTCTGACTCTGTTCGAGGATTTATTAAGGAGCAATGAGGCACAGATAGAATGTGTCACAGAAGGAATACAGTGTCCTGAAGGGAATGTGTCACAGAAGGAATACAGTGTCCTGAAGGGAATGTGTCACAGAAGGAATACAGTGCCCTGAAGGGAATGTGTCACAGGGGGAATGCAGTGTCATGAAAGGGAATGTACCAAAGCAGGAAAACGTTGTCACAAAGGAAATTTGTCACAGAGGGAAAAATGTGTGACAAAGGAATGTGTCACTAGAGGAAGTGTCACAAAGGAAGTACAGGGCCTTGAAGAGAACGTGTCACATAGGGAATGTGTCACTGAGAGAATACAGTTCTCATGAAGGGAATGTGTCAGAGGGAATATAGTGTCATGAAGGGAATTTTCACAGAGGGAATAAAGTGTAATGAAAGGAATGTGTCACATGGGGTATGTGTCACAGGGAATACAGTGTCATAAAGGGAATGTGTCACAGCAGGAATACAGTGTCACATATGGAATGTGTCAAAGCAGGAAAGACAGTGTCATGAAGGGAATATGTCGCCAGCAGAAAGACTGTGTCATGAAGGGAATGTGTCACAGCAGGATCACAGTGTCACATAGGGAATGTGTCACAGAGGGAACAAGGTGTCATAAAGTCAATGTGTCACTGCGGGAATACAGTGCCATCAAGGGATGGTATGAATCCATGTAGCAAAGGCATAGTTTGTTATGGATGGTAGGAATCCATTTATCATAGAAGCTTACAGTTTTATAGCGCATCGTATGACCTTCAGTGGCATTTAGCCATACTTTGTCATGGATGATAAGAATGAATATAGCATAAATGCATACTTTGTTACAGGATGGTATAATCAGTGTGTTTTGAAATCATAGTTTTGTTACTGATGATAATGAATTCATGTAGCTTAAAGGCATACTTTGTTACACAGTATGAATTCATGTTGTCAGAGGCATTTGTTGTGATCTGGCCATCCCAGATGAAGTGAATAGTTACTGCGTGTCATTAGATCGTGGGAGTTTTCGGTGACCCCCTAGCTGCTTTCCAAGTTGGAACTAGAAGGGTCCTAGCAAGGCGTTTCTTGATGTTGCAGAAGTTTGAAATATAGTTATGTGTATGTTTTGCGTGCGAGTCAAAAGAGGATTTGATCTCGGTTTGAGTGGATTTTATTGTCGAATGACGACAGACAGACATATTCATTTTGAGATCCTTCTTTTCCATGGTGATTTGGAGTCTAGGCAGACTCTGTGTGTGTGGGGGGGGGATAGGGGGGGGGGGGTGGGGGGGGGGGGGGGGGGGGGCTAAGGGAAGTAGAAGGGGGAAGGTGGAGGGGAGTCAGGACGGATGGATCCCTTAATTTACAGCTCCCTATTTTCTTTTTTTTCTTTTTTTTTTTTTAAAGAGTTTTTTTTTAGTCATTTGGAAAGCAGCATCCATGACTGAATGATCAGCATTTGTCACAATGAGCGTTTCAGTAGCAAACTGACGTCATCTGAAAATGGGGGAGCTCAGCACTAGTGTGGCAAAAAGGAATGCACCCTTCGGTGGAACGTTTCAAATCCATGCTTACTCCCCCACCCACCCCTTCCCCCCCCCCCCCCCCCCCCATCCTATCATTCTTCCCTTTCCTGTATCTTCCATCTCCAAGGAGGTTGATCATTCATGCCGCTACTCTGTTCACTACTCAATTCTTTCAACCCTTCCGGCCACTTCTACTCTGTTCACTACTCAATTCTCTCTGCCCTCAGGCCACTTCTACTCTGTTCACTACTCAATTCTCTCTGTCCTTCCGGCCACTTCTACTCGGTCACTACTTGGTTCTCTCTGTCCTTCCGGCCACTTCTACTCGGTTCACTACTCGGTTCTCTCTCTGCCCTTCTGGCCACTTCTACTCTGTTCACTACTCAATTCTCTCTGCCCTTCCGGCCACTTCTACTCTGTTCACTACTCAATTCTCTCTGCCCTTCAGGCCACTTCTACTCGGTTCACTACTCGGTTCTCTCTGCCCTTCTGGCCACTTCTACTCTGTTCACTACTCAATTCTCTCTGCCCTTCCGGCCACTTCTACTCTGTTCACTACTCAGTTCTCTCTGCCCTTCTGGCCACTTCTACTCTGTTCACTACTCGGTTCTTTCAACCCGTCCGGCCACTTCTACTCTGTTCACTACTTGGTTCTCTCTGTCCTTCCGGCCACTTCTACTCGGTTCACTACTTGGTTCTCTCTGTCCTTCCGGCCACTTCTACTCAGTTCACTACTTGGTTCTCTCTGCCCTTCCGGCCACTTACTTCTACTCGGTTCACTACTTGGTTCTCTCTGTCCCTTCCGGCCACTTCTACTCGGTTCACTACTTGGTTCTCTCTGCCCTTCCGGCCACTTCTACTCTGCCCTTCCGGCCACTTCTACTCTGTTCACTACTTGGTTCTCTCTGCCCTTCCGGCCACTTCTACTCTGCCCTTCCGGCCACTTCTAATCTGTCACTACTCAGTGCTCTCTGCCCTTCAGGCCACTTCTGTAATACAGGAAAAAAAAAAAATGGGCAGCATGTGGGGACTTAATATGTTCCATTTTCCTAGCAGACTGAAATTATCAGTTTTTAAAAAATTTTTGTTCATGTAGTGCTATATGTTCCATTTTCCTGGAAGACTGGAATCATCGGTTGATTTCTTTTTTTCATCCCTGTGGCAAAATGCACCTTGCGTGAAGTAAATGCGGCTCACCTGTCATGAAGTGATCTAGGGGCAAAGTTCGAGCTAAGAATGATTTATTTTGAACTAAAGGAACCTGAAGGGTGTAATGTGAAAAACTGATTTGTGGGGCAAAGAAAGCATAGACCTGAACTGCCTAACTCTGAATGTAGTAAAACAACATGGATCGATGGGAACATAAACAGGCTCCTTCTGTAGTAGTGCGAAAAAAAAAAAAAAAAAAAAAAAATGGACAGCATGTGGGACCTAAACTAGCCAGTACTGTGGCAAAGAAACCCGGGACAGAATGTGGACCTTAACTAGCCACTACTGTGGCAAAGAAACCCGGGACAGAATGTGGACTTTAACTGGCCACTTCTGTGGCAAATAAAGCCGGGACAAAATGTGGACTTTAAGTGGCCACTTCTGTGGCAAAGAAACCTGGGACAGAATGTGGGACTTTAACCAGCCACTACTGTGGCAAAGAAACCCGGGACAGAATGTGGACTTTAACTGGCCACTTCTGTGGCAAAGAAACCCGGGACAGAATGTGGACTTTAACTGGCCACTACTGTGGCAAAGAAAGCCAGGACAGAATGTGGACTTTAACTGGCCACTTCTGTGGCAAAGAAAGCCGGGACAGAAATGTGGACCTGAACTAGCCAGTACTGTGGCAAAGAAACCCGGGACAGAATGTGGACCTGAACTGGCCACTTTTGTGGCAAAGAAAGCTGGGACATAATGTGGACTTTAACTGGCCACTTTTGTGGGCAAAGAAGCCAGGACAGAATGTGGACCTAGACTGGCCACTTCTGTGGCAAAGAAAGCCAGGATAGAATGTGGAACTAGACTGGCCATTTCTGTGGCAAAGAAAGCCGGGACAGAATGTGGACTTTAACTGGCCACTTCTGTGGCAAAGAAAGTCGGGACAGAATGTGTACCTAGACTGGCCACTTTTGTGGCAAAGAAAGCCAGTACAGAATGTGGACCTAGACTGGCCATTTCTGTGGCAAAGAAAGCTGGGACAGAATGTGGACCTTAACTAGCCACTTCTGTGGCAAAGAAAGCCGGGGACAGAATGTGGACTTAACTAGCCACTTCTGTGGCAAAGAAAGCCAGGGCAGAATGTGTGTACTAAAAACTTGCCAGTTCTGTTATAAAGGAAACTTTGACAGAACGGAGACATATACTGGCCACTTTGTGGCAAGGAAAACCTAGAGGGAATGTTATATAAACTGGCCATTTCTGTGACCAAGAAAACTTGACAGACTGTGACATAAACTTAAGCAGCCAAGAAAACCAGGAGGATGGAGTAGCAAAGGGAGCTTCAGGCAAACGTTCAAGAACACGTGTAAAAAAAAAAAAAAAAAAAAAGTGCAAAAACTGTAATTTGCTTCAGCAAAAAAAAAATCACATTTTATCATTTATGTAAGGAAGCATGTCTGGACATTTTGGGGGTGTTGCAAGAAAAACACTCAGAATACATGGAAGGGAATTTGAAGTGAAGAATTTTGGAATGGTTTAAGGAAAAAAAAAAAAAAAAAAAGCAAAAAAAAAAAAACCCAGTCTGAATGTAAGTAAAGGAACTTTGTTGTCAGAAATTTAGGAATGACTTTGGGGAAAAACAACTTTTGATAGCTGTAGACAATATTTGGTTACAGAAAACGGATGGGATGGTGATGGGGGATAGGGTTTAGTGAAAGACAAAAAAACAAAAAAAAAAAAAAAACAAACAAAAAAAACTTGTGAACGTTTTCAGGAAACTGATTTAAATCTGTGAAGGGGCTTGTTTAAATTTTTTCCCCCCAAGAAAAGTCCAGTATATGAAGGTGTTTGGGAACCTTAAGTTGTAACAAAGAAGAAACCAAAAGCTTCCACTGTTGCTACCTTTGTCTTTTTTAAAAAAATATCATTTCCATGATAGGATTCAATGTTTGAGAAAAGAGGGAGTGGATGTGTGTAGTGAGTGTGTGTGTGTGCATGTCTGCATGCATACATGCATATATGAGTGTGTGTCTGTTTGAATATCATTTACATGAGAAAAAAAAAAAGGGGGCAAGGGGCATATGTGTGTTTACCTATTCATGTTCATGCAAGGCATGTGACCGAAAGTGTGCTGGAAAGCAGAACAAGCTTGTTTGAATATTAGTGATACATTGATGAGGGCGGTAGATTCTGGCATTGTCACATAATATGATGATTGTTGCCTCCTGTTTCATGGTCAGCATAATTGTGCACAGCAGGAAGAGTTCTTGAATGAACAAACAGCATAATGGGACTGGACAGAATCTGTATATTTTTCTATGTCTTCCTGTTCTCCACTTTTCTCCTGGAATCTCGTGGTGTGTGTGTGTGTGTGTGTGTGTGTGTTGTGGCCTTTCTGTAAGATCTCGTGTGTGTGACTTGATGTATACATGCATGCATGTTCTTTGTGTGTGTGTGTATGTGTGTGTGTGTGTGTGTGTGTGTGTTTCCTTTCCATCTAGATCTCGTGTGTCTTACTTGATATAGGTGTGTGTTCATGTAAGTGTCGAGGAAATATTTGGGGAAGTGTGTGTGTGTGTGTGTGTGTGTGTGTGTGTGTGTGTGTGTGTAATTACTTCACAAACCACAGATCTCTTTACTTGCATATATGTATATGTGAGCTGTGTGTATGTTAGATTTGCCACAGATTTCTCTGAGAATGTTGGATACATATTTGGTGAAGTGTAATATTATATTTATACATCTACACTGCAATGGAGCCATATATGGGAACAAAAGCCATTCATTTCTCTTTTTCTTTTCTTTTTGTCTTTTTGTACTTGATTTGCTTTCTTTGTGAACACAGAACACAGAGCATTTTTTTAAGAGCCTGTGTTGTAGGATTGAAAATCAAAAGAAAATACTGATGAAGATTAATGATATGCCTCTTGTATCAGAATCATGATGATGTCTCGCGTATCGGGATGATGGTGATGATGTCTCTCGTGTATCCCTTGTACAGTGATTGTATGTATATTTGTATGATTGTACAGTTGTCATACATGAAAACCTGATCTACTTAAAACACAGGACAAACAATGATGCCTTCTTTTCTTGCTTTGTTTTCTTTTTCAATGAATTGTCTAATCATGAAAAAAAAAAAAATGATGAAAAGCATTTGGTTTTCACCAGCTTAAAGCATTTTACTAGGTGTTCATTTAATGTGTACAGTTTGGTTCCGACACTTATTTATTTCCTTCAAATGGCGAAGATGGACTGAGAATATGGAAGATGACGGAAAATGTGAGCAATGGTGTTACACACGTGCAAGACGAATGAGAGATTTTGTATGTGTGGGGTGTGAATGGAACAGTGGGGAGTGAGAAGTGTGGAAACAGGTCTTCAGCTTGTCACACAGGCTGTGGGTATTTTTTTTTTCTTTTTTTTTTTTGTTTTTTTTAAATAATTTCTGAGGATGCTCACTTCTGTACAGATTTTTTTTTTTTTTTTTAAAACATAATTTCATGTGCTAATGCTATTGCGGTAGATGCTGATTGGAATAAAAAGCAAATGAACTTTGGAAAGGAAAGGGAGTGTACTCTTGTCTTTGAGCATGAAATTATCTCCCTTTTTCCTCCTTCCCCCCCTCTCTCTCTCTCTCTGTCCGTCTCACGTGTGCATATAATTATCTCTTTTTCCTCCTCTCTCTCTCTCTCTCTCTCTCTCTCTTCCGTCTCACGGCATCATAAAATTCTCTCTGTGTGTGTGTGTGTGTGTGTGTGTGTGTGCTTTCGCCAGTCATTAATCATAGACGTGGTTGGCAACATGACTTGCAGCGTTCGATTTACGCTCGCACCCACCTACGGTTATATGGCAAAACACAAATAATCATCCCAGGGGTGTGGGAGAAAGGATCGTATCTTGCACCGGACAATACCACCAGAAACGACAACATGTAGATTAAAAGAGAAAATGGCCGTCAGTGGCGGCATGACTCGAACGCACAGGATTCGACTGTTCTGCCTATTGGCTTCTTCCCGGGTGAAAAATAAAAGGAAGATGGGCCTAACGCAGTCTTTCCATTGCAAATTGTTGTTATCATTTTTTTTTTTCATTTGTCAGTTCAGGCGTATAGGTCAAGATCATTATGCACTTTGTGCATGCGTCATTTGGTAAAATAAACGTCACTTCAAACCCAAGACCTGTGGATCTGAATCGGTCGTTGATGATGACGAGAAGTGTTGTTGAACGGTTTATAACACTATCTGCGTTACAGGCACGCCGTTTCAAACACGTTTTAGCATTTTCTGACTCACTGAAACTGTCGATAGGTAAGACAAGATAGACACGTTCCCGAAAAAAAAAAAAAAAAAAAAAAAAAAAAAAAAAAAAAGTCACGGGGTATACTGCATACTTCCCATTGCAAAAACAGTTACCTGCTCTCAGTGGGGCCAAGCGAACAGATCTAGAGTCAAATAATCATTTGAATGGAAGCGCACCCCAGAATAATGACCGGAATATTGACTGTGCATTACAGGCGCATCGCATCGTTTCGCACCTATGTTCTAACATTTTCTCTCTCTGAACTGTTAAGCTAACTGACAAGGTGAACTCGCTTTTGGGGTCTCCCACCAGCAACATCTGCGCCATGAAAACGGCGGGTCACTTCGGAGATCGCACGGTCATTGCTGAAATTTTGCCATCCTATAAATTGTATAAATACATGAGTTTGTGGGAGACTGGATGTGTACAAAATGCTGTTTGAACCTTATATATATGGACAATACCACCAGAATGACAGCACATGAAGATGGGTAGGGAAAATGGCAGTCGGCGGCAGCATGATTTCAAACACACAGGATCTGTCTGACTAAAAACTCGGCGCTCTACCAATGGCTGGTTCCGGTTTAAAAAAAAAAAAAAAAAGAAAAACAAACAAACAAAAAAAAAAAAAAAAACAAAACAAAAAAAAAAAAAACACCCACACACTGCAAATGTGTGTGTGTGTGTGTTGTGTGTGTGTGTGGTCAAATGTATGGCGCAAGATTGTGCATGCGTCATTTAGGAAAGAAAAGTCACATCAAACCCAAGACATGCAAATCTGATTTAATAATAAGAAGTAATGTTGAACTGTTTGTAAACATTACCTGCATTATAGACATGCCATTTTCAAACACGTTACGGCATTTTTCTCTTTCTGATTGAAACTGTTAATTGATGAGGCAAAATAGACCTGTTCCAGGAGAAAAAAAAGAAAAGAAGAAAGACACGTGAAAATACCGCTCGTCTTTCCATTGCAAATACAGGTTACTTACCTATTCTCAGTTTCTTGGCCAAACAAGGAGACCTAAGTCAAATACTTGATTTGAAGCGCACACCAGGATAAAAACCGGGGTATTGACTGTCTGCATGACAGACGCACCGTGTCACACCCACATTCTGTCATTTCCTGTCTCTGATTGAACAGTTGACTGACGAGATAAAATTACTTTGGGTCTGCCCGCCAGCTTCATCTGTCCCATGAAAACGGGGGGGGGGGGGGGGGGGGGGGGGGGGGGGGGGATCATTTCGCTTAACGCGAGCTTTAATACAGATTACCTCCCTTGCAGATTTCTGGACATCGTCCATGAAATTCCCCTCAAACACAGTCATGGCATGCATGTTTACTGCATGCGCTTGCACCTATTCCATTCATCTAAAGGAGAGACTGGGGAAACTAGAATTAATTTTCTTCAGCTCCCTTTACCAACATTGCAACACAAAATACCTGACCGAACACTAAGTCCGAAAGACAGGAGAGTACCCAGTCAGCACAGATGGGAGAGCACCCGTGCTAGAGTCTTGCGAACACCAAAATGTCCTACCATAAGAGAATCATGTGCCACCTTCGACATAATTCGTCTCAATGAGAGGGAGACAACAGGCTGATGTGGTTACAACATTTTTTTTCTTCAAAATTTTCAGCACAGCGCACCATTTTCCATCACAAAAGAATATTTGGAAACTTTACATGAAACATTAAACCAACAATTTGCTCCTCTTTGCCTCGCTTGAATTGAGCTTCTATTGAACAGATGGACGAGAATGGAGTTTTAAATGTAACCACAGATGAAGAATTCACATGGCAATCTAATCTCAACCATTTACGCAAGATCGTCTCTAAAAAAACAACAACAACAACAACACACATCAACAACAACAACACCATACCTCTTATCTCAAGCGCTAGGTCAACATTACAGCGCTTAAGCTTTTCTGCAACTGGCATACTCTCTCTCTCTCTCTCTCACACACACACACACACACGCACGCACGCACAAACACAAACGCATACACGTAACATTGTTTTGTGAAACAGTCTGGTTGTAGTCCATTGAACAACAACAACAAATTAGCAATCACAGCTTTGTTCCTTTTCTTTTCTGCCAAACAAAGCCCAGAACGTTTTGCGGTAGTGAGACCCCATGACAAAATAAATGAAGAAATTGAACGTAGCATTGATAAAAGAAAATATTTCAGTAAACCAGACCCCCGCAAAAAGAGGTTGTGATGACTCTGACCAGAATTGAGTTCCGGGAAAAACAGGTTGCTAAAACGAATGACAGTGAACGGGAGTATTACACACAATGAAGAAAATAGAGTTTCCCACAAGGATTTTCGTCAGAGCCAGTTCCTTGGATGAGATGGAAGACGACGTTCCTGATCTCCACGTCACTGCCTGACGTAATTTCACGATCGTAACTATGGTTGCTGACGTCACCACCGCCATTTCCGCAGTAGGCAGACCCAAACCAAAGACGGAGCTATGGAGATGATTGATGAATTGTTTGTGTTGTCTGTAAAACGATCCGTCAATGAATGTCGTGATGACTACACCTGACACAGGGTCGTAAAAACATCCTATGTGATATCTATAGACTACGATGAAATATAAACACGTTATGATGACACTGATGACAATTATGACAGCGGCCATTGTTTGAGTACGGAGGAGAGTTTGGAATCTGAGCGGGTTGATGACACAAAGGCATCTTTCCATGGCAATAATGGCGGACAAAAAGTGAGAAATGTGGTAGGAAGCTATGAACACGAGGAGGTTGTGATTGGCCAGAAAAGTAACGAGGGGACCGAACCTCTCTTTGGTGGTGAATTGCAGATACAGTTGCTCACCATGCATGAGTACTGAGATCGTCAGATGAACTCCATCAGCTAAGGCTAAAGCGAACAGACACAGGTTGACGCGATCCCCAAGTCCTTGCTTGTAAAACACCGCCATGTTGATGACGTTTAGGGGGGCACCAATCAGAAACAGCAACACAAGCAGGTTGTTTTTGATTCGATAAACAATGGTTTCCGCCTCTTCAGTGATGATGTTGTCAGGGTTGTCCCAAGGGAGGAAATCCATGTTACTGAATATAACAGTGACGCATTTGTTCCTCAGTGACGTGTTTTGTCTAACTGTTTGCAAGTCCTGGGATATACTGTTGTCGGCGGGTAGCACCTACAGTCTCGCTGAACTGAAGAGTATAAGAAGAATTCTCCATGGCGTAAAACTTCAATCATCTGGTTACGTCAACATATGACACGGATGCAAACTCTGTGAGAGGCAGTAGTAGCAAAAAAAAACCCTGTGATGTAAATGGAATACATATGTGCGTGAACTGAATATTGAATGCCCTGTAACCGATTCAAACAAGTCAACTGATTTAAAGAACAATCATGATCAAAATGCTACTCAACGTGTTCATAAATAAATGATAATGATCAAAATGTGATTCAATATGGTGAACAACCGAAATCACCCTTGTCAGAGAGGGAAAGGAGACACTTTACAGATTGTCCAGTAAAAATGATTAGTAATGAGGAGAAAGGTTTACAGATTGTCCAGTAAAAATGATTAGTAATGAGGAGAAAAGTTTTCATATGAGTAATTCTCTACATACAAGCTGCATTCCGCACAGTCCACTCTATCTCACAGTGCAACTACGATCCCTGAATCCGAAGCTCACGATTTATTGAGAACTCTTGAGATGAGTGTTTTGGCACTGTATGGCAGAACAGGTGTAACAGAGAACAATTCCAGTTTGTTATTTTAGAGTTGTGTGTTGTCTAACATCTTCTTTGAAAAAAGACACATAGAGAGTAGCCACTGAACAGTAGGTGGTGTCGTCCTTTGTTTTACGTGTTTCCATTAGGCATTGTGTGAGGCATTGTATTCTGACTTAAATAGGTCGCTCTCTTTACTGTCTCCACAGATACCTGATTGTTACAGACTACACACTGACGTACAAAAATCGCAAACGCACGCGCGCGCGCGCGCACACACACACACACGCACGCACCCATACACACGCACGAACGCACTCAAACACGCCTTCGAACATATATCTATCTAGTATTATGTATGTTTGTCTGTCTGTCTGTAAGTCTGCCTGTCTGTCTGTATATATAACACAAAATATCACACACACACACACACACACACGAACACACACACGCTAGCGCGCGCGCTTGCACACACACACATAGACACACACACACAGATCAATACGCATGCATGTACACACAGAGACACACACAGACACAAACACAGACACAGACAGACACACACAGACGCACGCACGCACACACACACACACACACACACACACACACAAATGCTCTTTCCCTCTCTCTTGCACACACACACACACACACACACACACACACACAGAGGTTTTTATAATGATGTGCAGGTAGTAGAAACGTTATACACAGATTCATTACGGAGTATATCAATGGCAGGTTTTCTAACAAAAACTTATTGAACAGAAACAAAAAATCAATTAACCAGAACATTAAATGCAAAGTTGTCTTGGAAACTGATTGTGGAAGCAAAGAGAGCACAGAGATGGGGGATGCTAAAGAGGTGTGTGTGTATGTGTGTGTGTGTGTGTGTGTGTATGTGTGTGCGTGCGTGTGTGTATCCGTGCGTGTGTGTGTGTGTGTGTGTGTGTGTGTGTGCGCGCGTGCGTGCGTGTGTGGTGTGTGTGTGTGTGTGTGTGTGTGCATGTGTTCGTGCGCGCGCGCGCGTGTGTGTGTGTGTGCGCGCGCGCGTGTGTGTGTGTGTGCGCGCGCTTGCGCGTATGCGTTTGTGTGAGTGTATATGTGTACTAGTGTGTTTGTTGTGTATGTGTGCGTGCGTGCGTGTGTGTTCGTGTGTGTGCGTGTACGCGCACGTGTGTGTGTGTGTGTGCGTGTGTGTGTGTGTTGTGTGGACATGTGTGTTTGTGTGTGTACGTGCGCATGTGCATGTGTGTATTGTGTTCGAATATCAAACCTGACCTTTCTAATTCTCAAACTAATTATCCTGAAGATGCCTGGGGGCAATCGATGGACTGAGCAATATAATGACTTGGATCGGAACAAGCGGTTAGCGTCGGGGATTCTTTGCGGGGAAATCGTGTGTTCGATTCCTATCATGGCCATTTATTTGTGAAGTATTTTGATTCCTTACCGGCTCCTGACAAGAGCTGAGGTTGTTATGGGCTCAGTTGGAAGACTGGAACCACACAGTCGAATTTCATCCACTTCATGGATGCGTCTCTCACAGCATTGCTCGTATTTTCTGTCCAACGCTGCACGTATCTGTAATTCTCAGGCCTGTTTAAAACCAGGATATATTATCATGAAAGTAAGCCTAGAGTACAATCCTCTCATGCTGTCTCAGTCTGGACTGGAACTCCCTATCATCACGGTCATCATCCCAATCCTCATCTAAGATCATAAAGCTGCGGTCATTTACATCCTGCTGTCCTGGTGACTTCTTCTTTACATTTCCTCTTCACACCTAGACCCTTGGTAGGCTCGTGTGGACGTTGCCGGACGGACGTGGTGGCACCCTCCGAGGGGGTGGGGGATTGGGGGGGTGATACAAGCTGGGCTTCTCGATTAAACACATTATTATCATCAGTAAGAGGCTTTGTTGGTGGTGTTCTACGTATCAGAACAAGCACCACTGAACACTTCCAAAGTGACCAAGCAATGATTGTCGTCAGTTGGGTGTGTTTAGTCGGTGGTGTTTTGAGGATCAGATGATACTTTACCGAACGCCATCATGTTATGACGCCATCAGTGTGTCATGTTGACACAAAATCCCTGAAAGCCGTGTAGAGGTAATCCAAACTGAAGTTATCATGAGAGCAGCACTTGAAGGGCCACGGAATTTGAGACTTTGTAATGCTGAATGATGAGGAGCTAGATCATGACAGTGATGCTGTAGAGTTCCATTCCTGTCAGAATCTACATGACAGAGCTGTGTTGTACGCATCCTTTCATAATATGTCCCTGCATCAACCAGGCCCGAGAGATACAGACATCTGCAGAGTTGCTCAGGCAATTTGAGCAACACTCTCAGAACTGCACCCATTACGTGAATGAAACTTGACTGCGTGGTTGAACTCTTCCCATGAGGGCCAATGTCAAACTCAACTCATAGTAGTAGCCAGTCAGGGCAAAACAATCCCACTGACGAATGGCTGTGATGGGAATCAAACCCACGACCTCTCAGCCTGTGGTCCACGGTACTCAACAGTTCCATGGGGGCTGGTCTGGTCACCTTCACCATCCTCATCCTCATCGATCAGCATAAAAAGAAAAAAAAAAACACCTCTAAAACAAAAGTCTGTGACCCTTCATTCCTTTCTCTTGTTATGATGTCAGTTGTGGTTTCTTCTATACGTCTGCGGTCTTAGTGAGTTCGTGCCATTGTTGTTGACAAGTTCGTGGGGCCTGTCGCTAGCTTGTCATCATCATCATCATCATCATCATTAGTAGTAGTAGTAGTAGTAGTAGCAGTAGATTCCTGCGCCAACATGGCCGATTAGTCAAAGGACCTTGCAGCAGAGGAAAGAAAATCGCTCAACTATGGCAAAATCAAAAACCTTAGCGACACGGAGGAAACCCAAAAAAAAGCTGTCTAAATCGACAAACGTCGAAACAACAGACACTGAAAGTGCCGGCGGTGAGCAAAATCCAGTTTCGGAGAACATCCATCAAACAGATGGAGAAACGGCCGAATGTCTAGAAAATTCAGCCGGTGACCACCAAATTCCTGACATTTCAGAACACGCTGAACGAACCTGCTTCTGTGAAAAAGCCCTATCTCTGAGATCAAGGGGCTAAAGATGAAAGAATCTGCCGTTTAGAAGAGACCTTACGGAAGACACGCACTACATCAGCGTCGCGAGAGGAGACCACCATCGAGGCACGGCAAGGAGAGAGGAGCAAACCAGTTACCATTTTTCTGCCACCCAGACCAGCTCCCTCCAAGGCAACGGTGAGTGTGACACACTATCACCTTCACTAACTTACCCATCATACGCCGCCTGCTTGAAAATCCCTTCAAAAAAAGGCAAAAACATCGCCAGAAAAATCAGGCCTGAATTGTGACGTCAAACAAATTAAGAATGACGTTAATTTTTTTTTAAATACCTGAACACAAATCTAAGCCTGTCATGACGTCAAAAACATACTGAAAAGAGGGATGACGTCAACCAGTCTGGTCTGCCTAAGGTTGTTCTATTCCATGATTCCACAATGGGGAAGATAAACCCACGTCGTTTGGGGTACGCGTACAGTGTACATCTGGTTTCAAAACCATCCTACAGATTGGAGGCCTGTGCAAAAAACCTAGGCGACACCGAGACAGTCAAGACTGCTGATTGCTTAGTGTTTCACTGTGGGATCAACGATCTGAAAGGAAAAGATCCTAAGACAGTCGTGTCAGACATGTCCGCACTTGTAAAACAAGCAAAAGCAAATCATCCAAACACCAAGATTGTTGTTAGTAGAGTGGCCCAGTGAAAGATCGACCCCTGCAAAGCAAGCGGGAGATGTTCAACGCCCTACTCCTTGCAGAGCTCCCCACGCACAACGTGTCCCTTCTGTCCCATGAGAACTGGAACTCCACGAACAACAGGCTGATGAAGGACTCCATCCACCCGTCGGACAGGGGCACCAGCATCCTCGCTGGCAACTTGGGGCGTCACGTCCACCGCATCTTTTGCGAACGGCCGCATCTTTTGGGAACGGCCACACAGGAGGCGCTCCCAATACCCTGTCGGTGGACATGGTTTCAGTGATCATCGGGGACCATCCAGCAATGGCTACAGGCCTGCGCGCATCCCCCAGAGTGCCTTTCCCCAGGTGTGCTCTCGACAACCGTGGGGCCCCATCTTTCAACCTTATTGACTTTGCCCAACGTCTGTTTGTTTATAGCGTTTTTATTCTACCAATTATCATGAAACATGTTCACAATTGTATTACTGTTCTACAATGGAACTGTAGATCCATCGTTAAAAATCTACTTCATTTTGAGAACTACATTATTCCAACAACTTTTGTATTTTGGCTTTGCAGTCTCTATATGTAAAACCAAGTAAATTACCTCAATTCAAGGGATTCTACTACCCTCCTGTATAAAACTGTAGTACATCAACTAGAAGGATTCAGACTGCAATATATGTTAGATCAGATCTTAATTATAGATCTTTGAAGTTAGACCTCAATTCAACAGCTAAAGATGAAGAAGAATTTTTATTATTACTGGGTTATCATTAAAAATGAGCAAAGATTCTAGTATAAACATGCTTTCTGTATATTATCCAAATAGCCCAAACACAGATAATTCAGACTGGTTAAGACACCTTCCTTCTTCAGAAAAAAACTGGATCACATTGGGGGATTTCAATGCACATTCTTCTTTTGGGAACCGGATTGCTCTGTCACAACATGTAATCGCTTTGTTGAAAATATTGTGGATTCCAAATTAGTTTTATTGAATGATGGAAGCATAACAAAAGTTCCTGATGTTTCAAATCATAGGCAACCTCTATTGACTTAACATTAGTATCTCCTGATATATCACTGGATGCTAGTTGGATAACAGAGAAGACACATTAGGAAGTGATCATTTTTCTATTGTTCTTACACTAAATGAAAAGATTCAAGATGAAGAAGAAGTTGAAGATATGATTCCTAAGTTTTTATACAATAGCGCTGACTGGAACCTCTATGAGTCAACTCTATTGTCAATAGATCATAATTCCATGGAACATGAAGACACGGATATATTTTATGAGAACTTCAGAAAAGCTGTTTTATACGCTGCTGAAAAATCAATGCCCAAGCGTAAATGCTATAATGATAAGAAGTACAGAGGAAATGGATGGTGGAATGAAGAATGCGCAGAAGCAGTGAGCAGTAAAAAGAAAACTTATAAAACATGGCTAAAGGACAGAACTGAAGAAAATTTTATTGCAATGAAACGTGCAAAAAATCAGAGTAACAGAGTTGTGGCCAAAGCAAAACGTATCTATTTCACTACTTTTTGCTATTCCAAAAATATCTACATCAAAGGACATGCACAAAGTATGGAAGAAGGTTAAAAAATTAAAGAACAGATGCCATTTACCATCATATCCCATTAAATTAGATAACAACGCTATCCCACATCAGCAGAAAAAGCAGAGTTATTTGTTGAAGTGTTTTCAAAGAATAATTCATCATTAAGTCTTTCATCAAATATAAGAAGCTACAGAGAAGAGGAACAGAAAAAAACACATTTTATTGTGACCCTCCTCCAGATGAAAATCATTACTTAAAATCTTTTATAACTTTTGAGGAATTTAATGATTCATTGGAGTGTTTTACTTGCAGTACCACTGCTGTTGGCATCGATGGTATTTCATATCAATTGCTCTGCCATTTGCCTTTATCTTGGAAGCAATTACTCCACTCATTTTACCAAAAATGTTGGTTAAATGGAACTCTCCCTACTATCTGGAAGAGGACGGTTGTAATACCAGTTCCAAAGCAAGGTAAACGTAGATCCGAAATTGGTAGCTATCGTCCAATAGCTTTAACATCGCAAGTTGGTAAGATATGGGAAAAATTGTTGAAAACGTCGTATTTTACATTTCCGTGAAAAGAACAGTATTATTCCAAACAACCAAGCAGGTTTCAGGAAAGGAAGATGCACGACTGATCATCTAGTCAAAATTACGAATCAAGTCAAAAAACAGTTTTCAAGAAGAAAAAGTACACTTGCTACTTTTTTAGATATTAGAAAAGCTTATGATAGTGTGTGGCATGCTCGTCTGCTTCATAAGCTAAAACATAATGGAATTAGTGGAGCAATGTATCAATTTGTAAAATGTTTCTTGTCTGGGAGATCTATTTGTACAAGAATTGGTACATGTTATTTGTCATTCAAGGATATTGATATTGGAATTCCTCAAGGATCTATCATTGCTCCGATTCTTTTTACGATTTTTATTCATGATCTCCCAAACGTTCCATCTAACAATATCCATCTCGTTCAATATGCTGATGACATTGCTATATGGATGAATACAAACGTCAGAAAACAAACAAATAAGAGAGTTATAACGCATGTTTCAAAAACTATATCAAGTTGAGCTAGATAAGTTAGACTTATACATGAAAGAAAATGGTTTAGAACTTTCGGGAGAAAAGACACAATTAATGTTCTTTTATCAATGGTGATACTCCAAAGCATCCTCCTCAACTTGTTATAAAAGGCAACACTCTTAAATATTCAAAAGCTGTAAAATTTTAGGAGTCTATTTAAGTCTAGTTAAAGTAGTGGCGATATCATATTGAACACATAATAAGTAAAGCTAGCTAGACAAAGATTAAAATTTTCTCAAAATAATTAATGCTCAGTCATGGGGACAAGATACTCAAACACTTTTACATCTTGCTACCAGTTTAGTTCGATCGAAACAGACTTATGGTCAAGAGGTTTATTTCTCAGCTCCACAGGCGCTGCTAAAAAAAAAAATACAAAGCATAGATAGTAAGGCTGTTAAGTTGGCACTTGGTGTGCCTGGTACACACAAATACGCTTAAAACATACAGAGCAGCGAATCTGTTAACTCTTGAGGACCAACGGAAGTTAGCCACTGCCAAGTATGTGACTAGATGATGTCTTTCAGTGACAAGTGACATTTTTCTTGACTCAAGACATGATTTCCCGAAGAGAGCGCAAAACATTTCATATCTCCAACCTATTAGAAACTATACAGATGATCTTTTTAAGAGTTGTAATATTGATCTTACATCAATTTCAAGCAGTCCCATAATACCCATTATTCCTCAATGGGAGCATATTTCTGCTAGATTCGATACAGATTATACAACTCTAAAAAAAAGAGGATAACATTAATCTTATCATCCGTTGAAGCAAAAAGAACATTTAGAAAATAAGTATCCGAATCATTTAAAGATTTTTACAGATGGTTCAGTTTTGGAATCATTCAGAGGGGCTGGATTTGCTATTCCTGCTTTAAAGATAAGAAAGTCATTTTGTCTAGGAAAAAAGGTTTTTTCTGCATTTACAGCAGAACTATATGTAATTCTTATGGCCTTATCCTTCATAGCTGATATTGATATTGCGATTTATAGCATTTTCTTTGTGTTGACTCAAAATCTGTTCTTTACAATCCGCAAAACTGGAATGCAAAAGTTCGAAAATATTTTATATTTGATGTAAAATACTTAGTACATTCAATTATATGTAAAGGTATCAATGTAGAATTTGTTGGATTCCATCTCACTGTGGTATTTGGGGGAATAAAATGGCTGACAGATCAGCAAAAGAAGGAGCTATTAGAAAATATCCTAATAGTACACTAAAATTAGAAAAAACACATGAAATAAATTCAATGTTAGAAAGTAGCATAATGACAGAAAAAGCTTCCTTCAAAGTAAAAAAATTACTGTGTTCAAGATCCTTGTCTGGTCTCGTTTTTACAAAATTCGATTAAATTCATAGAAGAAGACTAAATTTTCAAAAAATGTAGAATGTGCTTGTGGTCATCCAATATCAATTGAACATATTCTTTTTGATTGCCCATTGCTATCCCTATTATATAACATATCTGGGATAGATGTAGCAAAAATGGGATCTTTAAATGATGTAATCTACAGCGAAAAAATGATAAAAAATGCATCAGTTATATTCAGCACTATACTTTCAAATCTATTGTAAACTCTCTTACACAGCCCGTTTAATTTTTTTTTTTTTGGATTGGTTCATTTTTAGTCTAATACCACCA
>JADBJO010001412.1:19158-48671 GCA_016801955.1 Conus betulinus | reverse complement strand
ATGTGTAGGTGTGTTCCTTGCTTTTTCTTCTTTTACTTGAAGGCACATAGCGATTAGTGGGATTTAGGGCAAACAATAGGCGGGTGACCCGGGTTCTGGGGTAGGTGTATTGGGTTACTTTGTCCCCTTAAATAGATAGTTTCTCGTAGGTATCTATCCTTCTTCTCTAATTCCCACCTTCTCAGAACTTGCTCCTCGTCTGTCCTCTTTTCTTCTTTAGTTTTCCCTCGTCCCCATATCTGTGTGAATGAGAATATTTATGTCAGTGTTGTGAAAATAAATGTTGTTTTTTTGAATTTATCCCTGCGTTTCCTGGTGTCGGGAGTTTGGGGTGTCGACTGTGCCTTTCTCCGCCACTTACTCCGTCTCATTCCTAACCCCTAGGTCGCTTGACCTTGACATTGGTCATCATAAAAATAAATACAGGCTGTATTCTGCATGGTACACGCGATCCTAACACAACAACTATGATTCCTGAATCCGAAGCCCACGACTTATTGAGAAGTATGCAGATTTGTATTTTGGCTCTGTCTGAGAGAACTGGTGTAAGAGGGAACAACTCTAGTTGTTATTTTAGAGTCGTATATCGTCTGACATCATCTTTGAAACAGACACGTAGATAAAAGCTAATGAAGTGTAGGTGGTGTTGTCCATTGTTTTACGTGTTTCCATTATGCATTGCGTAAGGCATTGAATATGGCTTACCTTTCCCGTACGCCGTGGGTGTGAAACAACCACACACATGGTTTTTGCTCTGTAACTCAAGTAATTTTGATTCAACTTTCCTGAAATTTCATGACTTTGTCTATAATGTATCATACTACATATCACCTGAAAATTATTTTGTTTTGTGCATAAACAAAGAAATAATTAGACAATAAATATACAGTACGTCGTGGGTGTGATCACACCCATACTCTCTCAAGAACAAACCTTGCGTGCTGTACGTCGTGGGTGTGAGGCCACCCATACTTACAAAGAAGAAACCGTTCGCGCCATATGTTGTGGATATAAATAGACACTAAATATACAGTACGTCATGGGTGTGACTACACCCATACTCTCAAGAACAAAAACTTTGCGCGCTGTACGTCGTGGGTGTGAGGCCACCCATACTTACAATGAAAAAAAAACCGTTCGCGCCATATGTTGTGGGTGTGACGTCATGCGTGCTTGCCGGCTAGAAACAGAGGGAGACGCGCGTGAATCACATCCCAGTTCAAGTCTGCGGTAAGTTTTATTACTATCAGTTATTACATTAGATTGATTTATCTACAACAATTCCGAGTGATTTGTTTTTCCTTAGAAAAGAGAATCACTGGGAGGACTGATTGATAATGCCTTTTTTTTTTTTTTTTGATATTATTGTATGTCTGAAATCCATTGATCTAAAATCTATTTCTGCAGTACTGATTATAGTATAAATTAGGGCGCTAGCAGCGATATGTATTTTTTTTTTAACCCAATTACATCGAAATGAAGAAAAGCCCTGGAATGCCAAAATGTCGGCCATGGGAAATAGGGGGACTTGTAGGAAAAAAGGAAGGAGAAAAAGTCCAGGCTGGGTGCATACAAGCACACACAAGTAGCAAACAAGACTATCATCTTGCAGGCACAACTGATTCACAATACACATGCTGTCTCAGACCGGAATGGAACTCCACATCATCATGGTCATTATCCCAATCCTTATCTATCATCATCAGGAAATCTCAAAGTCTGCCACTCTTTATATCCCGCTCTCATTATGACCTCTGTTTCAATTTCCTCTTCACAGCTATATTCTTGGTAGTTTCGTGTCGACATCACCGATTCAGGCAAATCCATGGGACTGTCGTTGGACGGACATGATGCCACCCTCCGAAGGGGTGGGGGGTGGGGAGTAGGGGGTGATGCAATCTAGCTTCTGGATTAATCAATTATTATCATCAGTAGAAGGGTTTGTTGGTGGTGTTGTACGTGTCAGAACAAACACCACCAAAGAGACAAAGCAATGATTGTCGTCAGTGGGGAGTTTAGTCGGAGGTGTTCTGAGGATCAGATGATGCTTTACCGAACACCACTGACTTGACCTGTCAGCAGCGTAATGTTTCCTCCGGTGGGTGTCCTCATGGCGACTTGACATCGACTCTCCCTGTGAACTGCCGGTGGCAAGGCTGCGGTGGGCAAACCAGGGTGTGGTTGCAAACTGGGGACATGGGTGGGGGGTTCGAATGAATGGCATGAAGTGAATTGACAAGGAAGATCGAACCAAAAAAATATGAAAAGGAAGAAAAGAGAGAGAGAGAGAGAGAGAGAGAGAGAGAGAGAGAGAGAGAGAGAGACGGAACTCTCTCTGGTTTCTCAGTATTGCAAAACGTAATATCTTTTTAAAAGGGTGCATTACTAAAATTGATCAATTTTGATTTGAATGAAATATATCGAATAAATGATCTAACGAATGCAATTCATTTCTAAAAGTATACATCCATATTTTCACAGATGTGAAAAGTCTATGTTTAGCTCTGTTAGACTGTTTTGTTTTAAATGTCATCTATGAGCTAACGTCCACTGTATTTATGTGTAAACTCTTCATGCTTCAATTCATGTGTACTGTTCATGTATTTTCAACATTTGATTGCATTGTATTCTTTCAAAAGTTTTCTTACCAAAAGTTCAACAGAGTGTGACAGAAGACGAAAATGTATTTGTGGATGAATATGCATGTACATGATTTTGTGCAGTTCATCTTTCTGTTCACTTCGCCAAATGTGATTGGGTCAAACGTGACTGGGTCAAACGTGATTGGGCCAAACGTAATTGGGTCAAACGTGACTGGGTCAAACGTGATTGGGCCAAATGTGATTAGGCCAAAACTTGTTTGGGCCTAGCACGGCAGAACGATGCAAACACCTACTGGGCTATGTTGCCAATGCTTCATATCTAGGAAGAACATTTCAAGCCATTCATCTTTGATATAAAATATTCTTTGCAGACACTTTCCATTTCTCCCTATTAGCGCCTAGTTGTTTCGTTCTGGATACAATGAAAACGTATGATGCACTCTCGCAATTTTTGTAAAGATCTGTTGTAGTTGAAAGATGAAAAACTGCTTTGTTAGCTACTTTGCCACAGATCCACTGGCTTGATTCACTACAAATAATAAACACATATAGTGATACTTCACTATATTTGGTAAGATACATCTATTTGTGATTCGTCTTAGGTCTATTTTCAGAAGTGCATTTTGTTTATATTTTCCTCTCTGCTCGGCTCAACGTTTTCTTTAATTGTTTAGTTTAATAAAAATGGAACTTGAAAAGAACTTGAAAGATGTTGAACAGGACTGGAGATAGTAGGCACCCTTGCCTGACTCTGACTGTGGTTGGGAAGAAACTGGCCCTGCTGGCTATTGAGAAGCACTGTGCTGCTGAAGCGTTCGTAGAGGGCCTGGATGACTTGGACGAACCTCTCATCAATGTTTAAGTCTCTGAGAACCTGCCACAGGCCGCTGTGCCACACCTGGTCGAATGCCTTCTTAAAGTCAATGAAGCTGTGGAAGAGTTCCTTTTGGTGTTGTAGATGTTTTTCAATCTGGACTCGGCAGTTGAAAATTTGTTCCACAGTGCTCCGCCCTCTTCTAAAACCTGCTTGTTCTTCTGATAGCAGTTCCTCAGCCTTGGATTTCAGTCGGTTGAGGATGATGTGAAGCATGACTTTGCTGGGCTGGTTGATCGGACTTATAGTCCTGTAATTTGGCATGTTTGAGGATGCCCTTCTTGGGTAAGGAAATCACCAATGACTGGGTCCACTCTATTGGCCACTTCTTTTCTGTCCCGATCTTCTGACATGGCATTGTTAGTGCCTCTGTGGTCTCTTTCCTTCCATATTTCACATGCTCAGCTGGGACATTGTCCACTCCTGGGATTGCCGCTCTAGCGACATTAACATTCAGGAGACAACTTAAGAGGTGTTACAAATGTCTATTAATCTACCAAGTATGGTGACACTTACGCTTGTACTTGCTAAGAAAATGCCAACATCAAAATTCGCTATGGACTCACACATGCACGCACAGGCACATACACACACGCAGGAGCAAAGACAATTACACAAACAGCCAGAATTGAATGAAAACCCAGACTGACTTTCGTACACTCGTGAGTAAAAAAAACCCCATAAAACCGCCGCCACCACCACCATCACCACCACCACCAAACCACAACCTACTAAGACACTATTACCCCATTCCCCCTTAACGACAGTCGTTAGTTGCGGAGGTGGTGTGACTGATCATACTGCTCCAAAGGACTCCACCATGTCAAGCTAACAACAGTCCACATGAATTTGTCAACACCCATGACACGAATTTACCAAGAGACAGACGTATGGAGGACAACAACACTGACCTCATCACATGAACAGGGCATGAAAGGCCACAGGATTTGAGATTTTTTCTTTTTATATGCTGATCAATGAGGATGAGGATGGTGAAGGTGACCAGGCCAGCCCCCATGGAACTGGTTAGTACTGTGGACCACAGGCTGAGAGGTCGTTGGTTTGATTCCCAACACAGTTACTCGTTTGTGGGATTTTTCTGCCCTGACTGGCTACTGCCAAGAGTTGAGTTTGGCGCTGGCCCATGTGGGGAGATCTAAACCATACAGTCAAGGTTCATCCACCTAGTGGATGCAGGTCTAAGGGTGTTGCTAAAATTTCCTGACCAACGCTGCAGATGTCTGTATCTCTCGGGCCTGGTTGATGCAGGTATGTATTACGAAAGGAAGTGTAAGTGTAGAGTATAGCCCTGTCGTGTAGACTCTGATAGGAAAGGAACCTTACAGAATCATTTTTACCATCTTCATCCTCATTCATAATTAGCATAAAGAAGTATCAAATTCCATAGCCTTTCAAACCGGATCCTGCAAGGACTTGAGTTTTGATAACCACCACACATCTGTGCTGTCGGGGAGTTCGTACCATCAGTATCGGCAAGTTCATAGGCACTGTTGTCAGGCTGACATGATGGCGTCCACTGGAGGGAAAGGGTCACTCACTCTTGCTACGCAACTAATAATTGTCATCAGCAAGGAGCTTAACAGGTGGCCCCTGGTATGTTGGATCAGAACAGACACCACTGAACACCACCAAAGTGATTCAGCAGCAGTGTAGTGTCTTCTGCAGTGGTTTTCTCCTGATGATTTAATGTTGATTGCTCACTGCCAGAGCTGTGATGGCACAAACCAGACTGTGACTGTCAGTGGGAGTCGGAATGAGCAGCATGATGGGACAATGCCACTGAGGTGGTATAAAAGATCAGACAGAAAAAAACTGCCTCTTAAACACATCGCTTTCTTTAGAAAGAAAAGGCACTGTCAAATAACCGTGCCTGTCTTTACTGTTACTGTCCCATTATTCAAAGGTCTTCGCTGTGAAATTACATCATGATTTACGTTAAAGATGAGCAAGCACACCACACCTGGACAATACCAGTTACGTGGGGCACTGCGCCCATATCTTTGCACTTAGCTGATGGTGGGCGCAGTTTGAAGAGGCTGTTATCGACTTATGGCCCTGATTTAGCCAAAGGCACTGAAGTCTATGTGCCACGTTTGGTCCTCAAAACAGCAAGGAATTCTGGCATAAAAGGTATGCCCTGATTTGGAGATTTGGTGCCTTTGTCCTCAATGTAAATTCGGCAAATCAGCTGAGTGTGTTTAAAGGAATGTGCACAGTTATCATCTTTGATACTGAACCAATATCTGATGTTGAAGAATTATTTTGTCTATAGAATGGAGCAATAGAAAACATTGATTTGGTCAAAGTACATGGACTGGTACAAAGATGAAACAGCTTTTCAAAGGAAGGCTTTTGAGGAAGGCTTTTTGCCGAAAATTTCTTGTCTTGTTTTGTGTCGTGCATTAAAGTGCGTTACTTCACACTTTGTTTTGTGTGCTCTTCTGCTTTTTCGTCGAGCTTTTCAAACGCCATCAGTTACAATAATGGAATTAGTTACTGTTTGGAGTGGAGACACCAACTGCCACGCTGGCCAATGTTTTAAAGGATATTCAAGTGAGAGGCAATAAGCAGTTTCATCATCTTGGTTACTTGATAGGAGTGTTCAGCATACTCCAAACAGCAGGTCTGATGGTTAGATGTTCAAGAAAGATAAAAAAAAATTGGCTTTCTGGAGCATGTGAGGTGACTGTATGGGGAAATTGAAACAAGAACAAAAGCAGAATAACTGGATCGCCAATGAAGGAACAAACAACTTACAAATGAAAACAATGCGTGTCGACCTATTGGGTCTTCTTCAGTCAGGACAAATACATTCAAAACAGAGGAAAGAGAGAGAATGAACAGTCAGTCACTTACCTCTTCCACATGGGAGCAAAATTTTTGGTTTAAAAAGACAAGGAATATTTTGAGCCCATTTAGACAATTTCCATGCCTTCAAAATACCTCAGAGCAGGTCATTAGTTCACCACCCAGATCATGAAATCTAACCCAACTTCAGTGGGAATTACAGGAATTGTCATTTGACATTGAGGGCTCTGTTCCTGTGAGGATACATATTCACCGTTGAGTCTTCATGAGCGCAAGCAAGCGATCTCGTAAACCTTCTGTCCAGGTCTCAGGCAGAATAAACCATGCCGTATAGTCTTCAGCAGATACCGCGCCCAAGATACCTGAAGAAGAAGGGTGGGGATGGGGGATGGATGAGGTTTCAGCCATTGGAATTCACCTAGTTTCATCTGAATTGTAGTTTTCAAAAGTATTTCTACTAGCGCCTACTATAGTTTCATGTCCAGTTTGTGCTAAACGCCACTTTTTCAATGCCGAGTATCATCCAACTGTTTACTAGGTGGCACACCTCTATTGTTGTTATGTGATTTGTCTTTGATAGCTGTTTACTTGGGTGTATTGTTGTTGAACTTGTAGTAGTTTGGTACTCAGTGAGCCGCTGTCAGGGACGTTCCTGTCACTCCTCTGCTGTTCCTGCTTAGAAGACTGCAGAGTCAGACCTGCTTCTTCTACTAGCCTTCCATGGTGCCAGCAACTGCTGGTAATGCTGGCTGCACACCAGAAATGAGTGCGCCAAAGCCTGACTTAAGGAGTCGAGTATTTATAGCCTGGTACAATTAGATTGTTTTGAGAATTGTTATTGTGTCTGAAAGTTCTTTTACCTTCCTTTCTTCCATGTGCTCATCAGTGTACATGCCAGGTGGTTCCATGCAGACAGAGTAAAAATGGAAGGAGTGGGACTATTTTGGGGAAACTACCTGGCGCAGAGATAGGGTCAAGGGTGAATGCAAAGGCCTGACATGTCGCGTCAGGTAAGGGGTAGCTCATGTATTTCTAGACTGTGAATGATTTGAATGGCCGAAATCCCTAAAAACAAGTTAAATAATTGATGTGTGTGTACACGCACGCGCGCGCGCACGTGTGTGTGTATGTATGTATGTGTGTGTGTGTGTGTGTGTGTGTGTGTGTGTGTGTGTGTGTGTGTGTGTGGTGCCCCTATATCGATGCCATTTTTCACAGAATTGTATTTTTGTTACTCTGATTCTGTTTTTAATAGTAGTGAGCTGTAAGTCATTGAGGTATTAAGATCAAATAATGTATGTGTAAAATGTTAATCCACGAGAAATCTTCAATTGTTTATGTCTTAGAAATGTCTATTACTCGTTTCATGTATCTCTAAAACTGTCCATTTTGCTTAAGTGATAACTTTTGCACACGCCAAGCAATTAACCTTTTTGTGAAATATTAAATTGTTAATGTCTTAGAAATGTCTTTTACTTGTTTTCTATATGTCTATTAATATTCTGTCCATTTTTTTTCGAGTGATACTTCTTGCACCTGACACAGCTTCTCTGTTTAGGGCAATAAAGCGTTTCTTATCTTATCTGGTTTTAAAAGACTTTTGCACCAGAGTAACGCCAACATCATGGCTTCCATAGAACCTCTCACTCACTTTCCCCTGGAGTTCAAGTTTTAATCACCAGAGCCCAGCCGACCACACATGGTCTTTCCAGGGCTTATATTAAAAATGTTATGTACTATGTCCGACAAACATGAACAAATGAATTACAACACAAAAAACACGATTGATTTCGACCTGTTAGGTCTTCTTCACGTTCGTTCTTTATTTTTGTTGTCCTGAGTGTTGTTTATCTTGCCTGAAGAAGACCTTAGAGGTCGAAACGTCGTCGTGTTTTGTCATGTAATTTTTTTTTTGTTTATTGTTTGGCAGATATAGTTCTTAACATGTTAAGTGTTTGTTTAGATTTCCGCCTGCAGTCGACTCACGTTGAATCTAACTTTTCAGGGCTGTCAATCTCACAAAAATAAAACATACAAACAAGCAAAACCCAACGTAGCATCACAAATAAAGTCAAACTAGCGGGATAAAAAAAAAAAAAACTCATTATATCATGCACAGAACCAAACATTAAAATGCAGTTACGTCATTGCTGGTTAAACTGTTGACGAACAAGAAGGGTAACTCTTGCTCTCATGATGAAATGAACAGACGCCCGTAACTCCAAACTAATGCTGCTTATGACACCGAATCACCTGGCAGAAATGACATTTTTGGAGTTATGGGCAGCTATTCATCATCATGGGAGCAAGAGTTACCGTACTTGTTCGTTAATTGCTGTTGACTGTTCCCTGCCTCATTTCAGATTTCCCTTCATCATATACCATTGACATCTGAACGGTTTTGAAGTAGGACTTGTTGAGAACGTCAGACGTTCCCCTTAGATATACACTCCAAGATCAATGGGGAAAAACAGTGGAAAATGAAAAAAGAAACTTCCAGTGCCACAGAAACGTACGACAAAAAGAAGACACTGCTGAATGGACAGCAAGTGCCCACTCATGACAATGTGTACAATTTTCATCAACTGCCAGATAACAACAGCAATAACAACAACAATGACAATGCAGCAGCAGAAGCAGCAGCAGCAATGAAAAGCTTGCATGTCACAAACTGCTATGAGAGACAAAACAGTTCTATATATTTTCCAGAACGAAAAACAAGGAGAATGGTCTCCACAAAGGCAGAGAAATAGAAGACAACACTGAACACACACACACACACACACACACACACACATCAATGTCCCTTCAGAGTGAAAAACACCATGAATACCTAATCTACCAACTATTTAACATCAAAAGTATTGATGGATTAGAAAGAGCAGAATCGAACGACCAAACCCATACAACTCAGCAATTCTGAAAACACAAACGCAAACATTACAAAATCTGAACATTTTGATCTAAAATGTTTAAAGAAAGTGCTATCAGCTACCTACAGTTGTCGTACAATGAATCCACATGGTTAGAAAAACGATTCTTACCCTCTGGGGGGCACTAACAAACACTACCCAACCAACAAGCGGGGAGAAGGAGTGTACGGAGGAGACGTGACTGACGCCAAAGTCATACTCGATCTGCACGTCTAACAGTCCAATTTTCCGATGTTCACTGGTGAGTACTACTTTCTGGAAATGAGAAGAGAAAGAAAGTAAAAAAAAAAAAAAAAAAAAAAAAAAAAAAAAGAAAAAAAAAAAATCTCTCTGGCTATGCACACAGCAGATGCGCATAACTCATCATGAATCGTTCCTGTGATACTTTCCGGGACGCGATGTCGTGTTTGTACCACCATACAAAATATAATGTTGAATATTTCAAAATAATGCTACTTTATCATTTTATAGACCGCCATGCCCCACTAAAGTCTCTCTATTTTAGTCGTTAGGTTGTCTGTGGATGAAATAACACTACGTAGTGATATCTAACAGTCCTCCTTAATAGTTTCTGAGAGCAAGACATTGTTTTCAACACTGTTGCAAATATTATTTCGGGACATTGCAGGATGTTTGAGGTTTGGTTTTGCCTTTTGCCCTTGCTGTTGTTACGATCTACATATTTTATAATTGATCATCCTCTTCATCTTCTTCATTCTCACTATCTACGAAGTATCTCCAACTGACGAACGTCAAACTCAAGCAGGAAATATCAGCCACAGTGTTTTCATGTAATATCAGTTTTTTTTTTTTATGGATTTGATTTTATTGGAGCCATACACTAGGCTGACACAGAGTAGCAGCCTATTCTGTTTGTGCCAGTTACCTACTGTATTCGTGGATTCACATTAAGTTGTCACGTCTCGGCTACAGCCTACCTAATTTGGTTTGGGCTTTGTACAACAAGTGTTTCTCGTATCAAACGTCGAATCTTCATCGTGTACATCTGACGAGTGAAGCCGACCAAGTTTTCTTGTTGTGAGAGACTGTTTCATCTACGCTTTATTCCTTGTGTCAGTGTCTGTTCTATTCTGGATGTGTGCTGGGCTATCAATATTGTAATTTGAGGTCTGTAAGGCTGGTTTGTGCTGTATCTTCAAGCTGTGCAGAGGGACATTGTTTTAGGATGGCTTATATATACTGTCATACCATTGTCTTCAAGATCTACGTGGCATCATTTTAACGTTTGTGAACACATTACTGTCATCATCTTTGACATCGTGAATCCTGTGACACTTGTCAATCATCTGAGACTACAAGTTAAAGACAAAAAGACATCACTAGCCATGTAGTACATAGTATATGTTTGTATGCATGGTGTCTAGTTTCCGAACAGTGAGTATTGTGTATTGTTTAATCCATCATCATCATCATCATCATCATCACAAAGATTCTTTTGATTCGATAATAATTTTGTTTCCTTATTCACTGTTTGTTTTTCCTTTGGAAGAAAAGGTGGAGAGTGGGAAATGGTGTCTAAAGAACCATGTTAACACACAGTGGCAAAAAACACAATAGCCCTCAGACATGTATAAACAGAACCACTGCACTGCACCATCCACAGTGCCCCAACGTTGAGACATATTGGGGGCTCGTCTGGGATCCAACCACCAACACACTCTCTGCACGCTTTCTCCATTAGTGGGAGGTTGGAGGGTCCATCATCATTGTCATTCGTTTAACATCCAGTTTGACAAGCACCACCAAATCTGTCATATAATTTGCAGCAGTACGAAAATCATGTCTTGCTCTGGAGTTGTCGCAATCTAGACGCGGATCTAGAACGCTGTTGCTAGATGCAACATATAAACTCGGTGTACTAATTATATAGTAGTAGAGAAAATGTATTTAGTCCACAGCTTTTAGTTTCGGTGCACTAACTGGGTATTAGTAGAGAGACTAGGCAGCTCATTACCCTGCAGTATATGTGGTTGAGTGGTATATACTCTTCTAACATATAGTGTTCAACAGGTGTGTTGAACGATTTTTACACATTGTACTGTCATTAGTGGTCGAGTCACTAGGGTTGCTGTAGGTGGTTTGTGCTGAGAGAGCAAAACCGCGTATGTAAGATTAGATCTATATAGATCTGTTGTAGCTCTATGGAGAGAGATACGGTCCGGATTTAAACAACTAAGCGTGAACAGACGTACACACAAGTTCGGGTAGAGCAGTCCACAGTTGTGTCGAACCAACGATTTCTGGGCAGGTGAAGCCTATTGTCTCCAAAGAGTAGACACGTTGATCTTGTGGTGTGTTGGGATACACATGCATGATCGGTGGATAAATCGACATTCAGTTAGTGTAACTGATAGTTTGTTGGCTTGTGAAGCCGACTGTGTCTTGTGAAGACACGTGGTAGATTTGAGGGAAATCTACAGAGCCGTCATTGGTGTGTACTAACTGGCATGTGCTTATATCTCCTACGTCTTGAGACCACTTGGATCACTCGTTACTAAAACGTAAATATGCCTAATCATAAAAACAGTGCAACGCAGGCTCAAGGTTCGGAACGGCATATTCTGGAGGACTTTCTCAGATTCAAATCTGAAGGCAAAGCATTAGATTTGCAGGGACCAGCACTTGCGGAATATATTAAGGAGAGTAGAGAGAAAGAGAGAAAGAAAGAAGAGAGAAAGAAAGAGAAGAGAGAATACTGAGAGAGAGAGAGAGAGAGAGAGAGAGAGAGAGAGAGAGAGAGAGAGAGAGAGAGAGAGAGAGCATATGTATCCATACCTCCAGCAGACTCTGCGGACAATTATGCTATCAAAACAGCTCTCTTGAGCAAGTTACAACTTAATGCTGCCAGGTACAGAAAAAAAATGTTTTGTAACGCAAAGCGTGAGCACTATGAGCGCGTCAGAGATCTATGGGGAAATTTGGACCTCTGGTTAAATCGCTGGATAACGTTGTCACAAAAAAAAAACTAGATGACCTGAGGGACATGCTGGTGATGGAAAAATGTCTAGTCTCTGCCGTTTGAACAAGCGCGTTAGACCTACGCTTGCGACAGGAATCCACAAAACCGCAACAGTGCGATTGCCACCCAAACAGCACGGCAATATTGGTCCAACATGCCCCAATATTGGCTGTAACATCGGGGCAACATTGGAGTACAATATTGCTCCAGTGTTGGAAGTGCAAATCGCCCTAACATTGGGGCAATATAGGATCTTGTATTGGATCCAATGTTTTTCGAACATTGCTGCAATATTGGTGCAACATCGGCCCATTGTTGTCTTGATATTGGCTAACCTTTGGATCCAACATTGCTCCAATATGAATCGTACATTCGGCCAATATTGGTCCATTGGTTCTGCATTGGATTAATCGCTGGTTCCAATGTGTATGCAATGTTGGTGTAGTGTTGCTGGAATATTGGATTTTCATTGCATAATTTGAATGTGTCTCAAAAATCGATGCATCATTGATTGTACTCTATTGATGCTGCAAAATATTTCCTTTCACAATCATCCTTAAAGAAAACGCCCATTTTTCTTGAAAGTTTCCGTCAATAAACAAATGAAACAGTTACAATTATTCAAGAAATAATGATTTTCAAATCGAATCAATAATAGGTCAAAGTGCAACAAAATCTTGACTAAACTACAGATGGAAGTTGTACATAGGTTTGAAGAATACTAAATAAGTCACTATAGGAAAAACAACGTACTACAATAGTCCTACACCCAAATGTACATGCCTAATCATTTGTTTTGCTCTCATTAACATCACAATCAACATTGCATCAAAATTTGAGACACCTTTAATTATTACATTCCATTGTTTGTTTGTTTTTTTTCTGTCTTGTTTTTGTCAGAACTGGATAGGATTTCAGAGTTTTTCCTTTTGACATGAACTTTAAATCCCACCCACCCATCCACCATTCAATTATGAAATAAGACCGAGGTTAACAACAATGAATAAATTTTTATGTAGAACTGTATCAAATCATAACTGTACCAAATTATTTCATTTCAATCCGCTTACTTAGCGTCTCTTTACACAACCTGAAAAAGACCACACAAGCATTTATTCATTCATTCTTTCTTTCACCCATATGTAGAAATACACATGCACACACCCCCTTCCCCCACATGGCTCAATAAACAAGTGAAACCTACAGTAATTTGCCTACAACAGAATGTTCAAAATAGTCTTGATAAATGATCCGTACAAAATATTCTGAATAGTTTAACCATAATTGTATAATTATACTCGTAGCACACAACATGCAATGATGCTGATAGGATAGTGCAAAAAAAAATAACATGCTTTACTGCAAAAGTACTGGAACACGCGCTAGTCAATTTAAGTTCTGAGAAACTTTAGTATTCCATGAATATGTGCAATACATAAAAAAACAGATTTTGAGTCTACGCGAACTAGAGCTTGAAAAAGATCACAAGGTAATTCAGGGCCATGCTAATATATAGCAAACAATTTTGCAGAAAAAAAAAACATTTTCCACAAGGAAATATGATTTATTAATCCCTAAAACTGAGAACACAGATCCTCTCAGCAAGAGTGGTCAGGGCATGGAATAGCCTCAGTGAGTCTGTGATAACTGTGCCGTCCGTCAACGCCTTCAACAACGGGATGGACAACCCGTCCAAGTTCAGTCTTGAATACCACTAAGCAGAGAATATATACCACAGTAATTGTCGACAGGCCACTCAACAGGCCTACAATGATGATTTGTTTATTGATGATTATCCTGTGGAAGAGGAGCTGGCTGATCTCTTCTTTCCTCCCTCTCTTGTCGCTTCTTCTCCACCCTCTCCTGCTTTTTTGCCCTCCTCTGTCACAGGATCTCGTAAGGAAGTTGGAGGTGAAGGAATCCAACTCCATCAGTGTTGCTGTCGGATATCTTTTCTTGGCAGCTTCTGGGGAACAAACAAGTAAATACTTGTAGCAGATTGATATGTGACAATGTCGGGCTGAGCGTGACGCCACACTGGCACAACTTAACCGAAAACTTTGGCAAAAAAAGCATCGTAACATGGCCATTGACCAAAGGAACGAGTCCAGTTGTGGTACGAGAAGACTTTGTTACGATGCTGTTTCGACAAAGTTTCTGATAAGTTATGTCAATGTGACATCACGCTAACCCGTGATTCCTAGAAGCGAAGCAAGCTTCGTCTTTCCACAAGGGCTGAAAGCACGCAAATGCATCTTTAGCTCTATGAGCATATGGGCGGGGGGGTGTAGGCGGGGGGGGGGGGGGGGGGGGGGGGGGGGGGGGGGGGGGGGGCTGTGGAAGGGCAGGGAGAGGCGCGCAATTTTATCAGCTAGACATAAGGCAATGGACAAACAAACTTAAACCAACTATATATACATACATGTACCAGTGCACGCCCATTTAGTCACTTTGAGAATTGCGCTTTGTTTAAAAGTTATTTATTCTAGTGAAAACTTTGAAGTAATGACATTACAAATCATTCTGCAGCCAGACATTCAATCGAAATGTTAGAAAATCTGATAATTTCTCTGATATCACTAGTACTAATTCAGAACAGAAACTGTATTAATCTATCAAACAAAAACAAACAAAAAAATCATGTTCGTACCATAGACAGTATCCAGCAGTTTCTTGTAGTCCTTCAGCCTCCCCTTTGTCTTAACCTTTCCTGTCAAAGTTAAGGAGAAGGCCAGCTGAGGACACAGAAGCCACTTCCAGATTTTGCAAGTGGCATCCTTGAGGCACGTGCCCCCGATTGCTGAAAGATACAGGACCTGTAAAAATAAATAGAATTATTTAGGCATTTATTATAGAACTCACCCAGTTCTTACCAAGATAGCCTACTGGCTGGCAGTGTCCTGGGTATCAAATCCTGGTATGGGCGTAAAATCTCCCCCCCCCCCCCCCCCCCCTCCCAGAATCAACATTTGTTCAGATTATTCATCTAATTAGCTCGGACAATAAAATTGGCCATATCCACTGTTCATCTTATTCTGATGACATTCTGGTGGTTCACTGATACAGTTAAGTTGGCCTGTCCCCCCCCCCCTCCCCCCATTCCCTAGTTAAAGAGTTGTACTATGGCTTCAAATTGTCGATAAGGTCTTATTGATGAATTCCCAAAGAGACTTTCAGTAACTTTCTTGTTATCTTTGAAATAAGAAAATTAAATAAGAGAAAAAACAATGCTTACAGCTCTGTCTTTGGTGGCTTGGTCACCCAAGCTGTGGTCCAGGTCCACCAACCCCTCTTTCTCTTTAAGAGGGTAGTCCCGCGCTGGGAGAGCGGGCGGAGGGGGCTGTGCAGGAGCTGCTGCTGCTTGCCCAGCAACTTGCTGGGCCTCCATTCTCCCGATCCGGTTTTCCAGTGTATTGAGCCGCAGCAGAATTTCGTTCTGCTTGCCTTGCATCTTGTGAAAAAAGGTGCAAGTTGCTCAACCACTGTTTCTGTTTAGATAAACAATAAGAACGGTTTAGTGCTACAATTATATTAATTTTTAACTCTCCCTCATACAAAGAAAAAAAAATACAAAAAATCCTAGATAACATTCAAAGGGTTCTGATCTGTAAGTTGCTTACTCAATAAAACACATTTCCCATTAGATTTGGAAGGTATTTGTATTTTTATCATGATCATCTATTGTTTTTTTGTCCCACGTTGCGTGCAACTGCATGTGTGAGTGTGCGTGTACATGATAGTCTGTGTGTGTTGCTCCTCTTTCTATCAAAATGTTTAAGGTCAGGGGGAAAAGAGATCGCCAATGCTATCAAAATTGACCGAAATGTTTAAATGGGGGGAAAAGAGATTGCAAGATGTGTAGTAATCATTGGTAAACTGATGTGGGTGAAAATGGTCAAATTTGACTTGCAGAGATCGTGTTGAGAACTTGGTAATCGGCCAAGATCTTGACGGCCCAGTCTTTCGGGAGGGGGGCTTTGGCTGCCGTATCTCCTAGGGGGGCTTCTCCTCTCTAGGGGGCTCCTCCTTGGGCTTCGCCTAGGGGGGGGGGGCTCCTCCTTGGGCTTCGCCTAGGGGGGCTTCTCCTTTGGGGGCTCCTTGAGTGGCTCTGGCTCCTGTTCCTCGATCTACTTGGACACGATTCTACACTTGGACTCTCAAGAGATATATATTCACTTCTTAATAAAAAAAAAATGTGACACAGGATTTTATAAGTAAGTGTAAGCTGCATTGCAAAATTGTGTCCACATCTTAAAGTTGGGGCAAAACAGTTACTAGGAAATACAGTTTTTCTGAGATCTTGTAAGAATTTTATAAATTATGAATTTTAATCTTTTGTAGTAGGTACAATAATATATAAAAATCAACTATTTGTCAGAGAGAGAGAGAGAGAGAGAGAGAGAGAGAGAGAGAGAGAGAGAGAGTTATGATTTATTTTGAAAACTTTCAAAATAGAAGAAATCAAAATTTTAGAATTAATAGATCAAAACTTTCAGACTAGTCTGTTCCAATTTCTTCCTTATTATTCTTCTTCGACGATCAGAAAAGAATAACAATGGCAAGTAAATAATTAACAACGAGCAACTTTCTACATAAGAATGTTGAGAGAGAGAGAGAGAGAGAGAGAGAGAGAGAGAGAGAGAGAGAGAGAGAGAGACTTACCTATAACGGCTAGACAGTTTTGACTGCCGCTTTCGAGGATCTGCATGCCCATCATCCTCCGTTTCTGTCCCCGGCACATCGCTCTGCACCAGGGCTGTCTCCTCTCTCCTTTTCAGTCTTTCGTAAGAATCTGTAACAATGTCATTAATTATTGACACAGCACATATGGTTTTACATACGAAAACATTCGTAGTACTGTAAGTTATAAAAAGTTCAACTTTATCTCCTAGAAAAGCTAAAAAATATAAATTCCGTGGCCCTCAAAACCAGCAACTTATCTGATATTCCTGGATATGAAACATGCTGTTTTTTCCACATTTTTTAACACAGTGTGTGTGGTGTGTGTGTGTGTGTGTGTGTGTGTGTGTGTGTGTGTGTGTGTGTGTGTGTTGTGTGTGTGTGTGTGTGTGTGTGTGCGTGCGTGCATGCGTGCGTGCGTGCGTGCGTGCATGTGTGCGTGCGTGCGTGCGTGCGCGCGCGCGCGCGCGCGCGCGCGCGCGCGTGTGTGTGTGTGTGTGTGTGTGTGTGTGTGTGTTGAGAGATTTTTTATTCCCTTTTTCATTCACTTGTTTATGCCAGGATGAACAGTAAATATCCATTCTCATAGTGATACATCTATCATTAAGCATTTGATTCTTCAATTAGTATATAAATTCATTGAGACAGGCGTATATCAGTATATATTCCCTCCATTATATAAGTTTTATTGGTAATCCCTGGGAGAAGAAAAAGAAGACGGAGAGACAGGAGAAGGGGAACGACAGATGATGAAATAAATACTATAAGAATAGATGTAAACGATGAGGGTGTGGGGAAAAAGGGGTGATCTAAAGTGACCTTACCTGATTCCCCCCAAATCTTTGTGTAGGGAAACCAGGTTCCCCGCTCGTCGGGCGCCCTGCAGTTCACAGCCCAAGAAGATGGTGCATTCGGGCTGCCCGGCCACCAACACTGCCCGTTTGAAAGCCAGTTGTGTGCCACGTTCCTGTGTCCTCCTTCTACAAATTCCACTAGTTGGTACTTGCTCATCTTTTATCCGAAACAAAAAAAAAAAAAAAAAAAAAAAAAAAAGGCGATGATAGGATATGTATGAAATATACTTAAAAAAAATGGCCACTGCAAGTTTCCCGAAATGCTCAGAGACTCAGGGATTATGAATAATAAACAACACAACCTGGTAAAAAAAAAAAAAAAACAAAACATTTTCTTGTGTGTTAGCATAGTTAAGCTTTGAAAAGGTAATGATTTAAAAAAACTATGTATCACAAAAGAAAATGCTATCTCCAAGTCTCTTTCTCTCCTCCTCGTCTCTCTCTCTGTTTCAGCCCCCCTCAGCCCACCCCCCACCCCCTTGCACCTACATGTCTGTCTCCGACGACGGGCGGCATGCAATGATGACACTGCATTTGCACAAAATTATTAACCTATTTGCTAAATTCAAGGGGAAACAAAAACATATATCCCCATTTTTATAAGGCAGTATGACACATTTATGTTCAATGTCCTCCATTTTAGCTGACTCAAAGTGACCTGACAACATGGAAACTCTTACAATATCAAACTCTCGAGAGCTGCATGGATAATTAAAAAAAACTCTTCTGACCTTAAAAAACGTTCAACGACAAGAGTGTTGCTTTCATTACCTTCCACAACTAAAATGTTGCGAAGCAAATAAAATCTGCCTCTAATTTTTAGACAATCGTTTTCATTTGAAATAGAAAAGAACAACCCTTTAAAATTAATTTGCTGGAATTGTAGGCAGTGAACAATGTGTGTGGGGACAGGCCCTTGATAATGTTCTTTCATGGGTATATTTTGGGGCAAGCAAGGTGCTGCTTCTTTTGTCAACACACCGTTACTTTCCATTACTCTTTTGATAATTTGTTGCAAGGGAAACTGGGGCTTACGCAAGAGCACCTTTAAATGTCCAAGGAAATTTTCAAAGGGAAAAGGTGAATGCCAGTCCAGTGGCCCATGCCTTTTAACATCCTCTGCAATATGAGTCAAACCATGTACATTATATAACCAAAAAACTCCCTGCCATACAGTTCTCTTGCTTTTTCAACAAAAAGAACGTAATCTTCTATGTGCATAATCCGCATGGGTCTTGTACAACCTGCGGCTGGTTAGACAATGAATTCCTACAAATAAAAGCAAAAAGTGGTCATAGTGATTTGCAGCCAGTTGTCCTTTCAGAGCAAACATTTCCACTAAATAATTAAAAATGCCTGAATTCTGTAGCTTTCCATCTGTCTACTTCACTCAAATTTCGGCATTTTCTGGCAAATTCCCTGGGAAGGTAAATCTTGAATGAATCAAGAGACTGTAAAATTTGTCTGACTGCAGTCTGCCCAAGCCTAATGCCCTTTGCTACTGGACTTCTCAACAAAAACATCAGAAGTCGTCTTGTCACATCCAGGCAAACAAGGTGCATGTAGTCAAGTGTAAATTGACCCATCATGTTAATGGACAGGCGACAAAGGGAGAATTGCCAATGTAGTGGTCAGGTTGTCTTTGTTCATTAAAAAGAGCATCTGTCCTACTGGGAGCATTCATATCTGTAAACACAACTCGATCTTCTCTATAGGAGCCTTTCTGAGTGCACCTTTCACATGAAAATATCCTGAGTGACCTTTAGTTTGCTTGATATAGGAAAGAGCTGGAGCATCACAGACAAAACAAGACACTTCCTTTCATTTCAAATCGAAAGTCACAGGCCCTCTTTGAAAATGTTCTATTTCTTGAATAAAATCTTCCAAGTACTGATCAAGAGTTGCTGGTTTACTGTCACCACAATATAGACCAACCATAAATGGCTTTGATGAAAACGGTGAGCAAACTCTTGCAAGAATTGGCCAAATTTTGTTTTGATCCACTTTTTTAGATCGGCAGTCCATCAATATTTACTTGCAGCGACAATACTGGCACTTCTGGAAGACAATAGCCACTGAAAAAAATTAACAAGCTCTTTTGATTTAGACAAGCAGTTGAAAATGCCAAAATGAAAGTAGGAACCATTTTCAATCGATTTCACATTACAGTTGCGTGGTGTTTTCAGTACAGTGCGTGCATCTTTTGGAAGATCGGGATGAAAAAACTGTACACCTAACAAAGCAGAAAGAGCAACCCAACGTGATGCTAAACGAAGTAGCCCACGCAAAAAGTTCAAATGCTAGGTTTGATGAACTTGGGTTTTCTTCTTCTAACTGTTCGTCAGTGTCGGAATCAAATATTTCTTCCCTTGCTTCAATAGTATCCAAAAATTCCTGTATGCCTACATCTACTTCGTCATCATCTTCTCTTTGTCAACCGCATCAGAAAAATACGTAATCGTTTGCGTCATCGAACTGATGGAAGGCCGCAGATTCTTCCAAAAACCCTCCCTCTTTTTCCACACCCTTTCCCCTCTGACTTTCGTCACAGTTTTTGGTCGAGTTGTGCATCACATTCATTGAACCCGTAGAAGCTGTGCATGAACTAAGTTTCAACACTTTTGATGGACTCGGATCATAGCTGTCAGTCTCAGAATACCCCGGGAAATTTGCAGGATGCGTGGCACCATTTTCCATGGCAACGCGCGATTCTGTCAGACAAGATGAAATTTCATCTCTGGTCATTTTACGAATTGTTCTCCTTTGTGACCAATAAGAAGACATGATTCTTAACTTTTCAAATTGACGGTTTTGGTAACAAACTAAGCAAACAGAAATTTTATTACCTTGTGGTCGTAGACTGGCTGTAAACTGACAATGATGGTTTGGCTGGCAAACAAAAACAAAGAAAAATTCTGGCTCCAGATTGCAAAAGAGACCGGGCTTGGGTTCCGGGGGACTGAACGTAGTGAAACGTTTGAATCCAAAATCATGTGATCGTAAGCCTAATCGAATCGTTCGAAAGAAAAATTACGTCATGCTTACGGTCACGTGATTTTTGATACAAACGTTTCGCCCCCGGAACGCAAGCCGGTAGTGCAGAATATAAATCTCGCGCCCCTGTCTGCGATTCATAAGAATGGAATGATGACGTACTTTTTACAGCGCACGCGCTCGCAGACCGTGCAAAGAATCACGGCGGCTCGGCGCACGCACGCAAAGTATCATTGCATCAAACGCGGATCCAAAGGACGAACAAATGTTCCTCGCAGAAGCCAATGTTCGCTGCGGCGCCGCCCAAACTATTATCGCTTCAGCAACGCGGTGCAGTATTGGCTCCACACACCAAGTGCCTTGACTTTGGATTCCAGTGCGGAGCTAATGTCCATGCAATATTGTCCCAATGTTAGAGGCTGTCTGGGCACCGGCGAGCATTTTGAGGAGATCCACGAGGCCGAACACACTGCCAGAGAGAGAATGGCTGTGCGTGCGAGTTACCTATCAAATCTCCTTGGCCCCAACCCAGACAGACTGAGCCAGAGCAGATCAGAGACAACGACTGACAACAAACAAAGAGACAATAAAGAGATAACAAACTCCAACAACGCACACAGACCGATGTGCTACATTTGTGGAGGACCACACATAGCAAGATGCTTCACAAAGCATGTCCAGCACAAAGATGGCAGATTAGTAGCAGTGCCTACCACAGTTACAACAGTGCAGAAAGAAGTAGTACACACTCTTTGCGATGTGTGCAAAGAGACTGTGTTTGAATTACACAGCCATACGATAGAGGAAGGAAAGCGAGTGTGATAGTGGTAGACAAAAAGTTAGTGCCTAGACGGAGCTACACAGGCAAACAAATGACGATTACTCTAGCCAGTGCTAATGTGAACACAAGAGGAGCCCATAGCACTTGTCCATATTGAGTGCCCATTTTCCCGTGAGACCATAGAGGCCGTAGTCATGGATCAACCAGTCTGCCCTGTGTTGATCGGGAACACGATTCAAACCCAAGAAGGAGTGGAGAAAAGAGTGCCTATCTTTGCTGAAAGTGTAGCAGCGGCTGCTATTCCAAAGACCACCAAAGACGATAGGACGAAAACAGAAACTCCCTTGAAAGTCAAGCACACACCTCATGGCAAGATCACTCTGAAAGAATTGCATGCAGCACAAGAGAGTGATGAAACTCTCAAACGATATTTTGTTTTTGTGCGGAGCTCGTCAGAGCAGAACAAGGGCAGAGCGTCTTACGCTATAGAGAATGGAATACTCTTCTGTTTTGTTACCGTAGATGAAACAAGATGCCGCCAAGTCATGGTGCCTAAACCACACAGGAATGAGGTTAGGCGTGTCGCTCACGACATACCTACCAATGTCAGGACACATGGGAATCCACAGAACGAGGGACAGAGTAACAGCTGATTTCTTTTGGCCAGGTATATACTCAGACATTATTGCCAGTCATGCGGCACATGCCAGAGAAGTGTCACAAAGGATTCTGTAAAAAAGGTACCTCTCATGAAAATGCCGCTCATTCATACACCCTTTGAGAGAGTAGCCATAGCTCTGAAAAGGCTGATCACACCACCATCAGAAAGAGGACACAAATACGTTCTTACGGTGGTCGACTATGCCACAAGGTATCCTGAAGCATTACCGATTCAATCCAATGACACAATCACGGTCGTGGAAGCACTGTTGACCATTTGGTCGCATGTTGGCATATTGAAGCAGGTGCTGACAGACAGAGGAACTCAGTTTGTATCTGGCACCATGCAGGAAGTGAACCGCCTGCTAAACACAAAGGGTTACACAACCACGCCGTACCACACACAAACCATTGGGTTAGTTGAAAGGTTTAACTTTTTCTACATGGAGCACAAGCATATGTGCTAACAGTAAGTTTTCCCCACTGTTACGGCGCACAAGCCCCCCTGCTAACTCCACCACTCACTGCTCTATCCTGTTAGCATGCATTCGTGTACTTGCAATTTGGAAAATTCGTACACTTGAACTATAAGAGTGCTAGTGAACTTACTGCTGCAGAAACTTAGGGATGGGTTCCCACGTTACTGACATTCCATTCCTGATACGACTGAGGAAAGCTCACGGTCAGTTTCCGCAGCATAAACAAAGAACCCCCCCCCCCCCTTTTTTTTTTCTTCAGCGCTGGTTTTTTTGGCCGTGTTCGCTTTCCTGCCGCGCTCTTCTGCAGGCCAGATTTCGTCTGCTAGACAAAAAAGGATGGCAGCATGGCGATTTTCACAGCTTGTTTCACTCGAACGGGTGATCGAGCAGTGTTTACAAGGTGGTTCGGATGATGAAGGAGAGTTTATTGATGACAGTGAGAGTGACTTTGAACGGGAGGATGAGGGGCATTTATTGGATGATGTGGAAGAAAAGGCAAGAGAAATCTCAAACACGACCAATTCTGACAGTTTGGCCCCTGCAGGTGCACAGACACTTGATTCCCTCACCCTGCCTGGTTCAAACACTATTCAAAACATGGACGTGTATGATCTTTTTTGTCGATTTCTGATTGAATAGCAATTGTGAAACTCTGGTCTTGTAATTTCTCTCTTTTTTATGTTGAGGCTGCCTGCTCCACCCCCCACCCCCCTCCATCATTTCTATACAAAATACATAAGAGTAATGCAATTTATTCAGGTGAAAAGTAATTGATTTTCTCTTTCCAAATATGCTGCTAAAAGGTATAAAAACGAGTTCGTAAAAAAAGTGAGAGAACTATCAAAATCATTACGTACACAGGGAATTGAATGGCACTGAGCACCTACGGAAGGAAGAGAAGGCGCACGCGCTCAGCACGCGTGAACAGTGTTAATGGCACATTGAAAACAATGCTGAAGAAAAAATGTGCGGTGAACAGCCGTGCGAGTGGGACATATTCGTGCCAGCACTCCTGTTTCGCGTATCGTGAGACACCTCAAGAATCCCTTCAATCTTCACCATTTGAATTGCTATACAGCAGGACAGTCCGTGGGCCCATGAAGGTGTTGAAGCAATGCTGGATGGATGAAGAGACAGACCGTCTGACAAGAACTACTGTTCATCGACTTACGAAACAGGACGGAAGAGACATGCAAACTCGCCAGGGAACATTTAGACAAATCAATGCAAAGATGCCATAAGTACTTTAACTAAAAGACAAAGAACAGAGAACTGAAGGTGGGGAACAAAGTAGTTGTACTACTACCAGAACACCACCACAAATTACAGCTCACATGGAAAGGTCCATACCCTGTGACTGGAAAATTGAACAGAGTAGACTACAAAGTGCAGATTGCAGGGAAAGAAAAGGTACTCCATATAAATCTGTTGAGAGAGTATTTCAAAGATCAAATGAATAGGATGAACAAATTGCAGTAGTCATCAAAGAAGAAGAAGAGGGGATGTACAGGAGTCGGACTCATACAAAACAGGTGAATACATACTACTGGTACCTCTCAGAGCAGCAAGAGACATACAAGGATGTGAACATCAGTGACCAACTGACAGAAAAGGAAAAGAAAGATTTAGAAAGACTGCTACTGAAACATAAGACGTGTTGACAGATCTGCCAGGGACAACACAATCAGAAGGATGCAGCCTAGACTTGATCAGCACACAACCTATTAGGGTCAAACAGTATCCTATAGCTCATTCACAGATTGAAACAATCAAAAAAGAAGTCAATGACATGCTCGAGATGGGTGTAATTGAACCCACTGTTTCACCTACAGTGCCCCCATCGTTTTGATAAAGAAAAAGGACGGAAATGTCCGATTTTGCATTGACTACAGAAGACTGAATCTGGTCACTCAGTTCGATGCTGAACCATTTTCGAACATTGAACACCTGTTCAGTAAAATCCACAAAGCAAGATATTTAACAAAGATCGATCTGTCCAAAGGATTTTGGCAGATACACATGAGACGGGAAGACGGGAAGAAGACAGCATTCAGCACACCCTCTGGACAATATCAATGGGTACGCATGCCATTCGGCATGCAAAATGCCAGTGTGATGTTTTCAAGATGATACGAAAGCTCCTTGCACTGATTCAGACACCTGGTGTCGATAATTTCATGGGTGACATGTTAACTGCAACAGAAACATGGGACAAAAACATGTGAAAGCACCCCAGGCTGTCATGGACAGACTGAAGGAAGTCAGTTTGACTGTCAGGCCATCCAAGTCCTACTTTGTTTACCAAGAGCCATCATTTCTAGGTCACCAAATAGTGTGGCCAGAAGCAGACAAAATTGAGAAAATCAAAAATGCCCCTCAGCCCACCACGAAAAAAGAAGTCCGAGCATTCATTGGCTTAGCTTACTACTACAGGAAATCGTACCGAACTTTGCCACTGTCGCTCAAACACTGACTGACCAGACGAAAAAGGGGCAGCCTGACAAATAGTATTGACAGAAGACTGTGAACAGGCGTTCTTAACACTGAAAAACAAACTGACTAACAAAACCCATCATGTCATTACCTGACATGATGAAGCAGTTCACAGCATGCACCAACCCATCCAACAAGGACATAGGTGCAGTTTTGCTTCAAAACCATGATGACATGCAGAAGCCCATCATGTATGCCAGTCAGAAACTCAGTCATGCAGAAGAAAAGTACTCCACAATCGAAAAGGAGCGTCTGGCCGTTGTGTGGGCGATCAAGAAGGTGGGCGATTCAGTTGCAAGAGTACTACTTTGTTGTGAAAGTCACCCCAGGTAAGGATAATGTGGGAGCGGATTACCTCAGTCGCTCATATCATTGAATTACACAGTCATATGCTGAGCTGGAGAATGTAAGTGATTAATGATAGTTAATCATATGTCCTGCAATGATGATGCATCTTATTAGAATGTCTCTCTGGATATGTTTTGAGGTGATTTGAGCCAGTTATGCGATAAAGAATGAAATGTGTACATATACATTGGTTGTGCTAGTATAGAGAGCATTTCATATGGCATTATGTGTAGACATGCTCGTTGGTCGGGTATTGAGTGAGCTTTTTAGTAAGGTGCGACAGACTGCACTTATATAATTTTGTCTATAGTTGGGTCTAAAATAGGATTTTATCTTAAGGTGGGGGGTGTCACAAAACTTATGACGTGCATGTTTTGAAATCGTTATTTTGTTTCAGAATACTACGTAACTTAGTTTGTCTGCGCGCTCTCCGCACTATGAAATAAGTCATATCTGTTTTTCTTTCTGGGATGCGATGCCGTGTTTGTACCACCATATAAAATATAATGTTGAATATTTCAAAGAATGCTACTTTATTATTTTATAGACCGCCATGCCCTGCTAAAGTCTTTATTATAGTCGTTAGGCTGCCGGGAAATGAAATAACACTACGTAGTGATATCTAACAGTCCTCCATAATAGATTCTGAAAGCAAGACATTGTTTTCAACGCTGTTGCAAATATCATTTCGGGACATCGCAGGATGTTTGAGGATTAGTTTTGTCTTTTGTCCTTGCTGCTGTTACAATCTACATATTTTCCAAATCGATCATCCTCTTCATCTTCTTCATTCTTACGATCTACGAAGTATCTCCAACTGATGAACGTCAAACTCAAGCAGGAAATATTAGTCACAGTGTTTCTGTGTCATATCTCTCTTTTATGGATTTGCTTTTGTTGGAGCCATACGATTGGATGTGAGTTTCGTCTACAATATCACTACGCTGACGCAGAGTAGAAGCCTATTCTGTTTGTGCCATTTACCTACTGTATTTGTGGATTCACATTAAGTTGACACATCTCAGCTGTAGCCTACTGAATTTGGTTTGGGCATTATGCAACAAGTCTTTTTTCGTATCCTACATCAAATCATCATCGTGTATATCTGACAAGTTAAGTTGACCAAGTTTTCTTGTCGTGCAAAACGGTTTTATCTACGCTTTATTCCTCGTGTCAGTGTCTGTTCTATTCTGGATTTGTGCTGGACTATCAATATTGTGATCTGAGTTCTTCAAGGATTGTTTGTGCTGTATCTTTGAGCTCTGCGGAGGGACATTGTTTTAGAATAAATATATGTATATTCTGTCATACCATTGTCTTCAAGAACTATGTGCCATCATTTCAACGCTTGTGAACATTACTGTCATTATATGTGACGTCGTGAATCCTCTGACACTTTTCAATCCTCTGAATGCTACAAGTTACAGAGAAAAAGACGTCACTAGCTAAGTAGTATATATTATATGTTTGTATGCGTGGTGTCTAGTCCCCGAACAGTGAGTATTGTGTTGTGTATTGTTTAATCCATCATCATCATCATGATCATCATCATCATCATGATCATCATCATCATCATCATCATCATCATCACAAACATTCTTTTGATTCAATAATGATTTTGTTTCCTTACTCACTCTTTTGTTTTATTTCTTTGGAGGAAAAGGTGGAGAGGGGGGAACAGTGGTTGGTGTCTAAAGAACCATGTTAACAACACAGTCGCAAAAATATAATCGCGCTAAGGCATGTATAAACGAAGCCACTGTACTACACCATCCACAATGCCCTAACATTGCGAGAGAGAGAGAGAGAGAGAGAGAGAGAGAGAGAGAGAGAGAGAGAGAGAGAGAGAGAGAGAGAGAGAGAGAGAGAGAGAGAGAGAATGTTGTGGGTGCTTTTGGCGTCCTGGTTTTCCCTTTTGTGGTGTTGGTACTAGCCCAGACTGCTTGTACAATCTCTTTGAGCACTTGGTTGCGCCTCCGTGTGTACCTTCCTTGAGCCAGGGCTGCTTTACATGAGCTTAGGACATGCTCCACTGTTTGTTTTTCATGGCAGAGGGCGCATGCAGGATCGTCTGTTTTCCCCACTTCACCAGGTTTGCATTTGAGGGCAGAAGGTCATATGCAGATCTGAGAATGAAGCTGATCCTGAGAGGGACCCATGTGCCAAATGTCATTCCAAGTGAGACTTCTTTGGAGTGCATTCTCCCACGTTGTCCATTGCTCTCGCTGGTTCTGCTGGACTGCTTTTTGGAGTCTTTTTTTGGTCTTCTTCTTTTCTCATCTCCTGAATCATCATGTTTCTTTTGGCTTTTCCTTTGGCCTTTGACCACCATTCAGTTTTGGTCAACCCCAGTCCTTGTCTGTTGGTCTGTGTGTGTCCTGCTATTTCTCTGATCTTGAGACTTCCTTTTGCAGAATCCATCGCCTCTTGAACTTTCCATTTTCTGTCTTCAGCTGGGGCTCGATTGCTTCTACCACCTTGTCTCCTGAGTCCTCCAGCATGCTTTGAAGTCTGATCTTCTCCGCTTTGTATTCCATCAGGATGGATTTCAGTGGTAGTTTCAGCTTTGCTTGGCGACAGTACAGCGCTATGTCAGTCAGACGGGGTGGGGGACGCTGAGTCATTTCCTTGTGAACTTGTTGAGCTCATTGTGGCATGTTCTACACAGCCAGCCACGCCTGGGATGCCACCTTTCTGGACTGACACATCCAAGTACTTGTTTTCCATAAGGTACTTGGTCAGCCTTGCTGCCATGACAGAGAAGGAGATTTTCCCTTCGACGTTCAGTAGCGATATTGGCCTGAACTGGCTGATGTCACTTGAGTTTTGCTCTTTGGGATGTACACACCATCTGCCGTCATCCACTGGCCGCTGATCTTCTGGTTTCTCCAAGCTGATCGCAGCAGCCTGTGGAGCCACTAATAAAGCGTTTCTGATCTTATCTGATTTTAAAAGACTTGCACGGGAGTGACGTCAACATCATGGCTTCCATAGAACCTCTCACTCACTTTCCCCCTGGTATTCAAGTTTTAATCACCAGAGCCCAGCCGACCACGCATGGTCTTTCCAGGGCTAATCTTAAAAATGTTATGTACAATGTCCGACAAGCATAAACAAACGAACTACAAGACAAAAACACGATTGATTTCGACCTGTTAGGTCTTCTTCAGGTTCGTCCTTTATGGATGGGTGTGTGTGTGTGTGTGACTCTCCCAGAAATATGGATGCATGCTCGTGCTTTCCTACCACACACACCCACTCAACCGCACCTAGACAGCCAGGCGACACAAACCGCAATTCTTTGCTTATTTTTGTCTATGCTGCCTGGGCCATCACACACATACAAAAAACATCATCATCAATAAACACAAGTAACACACACGGAGCACACCCCAACTGTGGGTATACACTATTAATATGTAGATATAGTTATATATGTGGTGCGCACGCCAACAGTCTGTCACAGGTGCTGTCTACAAGGAGCACACCCCAACTATGGGTGCACAGTACTAATATGAAAACATGAGGCGCGCACACACAAACAGTCTGTCACAGGCACTGTCTGGCCTAAGGGGAGCGCGGTCTGTAAGTAGGGGTTGACAAAGGTGACGAACAACAAGTCAACGCGACGACACTGCGACCGTCAGTAGGGGTAGTGAGTGACGACGGAAAGATGCAGTGACGTCTGTGTCCACAAGGAAATACCCACTACCTACAAAAACAAAACAAAACAAAACAAAACAAAACAAAAAAGCTGTGAATTAACAGGCACACTGAAGTAGCACTCTGTTACTTTTGAGGCACCAGCCTCCACTTCCTAGAGCTGTGGCTTGCTGTGACTACACAGCAACAAGGATCTCACAATGCACACGAACAACGCTGACGCTGCAGGTCGTTGTCAACTCAGGCGGTGGTTCTGTCTAGGCAGGACCAGCGCAGGGCACAGCTGGCAAGCAGGAAATAGGGACTCGAACCCAAGGCGACAACTTCTCTTTCGCAGAAGAA
>JADBJO010001411.1:422822-432088 GCA_016801955.1 Conus betulinus | reverse complement strand
GACCTACACTCTCTCCTCACATATCATCTCTCTCAACTTCTCTCTCTGTCTCTCCACAACACACACACACACACACACACCCCAACAACTCCACACAACCAAACACACCACACACACAAACCTACGAACAATCACGAAATCCGCACGCACGCCACACACACCTTCTTCTTTTGCGTCAGCAGATTTGTTAAACCCGCGACAGACACAACAGCATTGTTGCATGGATCTTTAACAGCACGACCACATAGCCTTGATTTATAATCGCGTTCTTGTCAGATAAAATAGCCCTGTGGCTCATACTTGCGCCTAGTAAAGGACGAGAGGGAGGAGAGAGGGCAGAGACAGAGAGGAGAGAGGACGAAGAGGACGAGGAGAGAGAGAGATGGAGAGAGACAGCGAAGAGCGGACGGATGGAGAGATGGCAGGAGAGATGAGTGAGAGATGAGAGATGATGAAACCAATTGCTGGAGTAGCGGCTGTATAATTATTCGACGAAGAAAGGTATGTAGGCTGCGTTTATTACTGGGTGTATTGGGAGTAAAAAAAAAAACTACATAAACACAAAAAAAACAAAGAAAAGCACACCCCCCACACACACACCACATAACACACAGAGAGAGAGAGAGACCCAGCAGGCACCCGACCCCCCCCGGAGAGGGAGAGAGGAGCCGGCCCCGAGAGAGATAGGAAGGAGAGAGAGGGAGTGGCATGAGTAGGTGCCCGTGCCCCCACACCCCGCGGAGAGAAAACATGCTGGAAGTAGCGTTATACATTATTCCCACTACAGGTATGTGGACTGCGTTATACTGGGGAGTCCCACACACACACACACACACCGAGGAGAGACAGGATGAGAGGGAGAGAGGGTGAGCGCACACCCCCCCCCCTCCCCGACGAGGAGAGGAGAGATGGGAGGAGAGACGGAATGAGCCGCACGCCCTTGTGCAAAAAAGAATTACAAGGACCATGAATCATGACTTCCTGATTCACCATGTCCTGAGGGTGTGTAACCACTGAGCCTAACCGAAACGGTTCAACCGAGAATGGGGATGGGAAGCTAAAAGTGGGTGGGTGGAGTAGTAGGGGGAGGGGGGAGAACCGTTCGATGTGATTGGAGGGAGGGAGTGTAAGGTCGGTGAGTGTGGAGTCTGTTGAGGAAGCGCACGGCGGAAACAGGGCAGGGCAAGAAGGATGGACGCCGTGGGGGGGGAGGTGCAGGAGAGAGGAGGGCGGTGGAAGAGGGGGTCCCTTGTGAAGGCGACGGAAGAACGGAGGGGAGGATTACATTACCAACATCCCTCTGACTCGCCGCTGCGTTGTGCTGAGAAAGGTGTGAGGTAGAGTTAAAAAACAACACAAGGGGGGGGAGGGCGGGGGGGTGGGGGGAAGGGGGGGGAGGGGCGCCGGATGGGGGGAGGGGAGGGGGGATGGTAATGGGGCGAATGGTTCATAGGTGTCGTGGGCCCTCCAGCACATGTTTACCTGAAAAACAGTCCGACCAAGGGAACCGTCACCTCGACGCGGACTTCGTCGAAATACCTCCCAACTCCGACATGGGCTTTATGTCTTCGTTTTCTTTCTTTTTCTTTTCTTTCTTTTTATTTCTTTCTTTCTTTCTTTCTTCTTATTCTTTGTTAAAATGGATTGTAGACGAATTTAGCTTTGGTATTATTCTTCGTCGTTCTCTCCCTGACCTTGTTCTGCCTGCGATTGTTGGTGGGATGTTCTTGTTGTTGTTGTTGTCGTTTGTTGTTAGTTGTTGTCGTGCGTCGGTCCTCCTCCTCCTCCCCTACCTCCTCCTTTTCTTATTCTTCTTCTTCGTCTTCTTTCTTCTCTGTGCTCCTTCCGACCCGCCTCTCTTCTGATTCTTCTCTCTGGGGTTCTCGTTGTTGTCTGTTGTTGTTGTTGCTGTGTTGTTGTTGTTGTTGTTGTTGGGTTGTTGTTCTTCTTCTTCTTCTTCTGTCTCTTCTTCTCTTCTTCTCTTCTTCGTCGTCTTCTTCTGTCTCTCTCTTCTTCTCGTTTTTCATTGGGAAAAAGAAAAAAGAACTGCATGTGATTTGTATGCAAACGAATTTAGCCTGATCGTGATTTGAATCATACAGAAGACCTCGGGTATAAGTTTAGTCTTTAACATACATGAAAGAATCGGCCCGCTGTGATCGGGTGGTCTGTGTCAATGGCTGCTGTGCTGTGAGGGCGTAACGGTTCCAGTCTCTTCATAGGGCATGTGACTTGGAGACCGTTTTGGTCCCCTGCGACTTGAAACCACAAGAGGCACTGTGCTATGTGTAAATCAAAAGGGAAAACTGGAGCCAACTAATCCCAGTTGATCCACCAAATGGATGAGCCTCTGTGACAGTGTCGCTCAAATTTCCGTGTCAACACTGCAGGTGACTGTATTTCTCAGGCCTGGTGGATGCGAGGAATCTCATTAGGCACTGAAGCGGCAGCGTACAGCAACCTGTCCACGTACTCTGACAAGAATGGAACTCCTTGGCGAACGAATAAACAGACAACACACACACTCGCGCCGCGCGCTGCAGGCTGGAGCGCGCGCACACCACCACACACAAACATCACCACACACGCAAGCACGCACACACACAACACAATTACACACACACAAACACATACACCACACGCACACTCATACACACACACACCACACACACACCACACACAAACAAACAACACACACACACTCATACCACACACACACACACACACACACACACACACAACACACGCACACCCATACCATACACACACACACTCCAACACACACACCCAAACACTACACACACACACACACACACCACACACACACACACACACGCACAGCACGCACGCACGCCGCACGCAACGCAAACACACACACGCAGCGCGGCGCGCGCACGCACACACTTCATACACACAACAAAAAACCACAAACCACACCACACACCAACGGCACCACACGCGGCGCGCGCACGACGGCGCGCGCGCGCGCGCGCGCCCAAATCGCGCACACACACACACAACATACACACGGAGAGAGACGCGCACGCGGGTGCGCACGCATGCAAGCTCTTAAACTCACACACACGCAGACACACTCAACCATTCTCTTCTCTCACGCACAAACACACACACACACACACACACACAGCACACAGACACAGTCACACATCACACATCAACCCACACACACACACACACGCACGCACACTCACAGACAACGGACAGCGAGGAGACTATTTGAGAACGCAGGACAGGACAGAACTGACTGAAAAAAGAAAGAGACAGACAGACAGATCGGAAAAACACAGAACAGCCCACACGAGACAGTCAGGAAAGACCGACAGACGGACAGGGACTAGGACAGATCAGACCAGAGCGATACACAAACAGCTGTGGACAGAGAGAGAGAGAGAGAGAGTGGAGGAGAGAGGGAGGGAGAAGACGGGAGAGAGTGAGGAGAGTGGAGGAGAGAGGAGCGGAGAGGAGGAGAGAGGAGTGAGAGAGGGAGAGGAGTGGGGAGAGGGAGCGAGAGAGGGAGGGAGGGAGAGAGAGAGAGGAGGAGAGGGGGGAAAGAGAGCGAGGGGAGGTGATGATGAGACGAGGATGAGGGGATGGACGATGAGAAGGAGGAGAGAGAGAGGCGGACAGGACAGACCAGACAGACCAGGACAGCAAGACAGACCAGAAAGACAGAGGACAAAGATTACAGGAGGCGAAAGGGGGCGGAGGGGGACAGAGCCAGAGACAGATGGACAGAGAGAGGACAGAGGGAGAGACAGCTAGAGAGGGAGAGAGAGGAGAGAGAAAGAGAGAGGAAAAGACGGACACATACAAACAGACAGCTGGAGAGAATGAGGGAGAGAGAGGGTGAGACGCGCGAGAGAGGATTGAGAGTAGAGGAGAAGGAGAGAGAAGGAGCGAGGGAGCGGGAGAGGAGGAGAGAGCGAGACGAGGAGAGAATGGAGAGGAGAGTCGAGAGGGGAGGAGATGGGCGGACGAGAGGAGGGAAGAGCGCGGAGTGGAGGGAGAGGAGAGAGAGGGAGGAGAGAGAGGAGGAAGACAAGGAAAAAACAGAAGAAAAAGTGTACAGAAGAATGAACAACCAGACAACAGACGAGAGGAGGGAGAACAGAGATGGGAGAGGAGCGAAGGAGGAGAGAGGAGAGAGAGAGAGAGAGGGATGGGAAAGACGAGAGGAGGAGACGGAGAGAGAGGAGAGAGGGACAGAGAGACAGAAAGGACAGACAGGACGAGGGAGGACCGAAGGAGAGAGGAGAGAGAGGAGAGAGAGAGAGAGATGGAGAGGAGTGGAGAGAGAGAGAGGAGAGAGAGCAAAAAGCTGTGGTGAAAGCACTGAGTACCTGCCATTGGACAGAGAGACAAGAGCCAGAGAGCGCTGCAAAACATTGCAAGGCGATCTTTGACGCAAAAAGTGTGCTTGGCAAAGGGACCTGTAGCTGAGAGGAGAGAGAGAGAGAGAGGAGAGAGAGAGAGAGAGGAGAGAGAGAAGAGGGACGAGAGAGACGAGAGAGAGAGAGAGAGAAGATACGGGGGGGGGGGGGGGGGGGGGGTAGGGAGAGGAGAGAGAGAGAGAGAGGAGAGCGTGAGAGATGAGAGAGAAGACAGAAGACAGACAGACAGGTTGCAGACAGAGATGAGAAATGAGAGAGAGAGAGGGTGAGGGGAGACCGAGACAGTCACAGACACACAGACAGAGAGAAAGAGGAGAGACAATACATACATACGTGCAAATAGGCAGACAGACAGACAGAGGAAACAGGATTCAAACAGAGAGAGAGAGAAACGCACACAGAGACACACACACGCACGCACACACACAGACACACAGACACACAGACACACACACACACACACACAACACACACACACACACACACACACACACACACACATACAGAGAGAGACAGACAGAGACAGAGACAGAGAAACAGACAAACCATAGAGAGACAGACACAGACAGAGAGAGACTAGGAGAGAGACAGGCAGAGAGACAGACAGGAGACAGAGAGGACAGACAAACCAGAGAGATATAAACACAGATACAGCCACAGACACACACCGACAGTACACAGACAGAAAGACAGGACACACACACACACCACACACACACACACACCACCGCACGCACGCACCGCACGCACGCACGCACGGCACGCACGACGCACGCACGCCACGCACACACCAACACACACACAACAACACAGAAACAGAGTGAGAAACAGAGAGATAAACAGACAGAGACAGAGAAACAGACAGACAGAATCAGACAGGACAGACAGACAGACACACACACCGTACACCACACACACACACACACACACACACCACACACACACCACACACACACACAGATCTCATTTCTTTTCTTTCTTTCTTGTCTTCTTTCTGTCTCTCCTGAAGGGCCGACTTCCGACAGGCACGCCCCCTCTGAGGCTGATTTACCCGTGTAATCCCGGCAGAGAGCACAGAGATTTGAACCCCCGGCTCACTGGATACTCAGCCAGGGCCACGGAGAGCAGACTTCAAACAGACAGGATTAGATGTCAAATCTCCCCCGTCTGAGTGTTGCCGTTCCTCTTCGTGAGATATAAAGAAGGGGTGGGGGAGGGGGGGAGAGAGGAGTAGGGGCTGAGAGAGAGAGGGAGAGAGAGAGAGGAGTGAGAGGGAGAGAGATGAGAGAGAGAGGAGAGGGGACAGAGACAGATGGACAGGCAGACATATAGACAGGGAGAGAGGTGGACAGACACAGGCAGACAAAACAGAAGACTGGAGAGAGAGAGAGAGAGAGAGAGGAGAGAGAGAGAGAGAGAGAGAGAGAGAGATGGAGAGAGAGAGAGAGAGGAGCTGAGAGAGAGAGAGAGTAAAGAGAATGAAAGAGACAATATGACAGTTTGAGCAAGAGAGAGAGAAAGAAAGAGACAGACAAACAGACAGACAGACAGACAGAAACGGGAACATAAACAGAAAAAAACAGACAGACGGAGACAGAGAATGGAACTAAGGAAATAGGTGGGGGAAAAGAGAGAGAGAGAGAGAGAGAGAGAGGAGAGGAGAGAGGAGAGGAGAGAGAGAGAGGAGAGAGAGAGAGAGAGAGAGAGAGAGACAGAGACAGAGACAGAGAGAGAGACCGAGAGACAGAGATAGACAGAGATAGACAGAGACAGAGAGAACAGAGACAGACAGAGACAGACAGACAGAGACAGACAGAGACAGACAGAGACAGACAGAGACAGACAGGCAGAGAGAGGCAGACAGACAGACAGACAGACAGAGACAGAGAGAGACAGAGGGGGAGGGGGTGTTGGCGGTGGGAAGGCCGGAGCAGACAGTATGCACGGGAACTTAGGTTCTCATCCCTCCCCCAATCCAGCCCTGAGCCACTTCAATAGACCTGGGGGATTGGGGTACGTTCCCAGTTGAAGCCTGCACCCCCACCCCCCACACCCTCCTCCCTTCCCCGCCCGCTGTGCCTTCAAGCCAGATTCCGACGATCGGTCGGCAGACTCGGTTGATTTAATTGCGTAGATTGGGTACATCCTGTAATGGGAGAATGAAGGGATGGGCGCGGGGCGGAGGTGGGATAGTGAACAATTACGCCTTCACAAGAGCTAGAGTGCAAATTATCTCTTGCATGTAAAAGAAGCATAAAAATAATGAAATTAACGGTAGATGTACTGTGGTTCTGTGTTGGCCATGTTGCTGTGACAGAAGGAGCGTATATGGACAATCCTGACCGAAGGATGAAGGATATCAACATTATTTGATTGCTCCGAGAACAAAAATTGTTAAGAGGCTGGGATACTCCACTTGGAAGTTGTTGGTCGTCCGTCGAATCGACGAGGACCACTTCGGTCATCTAGAAGTTGAGGAAGGGGGGGGGGGGGGGGGGGGGGGGGGGGAAGGAAGATGAGGTGATTTGTGGATACACAGGTGGCTGATCAAGCCGATGTGTGCACGGAATGTGCGGCGACAGCGCGGACAGGCAATGTGGGAGACCTGCCCTTGATTGCGGTCGCGGGATTTCCTTGCCTGTCTCTTTTGTAGCGCTGCAGTTGTCCTCTTTTCTTTACATAAACTGGCACTTTTGTGGACAGAGAAGCGCCATCTAGCTTGATCCATAGCAGTTTGTTCCTGTGTGTCAGGGTTAATGTTGAACGCTTTTAAGGATGTTTTGACAGTGTCTCTGAAGCGTTTCTTCTGACCTCCATGGGAACGCTTCCCTTGTTGCAGCTCACCGGAGAAGTCTCTCAGGTAGCCGGTTGTCTGGCATGCGAGCTACATGACCTGTCCATCAGGATGGTGTGGATGCTCGGCAGGCCTGCTTAGTCGAGCACCTCTGTGTCTGGGATTTTGTCCTCCCATTTCACGTTAAAAATCTTCTGCGGCAGGTTGTGTGAAAGGGATTCAGCTTCTTAGCATGTCGTTGGTACACTGTCCATGTTTCACATGCATGGTGGGATGCTTGGTCTCGAGACTGATGCCTCTTCTATTCCAAACATTGGTGTGTAGTCTGCCAAAGGTTGCAGCTGCTTTTGCAGTTCTGATGCTCACTGTGTCGTCGATGGTGACGTTCAGGGACAGTGTGCTGCCAAGGTAGGTGAACTTACTCACTGCAGCGAGTCTCACACCGTTGACTGTGATGTTAGGCTCATGGTAGGGTCTGCCTGGCGTAGGCTGATGGCTTCTTTGTATTTGTGGTGTGAGACAGGCTGGTGCAAGCTACGGAGAACTTGTTGATGCTGGATTGCTCGTCCGTTTCTGAGCCAGCGTTGAGAGCGCAATCATCAGCAAACAGAAAGTCCCTGATGGTGGCTGTCATCACCTTAGATTTTTGCCTCGAGCCTTTCGAGGTTTTAAACAGCTTTCCATCCGTTCTGAATCTGTTGTACATATACATTGAAATATACAGGTTAACATTTTCACTACCCTCCACCCCCCCCCCCCCCCCCCCACCCCCATTTTATTTACAATAATGAATGAAAAGTTGAATAATTGGTCAGCCTAGTTCTTTCGATAAAAACAAAACAAGGAGTCACTTATATAGCTGTCTCATTTCGCGCGCGCGCTCACACACACACACACACACACACACACACACACACACACACACACACACAACACACACACACACACACACACACACACACACACACACGCGCACGCACACACACAAATAAAAGGTAGCTTGGTTACCCCCAGTTCATCTGACCTCTAAAAAAAAAAAAAAAAAAAAAAAAGAAGAGAAGGTTTTTGGTCACCCCAATTTATCATCGAAAATAGATAAAGGTGACTTGGTTACCCAAGTTCGATTGATTCATATAGATAAATGTTACCCAATTCAGTTGATAAAAGTAAACAAACGTTAATCGGTCACCCCCAGTTTTATATTATGGAAAAAATAAATGAAAGGTCACTTGGTTACCCCCTTTTCATTTTATCAAACAAATAAATTCCACACCTGTTGCTTTTTTCTTTTTTTTTTTTTTTTTTTTTTCTTTTTTTAAAATTTTTTTAGTTCCATACCCACTGCAGATCCTACCTGCCGACCAACCCCCCCCCCCCCCCCCCCTCCACTTTCATCCCTTTCCAACCCCAACCCCCCTTGCCCTCCACCTCCCCATCCTCCCCCCCATCCCCCACCCACCTGCTGGGCGGAAGTCTTCCAGGAGAATCCCTCCTCTAAGTCCACGTCCCTGGGGGGTGGAGGGGGTGGAGGGAGTGGGGGGGGGGGGGGGGGGGGGGGAGGTGGGCGGGCGGAGATCAGAGGGGGAAGATCGCCGAATCCTCAAGTACCGAGAAACCTTGAAGCTGCCGTCAGTCTGTGCTCCTCTGTTTCCCGTCTGTCTGTCTGCTCTCTGAGGTTTTCCGTCGTCTGTCTGCTCTGTGCTGTTTTCCGTCTGTCTGCTCTGTACTCTCTGTTTTCCGGTTGTCTGTTCTCTGTTTTCTGTCTGTCTGCTCAGTGAGCTCTGTTGTCTGCTGTGTGCGCTCTGTTTCCCCCTCTGTCAGTCTATGCGCTCTGTTTCCCGTTTGTCCGCTCTGCGCGCTCTGTTTCTTTTTTTTCCCGTCTGTGTGCTCTGTGCCCTCTGTTTTCCCATCTGTCAACTCTGTGCTTTCTGTTTTCTGTCTGTTTCCTGTTTTCCATCTGTCTGCCCTGTGCTGCTCTGTTTTTCCGTCTGTCTCCTCTGTGCCCTCTGTTTTCCGTCTGTCTGCTCTGTGAGCTCTGTTTTCCGTCTGTCTGCTCCGTA
>JADBJO010001411.1:412822-417822 GCA_016801955.1 Conus betulinus | reverse complement strand
TCTTCTGCCTCCAACAAGCCTTGTCTTCTTCTTCAATCTCCTCCTCCTCGTCCTCCTCCTCCTCTGCCCCCCCCCCCCCCCCCCCCCCCCCACCCCAACCACCTCCCCCCCCCTCCCCCCACCCGACCCCATTCCTCTCCTCTTACTAATTGGGGCCAGGCGAGAAGAGGACCTGGGGGTCAAATTAACCCTCATTAACCCTGATTAGCTCATCGCTTTGGCGGCCCCTTTGAAGTGCGCGCGCGCTCGGGGTTTACCGAGGCGCACGGGTTGCACGTGGGGAAGCCAAGCGTGAAGCGGGGCTGGCACCGAGAGAGGGGTCAACGGGGAGAAGTTGGTGACGTCACTGGCCAGAGCGAGAGGAATGGGAGGAGGGGGGGGGGCGGGGGGAGGGGGGGGGGGGAGGAGGGTAAGTTGAGGGAGGAGGAATGATGGGGGAGGGAGGGGGGCGGGCGCGAGTACAGGGGGAGGGCATGAAAGCCTTGGCCAGTGAAATGGGCATGTTTGGTCATTTAAACACATGCATATACACACCCGCATGCGCACGCGCGCGCGCGCGCGCACACACACACACACACACACACACACACACACACACACACACACACAGGCACGCACGCACGCACGGACACGCGCGCACAGACACACACACATACATACCGAAGTTTAATTCTATCGTATGATGGGATGTATGCGACCCGCAGATCTAAGCGTTTTACAGTGGATTACATGATGAACCTCCTTCAGAGATTCTCCCCATCAGATGTAGGACTAAAACAGTAACGGTAATGGTAGTGTTGCTTGTAACCAACTCACCACAAAGGGCCATACCAGGGCTGTCACCGCGTTGAAGCTGACTCACAATTCATTTTAAAAAAAAAAAAAAAAAAGAAAAGAAAGAAAGAAAGAAAGAAAGTAAGAAACCTAATTCACACAACTCTTTAAATCGTACTTTCCAAAAACACACCGGAAATTTTGTGAAAAATCTTTCCTCTGTAAAATCGTAGATTTTGATGAAAAATGTTAATCTTTCCTATAGAAATTCAAAGATCAGATCAGGTGGGACATCTCTGAACAAAATTTTCATGGAGTCTGCTGTAAAGCGTTTATGTCTCACATCGTGCAAGTCCCAACACTCTAAAAGGGTATGTTTCACTGTGAGTGGTACATGACATGGCACGCACCACGGAGCTTCTTCACCTTTTTAAAAGATAAGAAAGGGTGTGAAACGAGTGGCCTGTATGCAGACGGCACAAGACTTTCTTCTTTACGGCCGGCCGCCGCGGAAACATGTCAAAAACTCTTTCAGGTTTGGATAGATTTTAAATAGTTTGTTGTCTGTCTGCGAGTCCCATTTCCTCTCGCCAGAGGTCTTTAACACAAGCCTGGGTTTGGGCAAAGGGGCTACACTCTTTGGTTTGGGGGTTCAGTTTAAAACAGGGCTTTTATAAACAAAAATCAATATTTTGGTCTTTTTCATTGGCTCTGACGGGAGCGTCGTTGATGACAGGCTTTTATTTTTGTTTTGTTTTTATTCTTTGTTTTTGTTCGTTTGTTTGTTTGTTTTGTTTTGTTTTGTTTTTTTACAGACCAGTTTTGTAATAATTGAATAGTGCCTTTTGTTCTCATTTCTAGTCGTAGCGTTTTACTCTGTCCGTATATTTGTGCTTAATTTGGTTGGAGGCTTGCTATGACCCCCGTCATCGGCTGAGATAGAAAACAATAATCAAGACCTGAATTCTCGATCCAGGACAGTTCGAATTCGCCTTTGCTGACGATTCCATGGCAAAGGAATAAAACAGACAGACAGAAAGAAAGAAGGCAAAGATAGAAAGAAAGAAATATGAATACGAATAATTCATTCAGTATAGGCCAAAGCCTTGAACTGAAGGGGGTAACAAATATAGCAAAGGAATCAAATGTATGACAAAAATGCCTTCAGCAATACTCTCCTGTTATGTCCAATTTCATTTTTACGTACACAACGCGAATTAACAATGAAACATTTTTAACTGCAAACATGCTAAGATGTCGCTGTACGTAATATTTTTCTTTTTCATCAAAGCTTCATAGATACACGTTGGCAGTTTAAAAAAAAACGTGGCTTTATTTCTGGACGACAATGGCAGATTGAATCGAAAGTTACATAGATTGTTACGAAACATTCAAGTTGGCTTAGTTTCTCCCTGAGATCATGAAGAATGTTGTGATACAGCTACTAATAATTTTTTATTTCTTTTATTGGAAAGAAAGAAAGAAAGAAGGAAGGAAGGAAGGAAGAAGGAAGGAAAGAAAGAAGAAAGAAAGAAAGAGAAAAATAAAGAAAAAAGCCCCCCCCTCCCCCCCCCCCCCAAAAAAAATAAAAAAAACAAATAGATATGTTAATGAATAAATAAAATAAATAGATAATTAAAATGACTAATTAAGTAAATAAATAAATATATAAATGAATGAATGAATAAATACATGATAATTGAAAGAATGAAAGTCGCTCATTTTGCTCCAGCAACTTTCCAGATTCACGCAATAATTAAGATCTGTGTGATGGCGGAGGGGAATCATTTTGCACATGCGGATTAGCCAGCATTGATTTTGACTGGCATCTTCGAATCGGAGTTCTTTCCATGACGCCGTGTAATGCTGCTCCTTGGAAACACACGAGACATGAAGATTACCACAAAAAACAAAATAAAATAAACAAAACAAAACAAAACAAAAAAAAACAAACAAACAAAAAGGTGAAGCCAGGCGGGAAGGGATGAAACGGTGAATAAGAAGCAAAAAATATAGCTTGTCTTCCCGGTTTCGTTGGGTTGTGTTGTTTGTTTTGCTTTTTTTTTTTTTTTTTTTTTTTTTTTTTTACTTTTTTGTTGTTGTTGTTGTTGTTGTTGTTTTTTTTTTCTTTCTAAGTTTCATTTTCATATTCATATGTGTTATAAAACAAAGGAGGCAACACGAAGATGAAGAAAGGAGAAGAAAAAAAGAATACAGCAAACAAACAACAAAAATTCTTGCAATTTTCAGAATAAAATGAGTTGTCTTTGTTGGTTGGTTTCGTTTGGTTTGTTTTGGTTTAGCAGAGAGAGAGAGAGAGAGAGAGAGAGAGAGAGAGAGAGAGAGAGTCTCGTTTGATTTCATCAAATCATCATTATGTTGACAACAACATTTTACAGGTATCTTCATTCTGCTGAATAGATCGACTTGGTCTCAAGTTTTTCACACACACACACACACACACACACACACACACACACACACACACACACACACACACACATTAAGGGTGTGTAATTATCTTGAAACAATAAGGTATCGAATTGTACAGATTCGTATGTACGTAGAAATATACGCAGACGATTGGAATGACAGGAATAATTAATTGATGATGAACAATTGTTTATTTACTAACGATCTGGCAGAGAAATGAGCATGGTTTCAGTATGGAATATGCTTTTCAGTCCTTTCTTCTTCTTCTTCTTCTTCTTCTTCTTCTTCTCGAACACTCTAGATGGGAACGTCAGCTCCCCTGACGAATGCTGCCGTGCGCTGTAGGTCCCCAAGGGCACCGTAGAGCTTCCTCTCCACTGATGTCTGCTCCGTCTATATCTGTTGTCTCAGAGCTTCGTGCAACGGGCAATCCTGCAGTAGATGTGCTGTTGTCATACTGCCGGTCTGGCATGGGCACTGGTCTGACTGACCGATCCTGAACTTGGTAAAGAGGTGATAGTTCAGGCGGTCGTGGCCTGTCCGCAGTTCTATGCCGATGTTTTTGATTTCTGCAAGAATACACTTAACAGCGGTAGGAAGTTTTGCATTCTACAAGCATGTATGTAATACTTTGCAAAAAAATATTGTAAAATAAGAGATAGTATCACCAGCGATTATATTATTGCTAAGTAGTACAGATGATTTCTTTAGCCTGAAGTTTGTTTCTTTTTCATTTATGCAGTTCGCTTTCAATAAACCGGTTTGAATGTTCCAGAACATTTAAGCATAATGACTTTTCCAAAACATAGCTATCTTTATAGTTGCTACAAGAGCTACAGTAGTCGTTGCTCATTATACTAATCATCTTTATGATATTTGTTCACTAGCGTCTATGTATCATTTTCAGTTGAAACCTCATCTGTCTTGCGGACGTGTAGAAAGTGAGATTTGCGGTCATGAAAATGTTGAGAGTTTAGAGTCCCGTTTCTTGCAGCTTTTAATGTTCTATGAATTTAGTAGTATATCAATGTACAAAATATAACCTTTATGTACAGCAAACAGTTATTTAAAAAAAAAAAAAAGAGGAATTTAACTACGTGTTATCCTTTACACTAATACCATTTCTTATCACATGGTTAATTATAACAGGTTTCTATTTACCAGCAACATTTAGAAAATTGATATTAATGGCGCACATACATTTCTGTAAAGCCTGTGTTCAGAGAGGACTGTTCTTTATGGTCGAACAAATGCGCAACATAGCATATGTTTTTGTTATTGTACTTCCTATGCTTCAAAGACGGATACGCCCCAAACCTTATTACTTTCCCGTTTCGAGGTTCAGATTCTCAGATTACACAATACCTGTCACTGTGGCTCGGACCAGTTTCATATCCCGCCTATACCCTATCTCTAAACCTGCCCCCTAACGGGATGTGCTTGGATGGGTTGGGGGGGGGGGGGGGGGGGGTGGGGGGGGGGGGTGTGGGGGGGGGGGGGGTGGGGGGGGGGGGGGGGGGGGGGGGGGGGGTGGGTGGGTGGGGGTGGGTGGGTTGGTGAGGGGGGTGGGTGGGGGGGGGGTGGGGGGGGGGGGGGGGGGGAGGGGTGGGGGGGGGGGGGGGGGGGGGGGGGGGTGGGGGGGGGGCGGGTGGTGGGGGGGGGGGTGGTGGGGGGGTTGGGGGGGGAGGGGGGGGGGGGTGGGTGGGGGGGGTGGGTGGGGGGGGGGGGGGGGGGGTTGGAGGGGGTTGGGGGGTGGGGGGGGGGGGTGGGGGGGTGGGGGGGGGGGGGGGGGG
>JADBJO010001411.1:402822-410322 GCA_016801955.1 Conus betulinus | reverse complement strand
TGACACATTTAAAAAAAAAATTATTGATACTACTTTTGAGTTCATTTCATTCTTTATTTCCAGTTATTATTTTCTCTATTCGTTTCTACTTTAATTGTTTTTTGTATTTTACATGTTTTTAATAAAATCGGCCATTAAGGGTGACACAGTTCAGCTACTATGTAAAACTTTGTTTTTTGATGTTTGTTTCTAATTCAGGATAGATTCTTTATTGATGATATGACTGTGTAAGATTGACATTTTCTTCTTTCAAAAGGTCTGTGAGGTTGGCTGGTCTTTTAATGATAATGATAATAATGATGATAACAATAATATGACGATGTAGTAATAGCAAAATAATAAAAATGATGATGATGATAATGGTGATGATGGAGGATGACGACAACAATACCAATAGTAAATAAGATAATGATGATGATGATAATAACAATGATAGTAATAATGATAGATAAAATGAAATAATAATAATAGTGATGGTAACAGGAGTAGGAGTAGGATAGGAGGATGAGGATACTACTACTACTACTACTACTACTGATAATGATGATCATAATGATGATGAGGATGAGGAGGAGGAGGAGGAGGATCCTCAGCATCCTCATCCTCCTCATCCCTCCTCCAGACTCCTCCTCCTCCCAGGTGCCTCATCATCATCCATCATTATCCATTATCAGTAGTAGTCGTATGTAGTAGTAGTAATAATAGTAGTATCATCATCATATCATTATAAACAGCAACAACAACGACAACGCCGACGACGACGACTCCGAACAACAACAGCAACAACAACTACACCCCTAGAATAACTAAGTCATGCACTACTGGCAGCAGAAGGGTCTTATTGTTCGTTCCCCTCAACAGTGTTAACTCCTTCGCGTATGCTGCCATCACTCTCGTTCGTACTCCCCCCCCACCGTCCCCCCCCCCCTCCCCCCCCCCACCCCCCCCCCCCACCCCCCCCCCCCACACCACCCCCCCAGGCCCCCCCCCCCCCACACCCCCCACCCTTACCCCCCCCCCCCCCCCCCCCCCCCCCCCCCCCAGTGCTCCTATTGCCCCCCCCCATTTGAACACACACACTTACAATGTCACCCCCTTCCCCCCCCCCCCCCCCCCACAAACCCCCCCGTCCCCCCCCACCCATGTCCCCCCCCCGCAAGTTATCCCCCCCCCACCATCATCATTCCCCCCCCCGAATAACTCCCCCCCCCCAATTAGATAAGCCCCCCCCCCTATGCCCCATTCCCCCCCCCCCCCCCCCCCCCCCCCCCCCCCCCCCCCCCTCCTTGTATCCCCCCCCCCCCCCCCCCCCCCCCCCCCATCCCCCCCCCCACCCCCCCACCCCCCCCCCAACCCCCCCCCCCCCCCCCCCCCCCCCCCCAGGCTCCCCCCCCCCCATTATCCCCACCCCCCCCCCCCCCCCCCCCCCCCCCACCCCCCCCCCCCCCCCCCCCCCCCCCCCCCCCACCCCCCCCCCCCCCCCCCCCCCCCCCACCCCCCCCCCCCCCCCCCACACCCCCCCCGACCCCCCCCCCCCCCCCCCCACCCCCCCCCCATTCACACCCCAGCCCCCTCCCCCCCCAACAGCCCCCCCAAGTTATGATGCCCCACTGCATATCGGCCACTTGCGTTGCTTGAATTCAGGAGTTCTCGTGAGAACCAGGAACAGTTTCACCTTGCAGGGCAGTGTTTGGTGTTGGACAAGTGAGTGCACGGTGTGGTTTGTGGATGTTTTTTGAATTACGGTAAACTATTTTCGTGATCAGCATGCTGTTTTTGAACTTTGGACGCGTTATGTGCGTTGATGTTGGAATTTTTTTTATGTGTGTGTGTGTGTGTGTGTGTGTGTGTGTGTGTGTGTGTGTGTGTGTGTGTGTGTGTGTGTGTGTGTGTGTGTGTGTGTGTGTGTGTGTGTGTGTGTGTGTGTGTGTGTGTGTGTGTTTGCGTGCGTGTGTCCGCACACAGGTACGTACATCGCGCGATGGCGATGTGTGTCTGTGTACAAGCGTGTACGTGTGAAGGATTTGTGTACGTATGTCAAAACTTTATTTCGCATGCGATGGGACAGGTGTTCGTTTATATGTATGGAGAGCTTCTTCTAAAGTATTTGTCTTCGTATGAGTATTAGTACATGCACACACTTCAGAGGCATGCTTCACGGTGAAAAGAAAATGCCCTCGTATGCAATAACAGTCAGATTTTGTCATTCTTTTTCAATAACGATGAGATGAAGAAGAAGAAGAAGAAGAAGAAGAAGATGATGATGATGATGATGATGATGATGATGAACAGGAAGAAGTATTTGTACAGCGCGATTCTGTTTGAAAACTACTCAGTGCGCTTTCTTTCAGACCTTTTACTCATGTACATGTAACAGCTATCTCGCTGCAGAAATCATAGCGTACACACAATGTGAGAAAAAACATTTTCAAAATGTTGGCTGAGAAGATTGCTTTTAAAACTGTGCTATGAAAACAGATCAGGTCGGCTGTTCTCCTAGGGCGCGAGGCAGTGAGTTCCAAACCGTTGGAGCAGCTTAACACTGGAGGAAGGCTCACCTAACGATGGTAAATTTTCGCTTTGGTATCTTCAAGAGTTTCTGACTGGAAGAGCGTGATGACTGGTAAAGCGCAGAGCGTACGGGACAGTTGCGGTGGAAGAGAATCAGCAAAGAAACGGAAGGCAAGAGCGGCTACTTTGTACTGAGAACAACATTGAACTGGCAGCCAGTGAAGCTCCCTCGGCGGTGGTGTAACGTGACCTCGTTTTCTTTTGTTTAGTACAAGTCGCGCTGCGCTGTTTTGTTTTAATTCGCTGGAGCCGGGGAATTCATTCTCGCTGGCAAGCCGCACAGTACTGCATTCAGCAATGAGGCCGAGAAGTCATGAATGAATTGACGATTCTTGTTTCGCGTTTGTTGAAAGGTATGGACGGAATGTGGCGATACGATGGGTTCGTTTGTGGTTTCATTGTGGGAAATGAGAAGTGTCAGCGAAGCCAGTTTCTAATCATGAGACCATGACATTATTCTTGAGTTCTGAGAATCTCTTCCAGAATGCTGTGTGTGCTGATGGTGAAGGTGCAGGATGGGCAATACCGAAGCCAGTGAGCGCAGTTCCCAGTGCTGTATGTGTGTCAAGTCAAGTCAAGTCAAGTCAAGTCAAGTTTATTATCTCAATTTGAGAAATTAATTTGTGGTCACACACATTCACAGCAAATAAACAATAATTTAGCCACATTACCCATTTTCTCACATATGACATACATTCATATAGAGGAATTTGGATTTCAATTAAACATCTTCTCGGTTCATGAAATCAATGGACAGGGGAATAAAACTTTGTTTAAATCTGACACTTCTGCATTTAACCGATCGATATCTTCGTCCTGACTGAAGAAGGTCATACTGATTTGCAAGAACGTGGGTCTGGTCACACGTAATCTTCTTCGCTTTACAAACAACACGGCACCTGTATAGCTCACTCAGACTTTTTTGTCTCTCACCAACGATTTGTGGAGAATGGAGAATACTGGGTTTTGTGAGGACAGTTCTAAGTGCTGCATGTTTCTGATGATTATGATGAAGAGTGGAGAACAGCGAGTCCCGTTGAGGACAGTTCTCAGAGATGTATGTGTGGCTGGTGATTAGGGTGAGAATGGAGAACACTGAGTTCTGTGAGGACAGTTCTCTGAGCTGTATGAGTGGTAGGTGATTAGGATGGAGAATGGAGAACACTGAGTTCTGTGAGGACAATTCTCAACGCTGTATGGGTGGCTGGTGATTAGGATGAAGAAGGGAGAACAGCGAGTTCTGTGAGGACAGTTCTTGGTGCTGTGTGTGGCTGATCATGGGGGTGGAGAATGGAGAACACAGAATGTGTCTGTTTGTCTATTTGTTTTTTGCGTGTGTATATATGCCTATCTGTTTGTCTGTGTGTATGGTTTTCTGTCTGTTTGTCTGTGTGCGCGCTTGTTAGTTTGTCTGTGTGTATATGTATCTGTTCGTTTGTTTGCCTGTGTGTATGTTTGTGTGTCTGTCTGTGCGTTTTGCTTGTCTATCCGTTTGTTTGTCTGTATGTATGTTTGTCTGTCTGTCTGCGTGTATGTTTGTCTGTCTGTTTGTCTCCGTGTATCTTCGTGTGTCTGTCTCTTTGTGTGCTTGTCTGTCTGTCGGAATATATGTATGTCTGTTGTGTTTATGTTTGTCGGCCTGTTTTTGTGTGTATATATTTGTCTGTCTGTTTGTATGTATGCTTGTCGATCTTTTTGTTTGTCTGCGTGTGTGCTCGTCTGTTTGTCTGTCTGTATATTTGTGTGTCCGTTTGTTTTCCCTTGTGTATGTTTGTCTGTCTGCATGTCTGTGCGTTTGCTTGACAATCGGTTTGTCTGTGTTTTTATATGTTTGTCTATCTGTTTCTTTGTCTGTGTGTATGTTTGTTTGTCTGTCATCTTTTAGTGTGCATATAATGCATAAATCTTCCGTCCAGCACATTGAAGATTGTTGGGTCAGTGTCTATAAGGGAAGGCATTCTTAGGTCCCTGACGTACAGATCTGACTTAAGTTTGAAGAAAAAGAAAAAATTTCGCAAACGAAGAAAAAGAAAAAAAGAGTTCGAGACGGGAGGACATGTCTGTTTGTGCATAAAGCCACTGCTTAAATGTGAAGGGTTTATGTCCTGTCCTTTGGAGCTGTTCACTGTTACAATTATTATTATTATTATTATTTGTTTGTATAATTATTTTCATTATATCATCATCATCGTCATCATCATCATTACTGTTTTTGTTGTTGTTGTTGTTGTTATCATTATTATCATTATCATCATCGTCATTTCTGTTACTAAAATCATCATCATCATCATCATCATCATCATCATCATCATCATCATCATCATCATCATTACTATCATCATCATCATCATCATAATTATCATCATCATACTATCATCATCATCATCATCATCATCATTATTATCATGATTATTATCATCACCATCATCGTCATCACCATCATTATTGGGTATTGTTGTTATTATTGCTATCATTATCATTAATATTGTTATCATTATTGTTGTTGTTATTATTATTATTATATTATTATTATCATCATTATTATTACTATTATTATTGTTGTTGTTGTTGTTTTTCTTGTTCTTGTCGTTCTTGTTGATCTTTTTTCTCCTTGTTATTTTTGATGTTCTTCTTCTTGTTGTCGTCGTTGTTGTTGTTTTTGATGTTTTACTATTGTTAGCAATATCATTGTGATTTTTGACTTGCCAATAGATTAAGCAACCTTGATGTAAAATGCATATATATTCTCCGGAACCGCCATAGGTACGTTTCAAATTTGGTGAGGGTGTAGATCTGAACCTGTTTGCATGAACTGCTCGGTTTTCATGATCAGTCCAACACAATGGAGGATATCTTCCCCCAGAACAGGAAAGGAAACGGTCGAAGGAAAAAATGTTCGCAAACGAATGAAAACAAAAATGAATTCAAGATGGGAGAAAAATATTCATTTGTGCCTGAAGCCACTGCTTATGATTGTGTGAAGGTTCGTGTCTTTATGCTTCGGAACTGTTCATTGTTATTGTCAGCATCATCATCATCATCATGATCATTAGTAGCAGCAGCAGCAGCAGCAGCAGAAACGTCATCATTACTATCATTATTGTTGACATTGTTATTATTGTTGCTGTTGTTGTAGCTGTTGTTGTTTTTATCACTGTTATCACTATCATCATCATAACAATCATCATCGTCGACGCGTCATTATCATCATCATCATCATCATCGTTATCATTATTATCATTATCATCATGGTCATTATTAACATAATTATTATTATCTCGTCATTACTATTATTATCAAAATGCCAGTGGAATAACCACACTCGATGAAAAGTGCATATCTTCACCTGAACCCCTGAAGAGTATCACTTGAAATTTGGTCAGAAAGCAAATCTGGAAACTGTTCGCATAAACTGTTCCTTTTCATGATCAGTGCCAGACAATGGAACGAGTCTTCCCACAGAACAGGGAAGATTGTAGGGTCAGTGTCTACAAGGGAAGACATTCTTAGGTCCCAACGTACAGATCTGACTAGAGATCGAAGGAAAGGAAAATTGTTCGCAAACGAATGAAAAAAGAAAAAAGAAAATTCGAATCGAGGAAATATTCATCAATGTGCATTAAGTCACTGCTTAAATGTGAAAATCTTGGCTTGTCCTTTGGAGTTGTCATTATTATTATCATCATCATTATCATTATTAGACTATTATAATTATTATCATTATTATCATCATCATCATCATCATCATCATTATTATTGTTATTGCTATTGCTTATTTTTTGTTATTGTTGTTGTTGTTGTTGTCATTATTATTATTATTATTATTATTATTGTTGTTGTTGTTGTCTTTGCTATTGTTGTTCTTTTTTGTTGTTGTTCTCCTTGTTGCTGTTACCACGATTATTATTATTCCTATTGTTATGATGACTACAATAATGATGATCATCACCATCATTATTGCTATTCTCATCATCATTATGGTGTTTGTTGTTGTTCTTCTTCTTATTATTATTGTTGCTGTTCTTCTTCTTGTTATTATTGTTGTTGTTATTTCTCTATTATTATTATTATTACTATTATTATTATTATTATTATACTATTCTATGATGATCATCTATTTGCCAGGAGAATATGCAACCTGGATGTAAAATGCATACCTTCTCTTCAACCGCTGAAGGATGTTACGCATCAAATTCGGTGAACGGATAAGTCTTGTACTGCTCGGTTTTATGATCAGTTTCGGGCGGTTTGGAAAGGGAAAAATCCTCTTTTCCCGGTCAAAACAAAACTTCCATTGAATTTCTCATTGCCTTTTGAAAGATCCGTTGCTTTTTGTTGTTGTTGTTGTTAGTTTTTCTGCTTGTTTGGTGGGGATTTTTTTTTTTTTTTACGCCAGAGCAGACGATACCCCGGAAAGTGGTCTTCTACGAGCTGATGGGAGTTCTCTAGATACAACCAACTCCCCCGCCGTATAGAAGTTCTGTGCCAGTTCTTCCTCTTTTCCGTTGCTCTCTTTAACACTGCCCTTTTCTTTATTCTTCTTTCTGTCTTCATCTGTTTTGTCTTTCGTTTATGTTGTCTATTGGTTGGTTTGTTTGTTTTATTTGCTGCCTTCGGACACTGCCTTTTTCTTTATTCTTCTCTCTTTTATTTATTTATTTTGTCTTATTTTAATGTTCTCTACTTTTTTTCTGCATTTGTGGACCGTTCGCCTGCCCTCGTTCTGGGGGCTCTTATACATTTTTCTTTTCTGTCTGTTTGCAGTTTAGGACATGTCAGCTTTTCCGTTACAATCGGGCGACTAGGAAGGGGAAAATTGTACACACTGTCCGCAGTGGACACCGCTTGTCCATTCCGCCGCGTCCGTACATACCCATCTGGCTTTTTTTTTCTTCAAACGTACTGTTTTTGGTGTTTTAAGTAGTTGTC
>JADBJO010001411.1:395322-397822 GCA_016801955.1 Conus betulinus | reverse complement strand
TTTCTTTCTTTCTTTCTTTCTTTCCCTTTCATTCCCTTTCATTTTTTTTTTTTTCTCTTTCTTTTTTTTTTCCTTCTCTTTCTTTCCGTTCTATCTTTCTTTTTTTCCCCTTTTCTTCCTTTTCTTCTTTCTTTTTGATTCTGTCATCCTTTTTTTCCCCTCGTACCTTCCTTCCTTCCTTCCTTCCTTCCTTCCTTTCTTTTTTCTTTCCTTTACTTTTTCCTTCCATTCATTAATTCATTCATTCATTCATTCAGCAATTTATTTACTTCTTAAAAATGTCTTTCCATTGTTCCTTCCCCCCCCCCCCCCCCCCCCCCCCCATGTATTTATCTATTTATTTTTTATTCCTTTGTTTATTCATTTATTTACTTACTTATTTACTTATTCATTTATTCTTCATTCATTTGTTTTTTTTTTTTTATTTACTTATTCATTTATTTGTTTATTTATTTATTTTTTTTTTTTATTCCTTTGTTTTTCATTCATTTATTACTTACTTATTTACTTATTCATTTATGTGTTTATTTCTTCATTCATTTTTTTTTTATCTGCTCATCATTTATTCATTCATTTCTTTGTTGATGTACGTGTTTGTTTTGTTTGTTTGTACATCAACTCTTTCGTTTATGAATGATGTCCTAAATGTTTAGTCCAGCGTTGCTGTGGTATCCAGTGTCCCAGCCCATTCATTTTCTGTTTTGTTTAACAACTGTCATTGAAAATCCTCTTTTGTATCTTGGTGGCTGTCATTCTGACAATTGTCATTAAGGCCATGACAATGCAATGATTTCTACACCACAATACTTACATCACTATCATTAGCAATATCAAAAAAAACGTTATATTACGCAATATGATTACGCATATTACGCATATTATATTACGCATGATGTAACGTCATATAACACGATATATTTGATATTTGGGCTCTGCAGTCATGAAATACGGGCTGGTACACCCATGGGGATGCTACTTTAAGGCTGTTATGAGTTGCATCCTGTAGTCTGATTTACCTCTGTTCAGGAGCAGTTATGTCCCTTGATATCTTAATGGAGTGTCCTGCGCGTGCCTGTATCCATCGTCAACACAGCGCAGGCCTCCAAGGGTGGTACAGGACTGCTCTAAAGACAGGTGAAGACAGTGCTTCTTAGGTAGGTAAGTAGTTAGGTAGATAACAGACAGACAGACAGACAGACACAGATAGACAGACAGATAGATAGATAGATAGATAGGTAGATAATAGATAGACAGATTGATTGATTGATTGATTGATTGATTGATTGATTGATTGATTGATCGATTGATTGATTGATGGATGGATGGATGGATGGATGGGATGAATCGACAGACAGACAGACAGACCGACAGACATGCAGACATATTGAAAGATAGGTAAATAGATAGATGGATAGAGAGATAGATAGGTAGATAGATAGATAGGCAGACAGACAAACGAACAAACAGACAGACAGACAGATAAATAGATAGATACGTGCGCGCGCGCGCGCGCGCGCGCGCGCGTGTGTGTGTGTGTGTGTGTGTGTGTGTGTGTGTGCGTTGTAATGTTCTATTAATATCTGATAATGATACTAAGATTCAGTATCAGTTTAATCTAATGCGTATATAGATATAGATATGTAGATATAGATATATATTTAACACTGATCACTAATCACAGTATATTCCATTATGTTATTATGATATTAATCAACCATTTTGTATAACGATTTTAGAATGTGTTATAGTCATACTGTCAGCCCGTATGAAATAGCGATGCAGTTATGTCATGCGATCGTTGAGTAAGCGTTTATCTTTCATTCATTGAGAAAAAAAAAAAAAAAAGCAAAACAAAAAAAAAAACAAACATCAAACAACTTTTTTTTTACCACCGAAAACAAGACGATGATGAGTGAACAAGACACCTCCTCTGTCATTTCCAGGACTCGGTCACAGCATGGGGGCTGGTCCATATGCACTGAAACCAGAGAGAGAGAGAGAGAAAAGAAAAGAAAAGACAGACGAAAGAAAGGGTTGAGAGTGTGCCAACAAGAGCCAGAAACCAGGAAAACGCTGACATTTTCGCGGCCGACTAAGCAGAGGAAACAAGACACGGGAGACAACTCGCGGCAGGACGGGCAAGTAGGCCTGGACTAGGGAAGAGGAAGGAGCCTGACTAAAACGTAAACCAAAACAGCCCCCACGTGACATCCCACTCTTTTGAACCCATTACCAATTTCTCGGCTCAGCTACAGCAAAGGAGCCGACCCTTCACCGGGGGCACAGCTTTTCGCCCCGTTCCAGGTTTGGGGGAGCCCTGGCCAAGCACGAAGCACTCTAACCAGGCGGCAAATGGACACAATCGAGCTCGAGAAATTTATTTGCAAAAGAAACAGATACTCTCTTCTGTTTTCCACCGAGTTTTTCTCACAAAAAGAAAAGGCTGGGGGGGGGGGGGGGGGGGGGGGGGGGGGGGGGGGGGGTTAAAAGAAAAAAAAAA
>JADBJO010001411.1:382822-390322 GCA_016801955.1 Conus betulinus | reverse complement strand
CAACGAGGGGGAAAAAAAAAAAACAACAAACAAAAACAATCAAACGATTAAACAAACAATGAGAAAAGTAACGAGAACTGACAAGAACACCATTTCTTTTTTTTTTTTTTTTTCTCCGACTCAGAATCATTATTTCTTTTAACCTGGTTATTGCTCTCTATGCGGAAATATAATGGTTTCTGACGCTTTGCTGTTTCATGATCACTGCCGTTTATAACTGTGTTATTTGGAAGACATTTGGCTTTTTGTTTCATTTAAAGGAAAGTAACTATTTTTTTTTCTTTTAATTTTCGAATTCGAATTGATCCTTGTCTTCTTACCGCAATACATACGTCAGTCTTACAGTAATCTCCTTTGCAAATCTATGACATTAGCAATGACCTCACTAAAGAATTACTTCCTGCATTGAAAAGGAAATGTTTAACAAACTGAACATGGCAGTTTTCTGAAATATGGGACAGCAAAGAAAAAGACTGTATTTGTAAGGGGCACACGAGATTTTCATTTCTTCGTTATTTTAGACGAAATCATGGGATCTTGTGTAAGACTGATAAAAAAAGATGTGTTTAAACCGTGAATTATGATATTTGTTCCTCCACATGCGTTCTTCGTCGCCGAGTCTGAACACAAGAGCAAACAAGAACAGAAAACACTGGCTTCGGGGGAAAAAATATTGCTGTGGAGGATACATGAAAGAGAGAGAGAGAGAGAGAGAGAGAGAGAGAGAGAGAGAGAGAGAGAGAGAGAGAGGAAGGGGAGGTGGAGGTTGAAGTCTGGGAGTGGTGGGAAGGGGAGGGAAGCAGGTATGTTGAAAACGTCTTTCTCCATTCTCATCAAGAAAATGTGATTTCAGTTTGCTTGTTTTATTGATCAGTATGGCGTTTGCAGAAGCTGGAGATGAACACGATTTGACTGCATTGATCGATGGGAATAAGGGATGGGAATGTCATGGAGGGGTGGTGGTGGTGGTGGGAATATTCCTTTGCTGATTCATGGGTTTGTCGTTTGTTTGTTATTTATCTATCTATTTATTTTAAGAGGAGACGTTTGTGTCTTGATGGAATAATTGAAGAGGCGAAAAGAGTGTTATCACGTAACGCATAAAAAACAACATGTACGTAACACAAAACAATTAATCTGTAAAGAAATCATTCTTAAAAATAAAAAAAAATAATGAATAGCCCATCCATTTTAAACGCTTATATTGCTTTAAAAAAAAAAATTTCCATGGTCATTTTCGGCAGTTTATTGTTGAACTTTGAGTCTTCAAGCATCAAAATGTTTCACATACCCCACGATTTGCATGTCGCTTCTGATGAAGAAAAAAAAAAAAGAAAGAAAAGAAAGAAAGAAAAAAAAAAAGTTCTTACATGTCGTGTGTTGGTTTGGCCAAACGCGTATGTCAGCAGGGTTGAGTGTCGGTGTGTGCAGAACCAGGTGCACGTGCTGGTATGGAAAGCTGGCGATGTTGGGAGCTAAGAGGGCCCGTGTACGTGGCAACATGTGCGGCAAGACACCGTGTATCTAACGCGTCAAACCTGTCAGCAATGTTGACAGCAAAAACTATTGAAAGCGTAACTTTCGCGATCTGTTTATCTTTTCCTGCACATTCCGTCTGGTTGGGTGGTTCCTTCCTTTTGCGCTCATTGTCAAAATGGCGTGTGATTTCATTGTTGCCGATTCAGTGACCAGTTCGGTCAGGCAGGCTTTTGATGAGTTTGAAAACACAGAGCGGTTTTTTTTTTCTTTCTTCCCTTCTTTCTGCGTACGCAGGTTTTATTCTCCTGCGGACACTGCCTGTATAGACAGACAGGTAGTGGATTTTTGTGTGTATGACCGTTTTTCATCCCGCCATTAAGGCAGCCATACTCCATCTTCGGGGAAGGTGCATGCTATGCGTAACGTGTCATCCATACCAACGGCCAAACTGGCCTTCTCTTCCGAAAGTTGGTGATGGGATTTTACGTGTGTGCAAGATGTTGTGCGTGCGTTCACACACGGAACCTCGGTTTATAGTCTCATTCGAAGGACTGTATGGGGAATGGCGTCAGAACCAATGTTAACTCCGAGGGAAAAATCCCCCTGTACCGAAATTCGAACCCGCAAGCCCAGGATTACGAGTCCGGCGCTCTACCAGCTGAGCTATTCCGGCCCCACACAGAGCGGTGAACACAGTGAATGACATGTACAAGATGTGAGAAAACGTATGACAGTTGCACGACATCAATGGAGTGATGGAATGCGGTAGTCTCCGTTGAGCACGTGCATGTGTGACGGTGACAAACTGACCCAATTGAGACTTTGTAGGTTAAGGGGGAATGGCACTGACATGCTACTGCTGTTGTGAAAATACTAATTATCGATTTTGTTTCATTTAAATGTCCAGATATTTTTTTTTTCATTGATTTTGTTCACTGAATGTGGTTTTAAGAACATTTTGATGGATGAAAAAAAACAACTTTGTTTTGACTTAGACATGTACTGATTAACCTTCGTACGAGGTCAAAGTTTGCACTGATCTTAAACCCCATGAAGTAAGTGACAATGTATGGATGACTGTCTCTCAATACATGTTTTCCCACAATACTGAAATAATTTCTTAATGATACGAACTTTGACACCGCGAATTGAAAGTTTATCAGTAACTCTCTCCGAAAAGACATATTTTCCTACAATAGGAAAAGAAATTCTTAATGATACGAACTTTGACACCATGAATTGGAAGTTTATGGGCAGCTATTTCTGAAGTGACATATTCTCCTACATTATTAACAGAAATTCTTAATGATATGAACTTTGATAACATGAATTGAAAGTATATGGGTAACTATCTCTGAAGTGACATATTTTCGTACAATACTAAAAGAACAAAATGTATGGGTAATTGTCTCTGAAGTTACATATTTTCGTACAATAGTAGAAGAAATTCTTAATAATATGAATTTTGACACCATGAATTGAAAATTATGGATAACTATCTCTGATGTTACAATTTTTCGTACAATATTAATGATGTGAACTTTGACACCATGAACTGAAGATTTATGGGTACTATATCTGAAGTGGCATATTTTCGTACAATATTAAAAGAAATTCTTGATAAATGACCTTTGACACCATAAATTGAAAGTGTATGGGTAACCATTTCTGGGTTTACGTATTTTCATAACTTAGAAATTTCGTAATGATTTGAACACCATGAAATTACTGTTCACCAATGGATAACTATATCCGAAGTTATACATTTTCACGGAACGCAAAAAGAAAAAGAAAAAAAGTAATGATGTAATCGACGTTTCGATTTTTTCATGCCGTGCGTAAAAAAAAAAAAAATGTGTGTTTTTAAGCTCATGGGAAATAACTCTTGCAAGTCCTACCATCTGGTATTTGTCCTAGCGGGAAAGTAATATTTGGTTTTTACTCTTCTTCACTCTTCAGTGCTGACTCCCTCACGGAAGCGTAACAAGGGGTTTCAATAACACAGAACAGCCTACTCACCGGAGCATTTCTTTCTCTCTCTCTCTCTCTCTCTCTCTCTCTCTCTCTCTCTCTTTCTGTTTGTTCGTTTGTTTTAATACAGTGATCACACCAGTTTCTGTTTAGCCTTACGCCTGGGTACATGTATGCTGCGAATCCACGGTGTGTCCGGTGAACTGTGTCGGAAGTCTGCGCCCTTCGGAGCGCCATTCTAATTATATAGTCACTTTCTTTTCATGACTGATTTCAACTTCTCGTTTGCCCCGTGGTCCCACGCCTAAGATAGTGTTGTGGTGTTGGTTGGGTTGTTCCAAGCATCGAAAGGAGCTTCCTGCTTACAGTCTTTGGAACTATGGTCCCAACGCTATCGTTCAGTAACACCAGAGTGGTAGTCAGACCTATCAACCATTTTTTAAAAAGGAAAAGTGTGTGTGTGTTGGGGTGGTGGCGGTGTCATTCTGGACATATTTTCCATCAATATTGGCTGTTGTCGTTGTTGTTGTTCTTAATGTGTGTGTGTGTGTGTGTGTGTGTGTGTGTGTGTGTGTGTGTTCTTGTTCTGAACGTACTTTTAATTGATTTTGTAAAGTTACATGTGCGCAGACTTCCTTCTGACTGATTTTGTGTACTGCTTTTGATTTAGTTCGGGATGGGCTATGAGGGATTTTTTTTTTCCCATGGATACACTTTCGATTGAAAAAAAAAAAAGACTCAAAGAACACAACAGAATATGAAGAAATATAGAGAAGCAGAACAAACAAGACTACAGGAAACGAAAGCAGAAACAACAAAAAAGAAAGATGAAAAAAGGCGACAAAAAAGGAGAAAGAAAGAAGGAAAGAAAGAAAAATCATAGATGGACAACACAGAAACAACAGACAAATTTCAACGTGTGACGATTGCAGGTGGATTTGCTGCCAGTAAAGGATTTCATATTTCTATTTCAACGTTATCGTCGTTCCAGTTCTCCTGTTCTCGCCCTCCCTTCTCTCGGCCCTATCCCTGTAAAGTCCTTTTCCTGAGACGTTCGGACATGTTCCACCTGATGCCATCTTTGAATTCTTGAAAGAGATTAACATTTTTCATCGGATCTGAGATTTTACAATGGAAAGCTTTTAAAAAAAAAATTCGGGTGGGTTTTAGAAGATGTATATGTATTTTAAAGAGTTGTGTGAATGAATGATTTGTGAGTTGATTTTAACGTGGTGGCAGCCCTGATACGGCCCTTTGCGGTCGGCTGGGCTATAAGCAACATTACCTTTACCTTGCCTTATCCTGAGACTTGTTTTTTCCCTCCACTGTATTCTTATTTCCGTTCATTCGTTCTTTCTTCTCGTTCTTCTTCCGGTAGATTCTAGGTTTGGTTACTGCAGTGTTCGTTGTGTTCATCTAACGGCTTAGTGCTTCAACGTTAATTTTAAAACAAAAAGGAGACCAAAAAGAAAATGACAGAAAAAGAAAAAAAACAAAACAAAATGACAGAAAGCAAAGGACATAAAAAAGGCGAGTAAAAAAAAAAAAAAAAAAAAAAAAGGGAAGAAGAAGAAAAAACGAAGATGTCTGAAAACAAACACGATAGGAAACAAAGTACAAACAAAGGAAAAAATACGAAACAAAGAACGAAGAAAATGACAGGGAAGAAAGAATAAAGACACACAAAAAACCCTATGACAGGTAACAAAGAGCAAAGGTGACACACGCAGAGTCAGAACAAAGAGGGGACATTTCTAGCACAGAACAAAGCGGGTGATGTTCCACATAACTGAAAGATACTCTCTTGTGTAGACACCCCCCCCCCCCCCCCCCCCCCCACACACACACACACACACACACACACACACACACACACACACACACACACACACACACCTCCAAACCCCACTGTCGTCCTCCTACACTCCCCTTGTGACCTTTCCCATCCCTGCACCTAATGCATACTGCCAGCATCCCAAGGGATGCTAGAGTCGTCTACAGCTTCAAGTGTGAGTGGCACAATGCATGGTGCCAGTGAAGAGAGCCATCGACACAGCCGTCCATTCGTCTCCACCGCATCCTTCCTCTGGTGGATGGAACATATCGCGGGCACGCAATGGACATCCTCCAGAATCCTTCCAACGACAGCTTTTGATGTACACTCATCATCGTTGTCGTCGTCATGTTGTTGTCATCGCTGACGTCATCTCTCTCTCTCTTTCTCTCTCTCTCTCTCTGATCATCTTCGTTGTCATGGTCATCTTTGTCGTCATCATCATTATCATCATTAGCGTCGTCGTCATCATCGTCGTCGTCCTCCTCTCTCTCTCTCTCTCTCTCTCTCTCTCTCTCTCTCTCTCCCCCCCCCCCCCCAGGGGGAAGGAGAATGGTGGGGGGGGGGGGGGGGGGGGGGGGGGGAAAGGTGAGATTGGATAGAAGACGGGGTAACCTTGAGCAGAAAATGAGGTCAAGATGAATTCAGCTGAGTTGACAAATTCTGACGAAAGGTGTTTACGACATGTACGTAGGAGTACATTCAGGCTGGTGTCGGTATTGAAAGCAGCTCAGATTGTGTTCCCTTAGAATCCACCGGAAGAAATGAGACTAGATGGGAAAAGATCGACTCTAGGGAGAGATGGAATGAGTTGTTGCACAGGGTGATGATCATTGACAACAAATTTGCAGGTAAGTGACGATGGAGAATAGCATTTTGAACATGGCTCTATCATATCTGAGTTTCAAGTGAAACTGCAGTATGTCCAATGAAACGTTGATCCCGTCAGTTTCGAGGACTCATTGAGGTTTGTGTTTAGAGTACGTCTGTGAAGACTCGAATAGAGTATAACACTATTCAAACTAGCTGAGTCCTGGACAATGGGTGCGTAATTTACGTGTGACCCAATGGAGGGAATGGAATCTTTTTTTTTTCCTTCGACAGTACAAATAAAGGAAATGTTTGATTTTGAATAACTGGTAAATCTTAAAATAAATAAATAAATAAAAAAAACGGCTTTGCTAATTGTTGTCACACACGTTCGGACCATGACAGATTGTTATCCATAACAATATCAAGAACCTTATGGAACTCAGCGTCGTCAGTGTTTTTTACCATTTTCTTGGAGAGGAGTAGAAGGATAGGAAGGGTTTTGCCGTTTCTGTCTCGTGGTGATGAACAAAAAAAAAACACCCCAAGGCACAGCTGGGACCCGGAGCAGTACTGTCCTCAATTGCCGAACAAACCAGCTGGAAGCAATCGTTCACCACCCTGGGAAGTCTGCGCTGTGTTCACATAGGATACAGAAACGCACAGGGCATTCCATTAAGACGCCAAGGGACACAATTGATCCCTGACAGATGCCATTGTGTAATGGTCACCGGATATGACACGACAGAACTTCCGTGGGAGCGTTCCCATGGGTGTACCAGCCCATATTTCATTACTACAGAGCGTACCGGTGAAAAACGCCACCGTCAAGCTACAGCCGTGTACATCCCGCAGATTGGCTCATTGCTGTTCCGCTGACAGGTGAAGACAGTACAATAGCCGGAATAGCTCAGTTGGTAGAGCGCCTGACTCGCAATCTTGGTAATCCTGGGGTTGCGGGTTCGAACCTCCGCCGGGGCGTTTCGGTACAGAGGGGTTTTTTCCCTTGGAGTTAACATTGGTTTCTGACTCCATTTCCCATACAGTCCTTCGAATGAGACTATAAACCGAGGTTCCGTGTGTGAACGCACGCATAACATCTTGCACACACGTAAAATCCCATCACCAACATTCGGAAGAGTAGGCCAGTTTGGCCGTTGGTATGGATGACACGCTACACAAAGCATGCACCCTGAGTGAGAAATGGAAAGAATGAAGGAAGTAAGGAAAATGAGTGAACGATATTGAACGATACTGACTGGATGACACGGGAAACGACTGAATGAAGCGCCAGATGGCAGCTCTTCAGTCGGCACTACCCAGGTAGGCAGCCCGTTGTGTAAACGAGTGTTAATTGTAAAGCGCTTAGAGCTTGGTCTCTAGCCGAGAATAGGCGCTATATATAA
>JADBJO010001411.1:372822-380322 GCA_016801955.1 Conus betulinus | reverse complement strand
GGGGGAGGGGAGGAGGAGGGGAGAGGGGCGGGAGTGAGAGTGAGGTGTCTATGAGAATTGAGCCGATCTCTATTTGAAAGCTGCCCTTAGCAGCGCGGACTGAGCTCGGCCATCTTTGACACACATTCATCCGCGAAATGAAGTTCCGGGTCTTTTTTTTTTTCCCCTCCGCGCTTTATGAGCCCCACCCCACCCCTTCTTGCCCACCCCACCCCACCCCACCCCCATCCCCACTTCCGGCATCTGTCACTCTCTCTCTCTCTCTCTCTCTCTCTCTCTCTCTCTCTCTCTCTCTCTGCCACGCACATCACGGCACTTGATTTTCAAACTCCAGTGGAAGTCGTTTGATTTGCGATGGTGGGGCAGGTTTATCTGCCGGTGATCTGCCAGAGCCTATTATGATCATCCATCCATCCATCCTCAAGATGGGCCAGGGGATGGGGGATGGATGGGGGATGCGGGGGGGGGGGGGGGGGGGGGGGGAGGCTGTGGTCGCGCTTGGAACCCTCCCCGTCGTCTTTTAAAACAAAGAAGGCCACCGACGATCCGGCACTGCCGTACGGGCAAAAAGCCCCTTACCCCCTCCCTCCCTCCAACCCCCCAGCCGTACGACAACTTTCATTCCGGCTCGGCATTTCATAGACGATGGCTTGTCTTCAGGCTGGGCAGAGATACGGGAGGTTAGTGGCGGGGTCTAATGAACAACCTATTGTGATCAGCTGATTGCTACCGCTTTAAACAACAACAAAATTTTAAAAAAAGAAAGACTGAGAGAAAATAAAAGAAAGGATGAAAAAAAAGAAAGAAAACAACAGAAAAAAGAAAGAAAGAAATGCCAAGTACGAAATCGTGTCGAGGGAAATGAACTCGCAGCGAGTGTACCACAGCAGACTGACTCGCAGCGGTTGGTCGGTATACACTATGAGAAATATCGCCCGTCAGTGCAAGAACTTCGTCGTGCGATTCGCCTGATGTATTCCACATAGGCTGATGCCGACTAGTGCTAAAAGAGAGTGGATTCTTCGTTCATTTGACGCGAACCCACTGAACATACTTAAGCGATAAAGTTGAAGTTTTTTGTTTTTTTGTTTTGTTTTTTGATAGAAAAATTGTTATGTATTTCAAGAATTTTTTTTTCCCAGAAAAATCCAGTCGGTGTTTCTCATTTCTGTAACAGCAATGAAAAAATAATGAAAAAAAAATAATGAAATAAAATACATAAATAAAGATAGATAAATGAATAAAATTTCATTTTCATTGTCCTGTTTTTTGTGTCTTGCCTGAAGAAGACCTAAGAGGTCGAAACGTGTCGTGTTTTGTCTTGCGACTCGTTTGTCCACGTTTGTCTTGGCGGTTAGCTAATATTTGTTTTAAGATTTGTTTTAGATTTCCGCCTGCAGTCGTCGTCTCACTTTGCAACTAAAAAAAATAATTAATTTTTTTTTTTTTTTTAAACCTGCAAATACTCCAGCCTCTCACAAGCGTAGTCTTCCACCATTTTGTCAACGTGGATGTGGGTGTTCGCTGCTGAAAATAGTGATGACCACTGACTGTCGCAACAAGCAGCTGATTCAAGGAGCTCCTAGTTACTCGAGACGACCCCCCCCTCCAAATAGCCACACGCAGTACATGTCACGTCAACTGAATGTGACGACCATCCTGCCCTGACGGCCTGAGTGCAGGTCCGTGACTAGCAGCTCCCAGTGCCATCTCCCACCTGCCACCGTCGCCACTCGCCTGTCGCCCCAGGACTTTGGGAAAGCAGAAAGGAGAGGTGGAGTCAATGAATCCTGGGCAAAGAAGTATATGGGTTGCCGTGGGTTGCCCAAGCACCACGACCCCCCCACCGTCCGCCCCCCTCCCCCTCGGTCCGAGCCGCTATTGCCAAGAGGGATGCAGGGCATAACATCTTGACCACGACTGGACTGCAGGAGCTGCCGGAGTGATGATGGAGTTCACCACCAAGCCGTCTTAGGGACTCCACTCCGGATTTTTTCGTTAGGAGTTTACTCCCGCAGCCTTTGCCTTTCCAAAGGCAGCCTGCAAGGCAGCAGGACCCATCTACCCATGGTTGGGAGACTCATGGAGGGTGGGGTCGCCTATCTACCCATGCAGGGCTAAAGACCTGCCCACTGCCCATCAACGAACTGAATGTAGAGTGTAAGAAACTTGTGTTTAGTCACAGCTGCGAACGGCGTACCAAGCAAGAAATAGTCACCTGGTTGTCTTTTTTTTTCTTTATTGTCTAATAATTTGTTTGTTCCTTTCGTTCGACAGAACAGTCATTTTTCTTTTCAAGTTTGTTTATTAAATTTCCGCCTGCAGTCTCCTCCCCTTGATACTAACTTTACAAAAACAAATTAATTGAAAAGGGCTGCGCGCATCCTACGCCGTATTTGACAAGAGAATTGATCGTTCGTTCTTCATTTTCATTGTCCTGAGTGTTGTTCATCTTCTTGCCTGAATGAAGAAGACCTAAGGGGTCGAAAAGCGTCGTGTTTTGTCCAGTGATTCGTTTGTCTATGCTATCTGGCGGAGTTAGGTCAAGTACCTTTTTGTAATTGAAAAAAAAAAAGATTCATCTTTGTTTCCGTGATATTAATATGCAACCACACACGACCTCGCGGTGTTGGATTGTGGACGATTCAATCTGTACCCGACGGCAAGCGTTTTCATAAAGCACTCCCTCACACGGGACTCGTCTTCTTGACCATGTGGGATCGTGGATCGCCCCCTTTATGAACTGACTGGCTGTCTTTGGCGGGATGTCCCGCTTGCATCACTTGAGTGACGGACGGCTTATCGGGGAGCTATGATTTAGAGGCCGTCCTCCAAAGCTCCAAAGGAGGGAGGGAGGGGTGGGGGGGGGGGGGGGGGGGGGGGGGGGGGGGCTCAAACAGAATCTGCCAGCCTGGCTGATAACTTGATATCTGGAACTGTGGTGGTGGTGGTGGTGAGGAAGGGGTGGTAGGGGATGGGGGCGGGGTGGGGGGGGGGGGGGGGGGGGGGGGGGGGGGGAGCAGTTCATTGGATCGTCGTTGGGGCTGATGGTCATCATGACTGACGCTCTTTGCGGGGGGAACAACAATGAACCCTGCCAGGTCTTCAAAGAAAACTAACGGAAAGGGGATGAGTGGAAGAGCTGGGGGGGGGGGGGGGGGGGGGGGGGAAAAGAGCGGGGGATAGAGCTGCCATGAAAATAGCCGGTGCAGGGGAAAGGGGAGGAGATTTGATTGATGTAGGAGAGCATCTTCGAAGTGTCCAGCCGTTCGACTTAAAAAAAAAAAAAAAAAAAGAAGAAAAAAATATTTTGACTTCGTCGTTGAAGACTCCGAGTCGTGTGTGACGCAGTGGATAACACAAACACCCTGCGAAAGGGAGACGATCCGTTGTTTTGAGATTCCAGTCTTGCAATGTGTTGTGTGTGTGTGTGTGTGTGTGTGTGTGTGTGTGTGTGTGTGTGTGTGTGTGTGTGTGAATTTTCCTTCCCCGTTTCCACTGTACATTATATTGGTTCTATTTCAACAGGACATGCAAAACAGAAAATGGCAAAAACCAGAAAATGGCCACGTTTGAGTCATTGAAAAATGTTCCTATTGAATGGAAATACACGAAGTCCTAGACAGTGATCACTTTGACACCGGTTCGTTCCATGGGCTGTATCTCCCCCCCCCCCCCCCCCCCCCCCCCCCCCCCCCCCTTTTTTTATTTGTTTGGAAAGATTTCGTTTCATCAGGTTCAGTAATGTTTGTGTTATCCTGCTGGCAAACAAACAAACACGGTGACAATGTCACCCGCTTGGAATATGTGACGAATGAAAGAAATCCAGTGATAGGACACACTGAAGAAGCTCCAGATAAGGGTGCCCATGGCCAGAATATCTCAGAGAGAGAGAGAGAGAGAGAGAGAGAGAGAGAGAGTCACACACATTATTCTCTCTCTCTCTCTCTCTCTCTCTCTCTCACACACACACACACACACACACACACACACACACGCACGCACGCACGCACGCACACACACACACACACCACACACACACACACACACACACACACACACACACACACACACACACACACACACACCATTTTAAGCATTTTAGTGCTATGTTCAAGCTAAAGTCATAATATGTTTTGAAAAAAAAAAAAAAATTAGCTAGGCACAGAAGCAAAACGGTTCCACGAATAATGTTTCTTTATGAGACATCTGAACTGCATCCTACCTTTCACAAATTCTGCACCAGTAAATTTCTCCCTTTTTTGTCATTTTTTTGGTTCTTTCTTTTTCTTCCTTTATTTCTGCGTACGCAGGCTGATACTCTGCGGACACCCCCTATATAGAAAGGCAAGGATTAATCCCATCTGCCCAACAAAGGGCGTGGAGTTTTGTGTGTATGCCCGTTTTTTTTTTTATCCCGCCATTAAGGCAGCCATACTTCATCTTCGGGGAAGGTGCATGCTATGTGTCACGTGTCATCCATACCAACGGCCAAACTGCCCTTCTCTTCCGAAAATTGGTGATGGGATTTTACGTGTGTGCAAGATGTTATGCGTGCGTTCACACACGGAACCTTGGTTTATCGTCTCATTCGAAGGACTGTATGGGAAATGGAGTCAGAACCAATGTTAACTCCGAAGGAAAAATCCCCCCTGTACCGAAACGGCCCGGCGGAGATTCGAACCCGCAACCCCAGCATCAGGACTCCGGTGTGCTCTACCAACTGGGCTATTCCGGCCCCGTCATTTTGTGTTCGATTTTAATAACTTCGTTTTTTTTTTTTTTTTTTTCTTCTGACTTTCCCGTCGTCCTTTGATTTTCTCCTTTTGTGGCCCATTTAATTGTCACTGTTTGTTTATACTTGTTTGATGGGGGGGTCACAATTAACATGCCGGCTTGTTGTTGTTGTTGTTGTTGTTGATGTTGTTGTTATTATTGATGCTGTTGATGTTATTGCTGATGTGTTGTTGTTGTTGATGTTGTTTTTGGTGTTGTTGTTGTTATTGTTGTTGTTGATGTTGTTATTGTTGTTGTTGTTGTTGTTGTTGTTGTTGATGTTGTTATTGTGTTGATGGTTGTTGATGTTGTTGTTGGTGATGTTATTGTTGTTGATTTTGTTATTGTTGTTGTTATTGATGTGATTGTTGTTGTTGATGTTGTTGTTGTTGTTTGTTGTTGTTGTTGTTGAAATCTTCCCACCAGGTTATGAGTTGGTGAGCACCGCGCAGAATCGCCACCAGCTGTTTATTCTGCACGGCCTATTTGCCCATGGGGCATTCTTGTGTGTGACGGCGGGGTTATTGTATGTTGTTTTGTTGGTTTTCTCTAACTCATATTTTTGTGTGTGATCTGAGGGGGTGATAAAATAATGGAGAATGGCTGGCCTTCTTAGCCCGTCTTAATTTTGTTTGCATAAAACGCCGTTCTTATCTGACTTCAAGGTCGTTAACCTACCTCATCTAGTTTGCAATCTCGGCGATCTTTGTTTTTGTTCTTCATCGCCCAATCTGTTGGTTCGCGATCCAATATCAGTAAAGTTTGCAAAATGGCGCCGATCCAAGATTCGAACATTAAATAAAAAGAAAAAAGAAGACAAAGAGAGAGAGAGAGAGAGAGAGAGAGAGAGAGAGAGAGAGAGAGAGAGAGAGAGAGAGAGGAGAGCGCGGAACATATTGTGGGAACTATTTTGAGTTCGCGAAAAGAGAAGTAACCGAATGTAAGCTCTCTCTACGATGAAAATCAATTTATGAGAACCTGAAGTTTGTTTTTTTTAAGTCGTTGATATTCTGAAGACTCCTGTGATGAAAATCAGTTTTGTTGTTGTTGTTGTTGTTGTTGTTGTGTTTTTGGCAGAGCTGAATTCCCATTCTCGGTTTGTAATTTTCATTGGGTACCGTCCAAATGTTGATGAAATGCTATGGAAATATTTAAGTTAGTTCTGGACAGAAAAATTGCTCAGAAAAAAAAAAATCGGTTTCACAACCTCTACAGAACAGTTCCAAGTTCAGCAGGCCTAACGATATATCTCAGTCGAGCACTAGAGAGCTGTCTTTTGCAGGCTGTGTTTCCTCCATTGACATAGGATCGTCCACATTTCACTCAATCAAGAATCAGTTTTGAGTTCGTCGTCACTTTTGCGAACTAGATAGTACTGGACCTCGGGCTCCAGAAAAGAGAGAAACTACGGTTCATCAGTGGTACGCGATATAGATTCTGGAACTAAAAGGTATAGTTCGGTGAAGAACGGCGCTTAAAGATGTCGGTCGTTCAGCCATTCCGTTATGAATTGCCATCAGCTCTGCAGGTTATTTGTTTGTCTACTTCTTCTTCTTCTTCTTCCTTTCTTCTTCTTCCTTTATACGACCAACATCATTTTGCTGATGGTTTTGTTGTTGGGGAGATTGCCGAAGATTGCGCTGTTGTGAGGATTTGGAAGGGGAAAAAAAGTGTGAGGGGTGGGTGGGGGTGATGGCGAACAAGCAGTAGTAGGGGGGGGGGGGGGGGGGGGGGGGGGCTGGGGGGTGACAGGAGTATTTAAGTGACTGGGAAGGATGGCAGGGGGGGGGGGGGTTTGTAAGGAATAGTGGTCAGGAGGAGGGTAAGGGGGGAGGGTTGTGGGTGGTGGGGAAGGGGGTGGTGGTGGTTGTTTCAAGTTCTAGAGATGGGAGGCCAGCCTGGACTCGGAGCAGTCCAGTGACTCGGCTGTCACAACCTCCTGAGGCAACTTGTTCCACTCTGGTCTGGTCCTTAGAAAGACCGTCATCTGCCTGGACCACGTCGTGCAGGCGGGAATGCCGTAGCTCAGGTCATTGTGTGCCCTAGTTAACGGAGATGAGACCGTGATGGAACTTGTAAAACATCTCCAAGCTGGCTTTCTTACGGCGCTGTTGTCTATCAGCACGATCAAAAAAAAAAAAAAAAAAAAAAAAAAAAAAAAAAAAAAAAAAAAAAGAGGGAAAGAAAAACAAAAAGAAAAAAAAAAAAATGAAGCTAAAGATACTGAACGCAATTGGTGAGGAAATGGAACACGAGCCAATGACGAACCTGTATGATTTCAGAGCGGATCTGTTCAGCAGTTTCGGGTCAAAGGGCAGCAGGTCCACGCTCTGTTCGACAATTATGACTTTTTTTTCTTTCACTTAGGATGAACACTGTATTTCTACTGTTCGCGAATGGATAACAGTCTCTGAAGTAATACTTTTCTTCTTTTCTTTTTCTTTCTTTTTTTTTCATTTTTCTTTCTTCTTTCTTTCTTTTTCTTTTTTTTAGTAGTAATGCTGACTTCTCCTTTCCCTTCCTCCACTATTCTCTTAAGAAAAGAAAAACAAGTCTTTCAGTCTGCCCCATTTGATTTCTTCTCCCGGCTGATTTTCTTTTTTTTCTTTCACTTAGGGTCCAAGTTGCCAACTTGTTTGGGTTTTTTTTTTTTTTTTATGAGAAAGAAAGAGCTACCCACCTACTGTCATTTGTTTCTCCTAAACGCACAATTTCATTCAGCCA
>JADBJO010001411.1:365322-367822 GCA_016801955.1 Conus betulinus | reverse complement strand
TGTATTGTCATGGAACACAGTCGTCTTCCTAAAACATGGGAGAAAGAAATATAAGGGGCATGATAGTCGATGTATGACTGACACAAGATTTCGTGTTTCCATCCTCCATAACGATATACATACACACACACACACACACACACACACACACACACACACACACACACACACACACACACACACACACACACACACACACACACACACACACACACATATATATATATGTATATATATATATATATATATATATATATATATATATAGTGTGTGTGTGTGTGTGTGTGTGTGTGTGTGTGCGCGCGCGCGCGCGCGCGCGTTTTCCACCCATCCCATCATAATGGGAGTTTTCAACGAATGTCATGCGCCGCGAATTTAACAGACTGATTTAATCCACTGAAATAATCAAGCTTCAGGCCAGTCTTATTACGTTTCTGCAAGGTTCTCCGTGGAGCCGAGGAGATCTGCCGGCACTCTCTGACAGGCAGCTCTTCCAGAAGCACCTTCTGCGTTGAGACCTTGGAAACTGTCCCACTTGGAGCTGTCCTCTGACACACTCCACAAAGATCTTCGACATCGTATGTCACGTCCTTTCAAAATCAAAGCCATGAGAAGCCTGCTTGGATCTTTAACTATGATTTTCCGTGACACTCATATGACGATATCAGAGAGAGAGAGAGAGAGAGAGGGAGGGAGGGAGGGAGGGAGGGAGTAAAGTGAGAGGTGGGGGGGGGGGGGGGGGAAAGAATTGAGGCGATGATGCGTGAGTCAAGAGGAAATACGGGGGCGAAGGGAGAGAAGATGGAGGAAAGGGGGGGGGGGGGGGGGGGGGGGAATTACAAGAAATAGACGACTGGATATACACTTCGCAAAAGACGATATTGGCCAGTTCAGAACTGACGTTTCTGAAAAAGGAAGCCCCCCCCCCCCCCCCCCCCCCCCACCCCACCCCCACCCTCACCCTCATCCATCTCCCCCCCCCCCCCTCCCCAACAACAACATCAGCTATATTTCGAAACTGTGTTTTTAGGTTATAGCTGTTCCACTTGCACATACCAAATAAAATGCATCGAACTGTCAACATGTTTAAAGTTGATTTCAAGACACATTTGTAAATAGATATCATCGGAGCATTTCAGCCTGAGCGCTCAACTTTCCTCTGATGTGGGCGCCGTGGTTAGCTTGGGCTGTAAACAATAATATTCAAACATGACATTTCTCCGGGATTTTACCCCTCAAAAAGTAAGAATACACTCTGGCGCAAGCAATGAATGAGAAGGGTTCCAGACACAATATCAAAATACCAACTTCTCTCGGGGGCCGAAATAGCTCAGTTGGTAGAGCGCCGGACTCGTGAGCCTAGGATTGCGGGTTCGAATTTCGATACAGGGCGATTTTTTCCTCGGAGTTGTTATTTGGTTCTGACTCCATTCCCCCGTACAGTCCTTCGAATGAGACTAGAAACCGAGGTTCCGTGTGTGAACGCACGCACATCTTGCACACCCCGAAAACCCATCACCAACTTTCGGAAGAGAAGGCCTGTTTGGCTGTTGGTATGGATTAACACGTTTACACATAGCATGCCCCCCCCCCTCCCCCCCAAAGATGGAGCATGGGCTGTCTTAATGGCGTGATTACAAAAAAAAAAAAAAACCGGTCATACACACAAAACTCCACTGCCTGTCTTATACAGGCAGTGTCTGCAGGAGTATCAGCCTGCGTACGCAGAAAGAAAGACAGAAAGAAAAAAGAACTTCTCTCTTCTTCTTTTCTTTAACTTGACGGGTAAACTCCAGTACTTGCGAGCTTTCCATTTCCCCCGCATTCTAGTCTTTTAAATTCTGAAGTCAATGGGTTCATTGTGTCTTTCCATATAATATTCAAGCGGAATATTGCTTCAACACGTTCACTGCGTGTTTCCACGCAATATTTCACTGGATTATTCATAATTATGATGCGTGTTTACACATGAGAACTCAGTGTTTTCAGTGTGTGGTTTGTGTGTGTGTGTGTGTGTGTGTGTGTGTGTGTGTTTTCACATTAGGCCTATCATTGCAATATCTATACACTTCAACACCATAATCTACTTGATTCTAAACTCAGAACGTTTTATTCCAACTTCCGACCATCATATTCCTCTGGAATCTCAACCATTTCCTCCAGATGGACCCGAAACCCCTCCCCCCCCCTTCCCCCACCTTCCAACTCCTCTCCGCCCCCCCCCCCCCCCCCCCCCCCCCCCCCTACCCCCCTAACTTCCTCCTTGACTCGATCTGCACACCCACTGAGACAGCGGGGAGGCAGACAATCCTGCGAGTTGTAGGCAGTTAGAGTTACGGCCCGTAAGCCCAATCAGTAATTAGTGGACTAATTTTTCATCCCCCGGCCAAGTATCTTTCCTTTTATCTGGCCGCTCGTCGCGCAGTAGGGAGGCAGGAGGTAAGGGTGGAGGGGGGGGGGGGGGGGGGGGGATCGGGGGCGCTCAAGGCAGGGGATGGTG
>JADBJO010001411.1:350322-357822 GCA_016801955.1 Conus betulinus | reverse complement strand
GGCTCTGGCGCCGGTAGACACAGCGACGTCTGCCGGCCAACAAAGGCAGGGGCGACGATCAGGCAAAGAGAGAGAGGGTTTTTAGAAGTCGCTGTGCCGACAGTTACCTTTTCAGGAGGTCGCGTTCCGCGCGCGGTGCTTCGTCTACGGGAGAGGGAAGTCATGGCGGAACAGTAGCTGTTGGGGAGTTAAGAGATAAAAAAAAAATAAAAAAAAAAGCGGGGTGGGGGGTGGGGAGGGGGGAGGGGAAGTGGTGGCGGCGGTGGTAGGGGAGGCGCCTTGTTGATAGTAATAAAAGATAGTCTGATCAAACACGTTTGTGTTTGGCATCGGACGCTCTCGCTCTCTCTCTCTCTCTCTCTCTCTCTCTCTCTCTCTCTCTCTCTCTCTCTGATCAGAACAAGAAACGATTGTCAATCTCTCCGCCAACTAACCGGGACAGAATGCTTTCCAGTGAAGTGACCTTGACCTTGATGATCCCCGCTGACCCAGACACGCGTTAGCCACGTCAGCAAACCCAAAGACAGTGGAACCGTCAATACACAAAACACAAACAAAAAACATAAAAGAAAAATAGACCCCCCCCCTCCCCCCCCCCCCCCCCCCCCCCAAATTCTTTTCCAAAATGAAAGAGAAACACACATATATGAAAGCGTGAACGGTATATGTCGACAAAGAATTCGCTCCCTTGTTCAAGAGATCAAACAGCCAAGCTGTGCTGTTCTACTTCTGTGGGGACATTGGGGAAGAAAGAAACGAGACTATGGATGAGCAGAGGGAGGGGGGGGGGGGGGGGTTAAAGGCGGGGGTGGGTGGGTGAAAGGAGTGCGGGAGGGAAGGGGGGGGGAAGGCTGTGTAAAGGAGGAGGAGGCGGAGGAGGGGAAATGGAAAAAGGGATATGAAACCTGAAAAGAGGCTATGGTACGCTCATTCATTTCCTGGACTTAAAGAGAACTTTGTTTGTTGGTTCGCCCGGTCGTCCTCTAACGCGCTACCATCGGCCCACTCTTTCTCACCCCCCGGGTCCCTTCATCCGGCAAGAGAGATGAAGTCAAGTGTCTTTGGACGAAGTAGATGACGAGAAAGAAAGTATGTGAAACAAGCGTCTGGCGCTCTCTATTTATAACCCTCACCCCCACCACGCTCACCCCTCCATTCCCTACCTACCCCCTCTCCGTCTCCCCCAACCCTGTCGTTATTTCACCTTTCCGCTTTTAAATGAGCACTGGAGCATCATAACTAAGATGCAAATGAGGCTATGACGCGTGCCTCAATCAGTCCAATCACTGAGGTGTTTCCAAAAATCTGTCGGTGCGTGCGAAAGAAACCTTACGACACAATGGCCGAACGCCGCGGCCTGGCCAACGGTTGGTGGGTATGCAAATCAGCCGGTACTGTCTCTTTTGGTAAGCGACATTAACCGGGTGGGTTGGGGGGGTGGGGATGGGGGAGGAACTGGACGCGCGTGTTAAGTTGGTGGCGAAAAGTTTGACGTGCACGTGCGCTGGGGAAAGCCTGGCTGGCTGAATGGGTGAGCGCACTGAGATCGCGGCCAAGACGTTGCTGGTTCAAATCCCTTTGGCGCTCAGTTTTGTTTTTGTTTTTTTTGTTTTTTTTTTTTGGGGGGGGGGGGGTGGGGAGGGGGTGGGGGAGGATGGTCGTTCTACGCTGTCTATCTGAATGGTGTTATTCTGGTGGTGTCGGTGAGGTGGGTGTTAGATGGTGATAATACCCTTGCCCCCCCCCCCCCTTCCTCTCCCCCCCTCCCCCGTCTGCCATGTTGCCTGACATCTAAACGTGACGTCACAAAGTCACTGGCTTACGTGCACGTGCATCACACCCCAAACGATGACAAGTCAGAAAACGCCATGATCAGAGATTAATTACTTGGGCGTGAAGTTCACACGCACTTATAGATCATTGGAAAACCAACTCAGAGAGAGAGAGAGAGAGAGAGAGAGAGAGAGAGAGAGAGAGAGAGATAGCATAGACAACACTGTGTTATGGTCCCTTCAGCAATTAAGCTCTGAAGAGAAGGAGGCATGTTTCTAAGATCAACCGCTCACCTCACCACTTGCCTTCTCACTTCCTCTACCCCTCGCCCAAAACTCACTCAGAGAGAGGGGGGAGAGAGATGGGGGGGGGAGGATAGAAATACACAGAAACAACGAGAAAGAGAGAGAAGCAAGAGAGAGAGAGAGAGAGAGAGAGAGAGAGGGGGGCATAGATGAAAATACACAGATGCAAGGAAAAAGAGGAACACAGAAAAAAGGAGAGAGAGAGAGAGAGAGAGAGAGAGAGAGAGAGAGAGAGAGAGAGAGAGAGAGGAAGGGAGAGAGAGGAGAGGGGAGAGATGGATGAAAAAAAAATAGATGCAAAGAAAAGGAGAGAGACAGAAACATGGGAAGAGAGAGTGAGAGAGGGACAGAGACAGAGAGAGACAGAGACAGAGACTGACAGACAGACAGACAGACAGACAGAGAGTCTGTCATCGCGGAAAAAGATGTAAAAAAAAGAGCCTGAATTGTGCTTATTCTTCATCCCTCATTAAAAAAATTCGTTCGTTCTTTGTTCTCTCTCTCTCTCTCTCTCTCTCTCTCTCTCTCTCTCTCTCTCTCTCTGCTCCAGGCCAAACGCGTTTTGTTAGATTTTGACCTTTGTGACAGGTGAGGACGTAACAGGTACTGCCAGGTGAGAGGCAAAACGTGCTGAGCGGCGTGGGGAGTGGCGGGGAAAAAAGAAACACCCAAAGGTGCTGGGGAGGACCTAGAGAAAACACTGTCTTCACCTGCCTTTAGAGCAGTCCTGTACCACCCTTGGAGGCCTGCGCTGTGTTGACGATGGGTACAGGCACGCGCAGGACACTCCATTAAGATATCAAGGGACATAACTGCTCCTGAACGGAGGTAAATCAGACTACAGGATGCAACTCATCACAGCCTTAAAGTAGCATCCCCATGGGTGTACCAGCCCGTATTTCATGACTGCAGAACCCACCGGCGAAAAACACCACCCTCCAGCTGTCGAGCACACCCCACAGACCCCCAACCACCCCTGCCCACGAACAGATGAAGATAGTGCCACTCCAGACACAGCCCAAGCTTTCGCCATACGGTCTTATGTGCCCCCTCAAGAGAGAACCAAAAAGTGTAGTCTTTCACTCCCTTGTTGAGCAGATGGGATTAGTCCTTGCCTGTCTTTACAGGGAGTGTCCGCAAGAGTATCAGCCTGCGTAGGCAGAAGAGAAGAAGAAAGAAAAAAACTGTTGAGAATAATGAAGGACTGACGCCAACAGGAAAAACAGAAAGTTCTGTCAGCAAGTACCCGAATACCTAGCAACTTCTCACTGGTCTGGAGAACTTTTGAATACGCAAAACTGGCCAAAAAAAAAGTCCACCCGTAAATGAGGAGAGAAACAGTAAGTGATATCATATTTCTAGTTCAAAACAATTTTGAAAGGTATGGGGCATCTGTCTATTCCGACCCGCGCAGTAAAGTACGGCTAAAAATTTTGAAAACACACGCATAGGTTTTTTCTCAGCAGGACCTGTCATATAGTCAGAACTTTTTTCGTTATTTTCTGACCACGATGATATGAAAATGGACAGTACAGTTGTTGTTTTTTTCATCGATTTTGTTTGTATAATAAAACATGGAATTTTTAAAAGATGTATACGGCATATACAACCTCAGTCTTAAATTCAGTGTGGTTGTACGTTTCTGAAATACAACGGGTGTGTTGAGACTGTCGAACAGTTCCTAATAAAACCGGACGATTACAGTTGCACAGAGGAAAAAGCAAAAATCACTCATGTCTTCTTTTTTTTTTTTCAAAACTACTTTGCGAGGGTGCAAAGGCACTTTAAGGGTGTCTTGGGTGATGCTGGATGAATGCCAAAATGTTGAAACACTGGCTGAAGAAGGGAACCCGTTGGTTCTGGAACGTATGAACTGTCTGTAGAATGAATCGCCAATCAATGTATGGGTTACGCGTGATGGTGTGTGGGACAGATGATATTGGTATATAATTTTTAAAAAATGAATATCCCTTCTGACTTTCAGTCCCAAAGGACAAGATAATTGCGTTCGTACTTAAGTTTGAGTGGTTTGTATGCGGAGGGCATCTGAATCAGTAGCATTTTGTTGACACTTTCACTTCTGTCTTGTTCTGATCGACATTATGATGTCAGGTCACGCGATTTTCTGAAGTCTGTCAACTTCCTGACGAATGATACTGGACCAATAGGACGGTTCATTGGTTCGGAACCAAACATGGCCGCGATGATAGGCCGGTTGAGTCCACTAATAATAAAACTATTGCTCGACTGAAGGTCATTAAAGAGAGACAGACAGACAGACAGATAGACAGATAGACAGACAGGGATGCAGACAGAGACGGAGAAAAAGACACAGGACACAATGGGGGGAAGGGGGGGGGGCGGGAGAGAGAGACAGACAGGGACACAGAGACACAGAGAGGAGGCGGAAGAGAAAGAGAGGGAGACGGAGACAGACAGACAGACTGACAGATAGGGAGATGGAGACACAAAGGGAAAGAAGAAGAAGGAGGAGGAGGAGGAGGAGGAGGAGGAGAAGGGAGGAGGAGAGAGAGAGAGAGAGAGAGAGAGAGAGAGAGAGAGAGAGAGAGAGAGAGAGAGAGACAGACAGACAGACAGACAGACAGACAGACAGACAGACAGAAGAGTGGTCAAGTCCCTGTGACGAGGATGTCATCATTCCCCTGCGGTCTCCTGAAATGGTTTTTTTATATGCCTGTCAGAGAGATGACTCAAAAACCTGAAGAAACGATTTTTTCCCCCGTTTTTTATCTAAACTTTGTTAAAAGATGAAAGATGTCCCAAAGACCACCGTCCCAAGGACCAAGGACCCATGCATGACCTGTTGGTGTGGCTCCGTGGTGCAAATTAGGATCGGATCCCGAACCCAGGATCCCTGTGGAAAAACTACGGAACCGTATTTTTCTAACGAAACTTGGCGAAAAGATAGACTGTGACACGAAAGAGAGCGAATCGGTTTGAACCTGCGGCGGATCGGCAGCGTGCTGTGGATCCGGATCCAGGAGCAGATCCGAGATCCGTTGGATCTCTGCGAGAGAGATGCGCGCTGTTCAGAGTGCCAGTCTCGTTAGAAACGGTTCCCGTTCATGGTCTCTGGCCCTTCACAATATTCGTCGAGTTTCGACTGGAAGATTAGAAGAGACTGGATTCTTTATTCTGTCTGTCTGTCTGTCTGTCTGTCTCTGTCTGTCTCTGTCTGTCTCTGTCTGTCTCTGTCTGTATGTCTGTATGTCTGTCTGTCTGTCTCTCTCTCTCTCTCTCTGAATGTCTAATGACATGTCAAATTATCTGTCTGTGTATGTGTCTGCCTATCTGTCTGTCTGTCTGTCTCTGTCTATCTGTCTGTCTGTCTGTCTGTCTGTCTCTCTCTCTCTCTATCTATCTATCTATCTATCTATCTGCGTCTCTCCATCTGCCAGTTTCGTCCTCACCTCCGCCCCACCCCATCCCACCCCACCCCCACCTTCTGAGGTTCCTCTCCCTCCCCCCACCCTCACCCCCTCTCTCTCTCCCTCTCCCACTCCTTCCTGTTTCTGGCATTCTCGTTCCACGCGCTCTGTCCTGTTCTGTTCTGTTCTGTTCTTTCAAGTCTTGACATTCCGTAAACCATTTCCGCAGACCAAACGGTTCTTGGGTGAGAGCTGAAGGTCCGCCCGTACGTCCCTCCCTGCCGCCGCTTCCAGTCTCGTCCGGAGCGACCGCAAGCCAAAACATGACCCGCCGCCGCCACCAGGAAAGGCCGCAAATTAGACACGTGCCGACAGCCTCAGCAATAGCCCCCCGCTCCCCCGTCTTCGATTTGACTAATTACCTGCTCGCTTCGATAACTTAGGACGATTTGCAATCTGTCAAAATTATCCCTTCACCTCCACACCCCCCCCCCCCCCCCCCCCCACTCGTTCCCCAGTTCCCCTCACCTCCCCCCCTCCCCCCCCCCCCCTCCATACACACACTCCTGCGTCTTTCCTTCAAAGATGTCTGTGTGTGAAGCGCGAGCTGTCCCCCCCCCCCCACTCCTCCCCTCCCCCCACACACACCCACCCCCCTTCCCAGTCCACCCCTACCCTACCACCTCCTTCACGCGACCGGATCAGCCGCGCAGGTCAGGGGTTAATCTATTGATTACCCCGCTATTACGCTCGCGCCGATTTGGTCCAGTTCTGCGTGAGCGGAAGCGGAAGTAAAACGGCAGCCATGTCGGTTTGACCACAGGCACGTGTCGCAGAGGGCGGCGCGAGGAGAGGGAGCAGGATGGATGATGAGGGGTGGGAAGGGGGGGGGGGGGGGGATTTGGGGCGGGGGGGGGGTGAGGGGTAGGAAGTGCTATGATGTCACTGAAGTGAGAGTGGCGCTGATTGGTGAATATCCTGTCACGGGCAAGCGGAGGGCACACCACACGACACGTCATCATGTCACGCGCTTTGATGTGTCACGCAGCCGGCCAAGACTGCCCTCAAACAGGTTGGTCCTGGCTGGTTGAACGCTCGGTTTGTTGCCCGTTCACACTCCAGTCGTTTGGGGATGGGGGGGGGGGGGGGGGGGGGAATGATGATCGCCCTTTGTTTCACATTGGTTAACGCGACGGACAGTCCAAGTTGATATTATGATCAAACAGACATCAAGAGAGAGAGAGAGAGAGAGAGCGAGAGAGGAGGGGGGGAGGGGGAGGGGAGAAGGTGGCGGTGCGGGGGTGTGGGAGAGAGAGAGAGAGAGAGAGAGAGGAGAGAGAGAGAGAGAGAGAGAGAGAGAGAACTCAGGAAACCTTTATTCGATCAAGGATCGAGATTTTAGGCAGAGCGCCTGTTCTTCCCATCTGTCCTTGGAGAGAGAGAGAGAGAGAGAGAGAGAGAGAGAGAGAGAGACAGACAGACAGACAGACAGACAGACAGACAGACAGTAAAAGACAGACAGAGACAGAGACAGAGAGAGGGGGGTGGGGGTGGGATGGGAGTGGGGGGGGCGGACGGAAAAGCGAATGCTGTCTACTGTTCAATAATTTGTGTAGTTTTCCCTGCGTGTCGTAAGCTGTGATCTTAACACTACCATCATCAGCCTGACATGACGTTTACACCTATAGCATGACCCTTGACTACGCTACTGCTAGTATATACGATGACAGCGAAGACGACGACGGCGATGAGTAATGCTATTTCTACAGGGGAAGGTAACCTATAGTGAACAGCATCACTGGCGGCACTGGAGGTGAGAAAATTTCCGGGTCCATGGTTCGAGTCTTCATGTAGAGGTGTGAGTGTGTGTGTGTGTGTGTGTGTGTGTGTGTGTGTGTGTGTGTGTCCATTCGTCCAAAACTCCTCTGCACTTTTAATTGATGCCTGGTCTAAATGCCTTTTTTTATTGAGACGTTAAGTCTGATGTCTTCTGTGCAACAGTCGTTTTGTGCACGTTAAAGATTTCCTGCCAA
>JADBJO010001411.1:340322-345322 GCA_016801955.1 Conus betulinus | reverse complement strand
TGTGACTCTGTGTTTGATCTACGGATTGATGTTGACCATCCAGCAGATGTTGTTGTTATTGTTGTTGTTGTTGTTGTTGTTGTGGCTGCTGGTTTGTTTTTTTTTTTTCTCGCACTTTCCCTTCTCATTTCTCTTTCCTCATCTTCCTTCTTTTTCTCGTCATTTCTCTCTCTCTTCCTTTTTTTTTCTTTTATTCTTTCTTTGTTATTTCATTTCTCTTTCTTTCTCTTTCCCTTCCTTCCTTCCTTCTTTCTTTCTTTCTTTCTTCTTCCCTTTCTATTTATCATTCGTTCGTTATTCTTTCTTTCCCTTCTTTAATATTTTCCTCTCTTTTCATTCTGTCTTTTTCTCTTTTATCCTTTCTTTTTTTTTTCCTTCCTTTTTTTCCTTCTTCTCTCTCATTATTTGTTCCTTTCCATCCTTTTTTTTCTTCTTTCGTTCCTTGCTCCCTTTCTTTTTTTCTTTGTTTCTACCTTCTGTACTTTCTCCCTTACCTTTTCCTTCTTTCTTTCTTCCTTTCATTCTAGATTCCTTCTTAATCGTCACGTTTTATTCTTCCTTCCCTTCTCTCTTTCTTCTTTTCTTCCTTCTTTCTTCCTTCTGTTGTACCTTTCTTTCTTTCTCTCTTGCTTCCTTCATATCTGTCTTTCTTTCCTTCTTTTATTCTTTGTTTTCTTCCTTCTCTCTCTTTCTGATTTTCTTTCTTCTCTCCTTCCTGCTTCATTGTTTCTCTCCTTCCTTGCTGTCGTGTTCTTTCCTTCCTTCCTTCCTTCCGTTCTTTCTGACCTTCCATCGTTTGCTTTTCTCTTCCTTTCTTTCTCTCTACTTTCCTTTGTTTCACCGTTTCTTCTTTTTTTTTTTTTCTTTCTTCTTTCTTCTTTCTTCTTCTCTCTTCTTTCACTCTTTTTGTCTTTTCTTTGTTTCTTACTCCTTTCTTGCTTTGTTTGCTTGTATCTTTCTTTCTTCGCTTGTTTTTTTTCGCCCATTCTTTCTGTATTTCTTTTGTGTGTGTTTTTTTTTTCCTTCCTTTCTTCCTGTCTTTCATTCTGTCTTTCTTCTTCCTACCTTCCTGGCCTTCGTTTCTTTCTTTCCTTTTTCTTCCTGCTTTCCTTCCTTACCATCTTTCTTTCTGTTTAACTCTTTCTTTCTTTCTTTCTGTTTGATTACATCGAGAAATAACAGGCCTGATTTCTGTTCTTGATACCGCGGGAGCAGGATCATAAAAGCAATACTTAACCAAATATTATGGGTTTGAATGTTTTGGGGGGTGGGGTGGAGGGATTTGGTGTGCTCGCCCATAAACCCCTTTTGATGAAGATTAACGTGGGAAAGTAGCGTCCTGTGTTGCACCTGTAGACAACGGGCCCCGCTGAGTTCCACAATTTGCTCTTCACGCTTCGTGTGGGATCAAAAAACCTCTCTCACCGTTGGACGACCCCGTTTACCGTTGTTGCCTCGATCTCGTTTCTTGTCGCTTGAGGGAAAAACGCCGCGGGTTCCTGCCACCAATCAGAGGAGGTTTTACATTTTGGTGCATGTTTGTTTTTTTTTTCCTGTCTTTTTTGGTGCTTTTTTTTTTCTCTCTTTTTTTTTTTTTTTTTTTTGTTTCCTGTTCGACCTCTAGGCCTTTAAGACAAGATTTCACTTGTTCATGATGACTTTAAATTGGTTTGTAAGTTAACACTAGATCGTTTAATCTTCATCTTTGTTTCTTCTTGTGTGTATATAAATGTTCTTGAACACGTTGGCCTACGTGACTGGTCCATTTGTGTTAACTTTCTTCCGATTGGCAGATGGAAAGATCAGCATTCACCTGTTGGATGCAAATAGCCCCCCCCCCTTCCACCACCCTCCTCCCTCTCCCGCCCCCTCTTTTGTTTGTATGCCTATTTTGTTTGCATGCCTGTCGTCAAGTTTTGCCGGAACTAGTTCTTCACCTTTGCCCAAACCACTTTTCTCTCAGCCCCAAGCCAGTTTTATTAATTTTAATAATTTATTGTCATTTTGTTTGACCCCAGTCACCTTTGCCTTTGTCCATACTATTTAGTCTTTGCTCACACATGTTTTTGACCTTGCTCAAACAGTTTTGATTTTCCTTTTTCTTTTTTTACTTTTTTTTTTATGGTCAACCTTTGCCAGAGAGCCAGTTTCATTTTTGCCCAAACCAGGTTTTTGTTTCTTTTTTAATTGAACTTTTACCCCAACCAGTTTCACCTTTGTCCAAATTGGTTCTACCTTTGCCCAAACCAGTCTTGGTCTTTTCCAAACCCGCTTTACTAGTTTTGAGTTGCTAAGATAAGGTTGTTGCTGTGCAACCAAGATCCGTTCGATTCACACCGAAAGGAATTTGCGAATGGAGGGTATTGATTAAACTTTCTTATAAAACATATAAATCATTAACGCGTTGCATTTTTCAAACCGCTTAAATTAGGTTAAGTTTTATCTGCTTTTGTCCAAATCAGGTTCATCTTAATCCAAATCAGCAGGACATTAGCTCTGAATTAGGTTTGGTAGTATCCACACCTGTTTTACCTTCGCCAAAACCAGTTCTTTTTTTTTTCTCAAACCAGTTTTTGGCCTGGCCCAAACCAGTTTCACCTTTACCAAGAACCAGTCGTGATCTGCCCAACCCAGCCTGTTGTTGAGCAAACCAAGTCTCTTTAATCTAAAACAAGATGCAAAGCATATAAATGTACTCCCAGTATAGTTGTACAAAAACAGAAAAAAATACACACACATATATATATCAGACACTATAGCACTTTCTCCCCTTTTGGTGGTGGAATTTTTTAATGTAAGAGAAAAAAAAAAATTGCGGCTGTCCCCGGCGGGGAAATGAACCCCAGTCTCACGCGTGACAGGTGGGGTTACTAACCACTATACTACCGAGGACTGTGCTAAAACTGGTAACGTTTAAATTTATAAACCGTTATTGCTGCTTAAACTATGTTTTACAAAATAATCATTTATAGCCGTTAGTAAAGGCTATTCTGGTAAAATAAAAACATCGGGTATCATCCGGGACCAATAATGAACATATCTACAAATTTTCAGAAAGATCGGTCTAGCAGTTTTGCCTGGAGCGAGTGGAACACATTTTGACCACGGACACAGACACACAGGCAGCATTTCTTCGTTCCCATTGTAAAGTAATCCCTGTTCTATAAGAACTGGGAGTACAACAAAAAAAGTGTCTGACTAAATTTTTTTCTTTTTATAGAAACAGTTCATTGCAAAGTCGTTGTATCTTTGCTCACGCCAAGTTTCGTTTTTGTTTGTTTGTTCGTCTTCTGTCTTGTCTCTCTTGAGAAGAATTGTTTCCACGCCGCTCGTTTCGGTTCCCTCATTCCTTGGTTTGGCCTGTCAAAATCCCCATTTCATGCACCACTCACAGTGAAACATCTTCTTTTAGTGTTGGGACTTTGCGTGATGTGAGACATAAGCATTTTACAGCAGACTCCATGAAAACCTTGTTCAAAGATGTCCCACCTGATGTGATCTTTAAAACTTTCTGAAAGCGATCAACATTTTTCTTATCTGATCAAATATTTTACGGAGTAAAGATTTTTCACGACATTTCAGGTGTGTTTTTTTAGAAGGTGTATTTAAAAGGGTTGTGTGAATGAGGTTTTTTTTTTTTTTTTTACAATGGCTTGTGCATAGACTTCAACGTGGTGACAGCTCTGATACGGCCTTTTGCGGTCGGCGGGGCTACAAGCAACATTACCTCTCTCTTACCTCTCTCTGTCAACCCCCCCAGCACACATAAGGAACAGTCAGTATCAAGCTGCTGTGAGGTAACCCAGCACAGAGAAGTCTGCACTGTTTTCCAGTTAAATTGTGCACGTCCTCAACCCCCCCCCCCCCCCCCACCCCCCCACCCCCCCTCCCCCCCCTTCCAGTTTTTTCAGTTTCACCAGACCATCTCTACTTTCGCTAGTAGCAGTTTGGGACGGTGCCCTAAATAAGTTTGATTTTCCACTAGATGAGTTTTACTTATGGCCATACTGGTTTGAAGTTGCCAACACCACTTTATTGCTGAGCAAACCTGCTCCCCTTGATTTTTAGGAGGAAAAAAAGGGCTAATGTCTCCTTGTTTGTTCTGTGTGTTCTGTATTGTAGTTTCTGCTAGGCGATTTGGTGTCACAGGCACCACATGGGCGTGCATTTTTTTTTAACCATGGGAGCAAGAGTTACCCTACTGCTTATTGTTCTCTGCCTCATTTCAGATTTCCTTTTGAACCAGTCTTACTCAGAACAAGTCACACCCCCTGACTAGTAACCAAATTAAGTTGCGTTGGAAAAATAAAAGATCATGTGTGTGTGTGTGTGTGTGTGTGTGCGTGTGTGTGTGTGTGTGTGTGTGTGTGTGTGTGTGTGTGTGTGTGTGTGTGAAGAAATATTAACTTCCTGTGAACATCTGTTCTCTTTAACACAACACATAGCCATGCTTCTAATTTCAACGTCCCAATTATTCCTGCTCGGTACATACATCTACCTACCATCTACGACATCTAACATACACTTGACATATGTCACGTGACAGGCTTGCAGAAGGGAAGGGATGACACAAAAAATTCTGACAAATTTTCTTCTCTGTCGTTCATTGGACAGAGCAAGGTATGCTGCTGGTGAGTGGCTGATGTTGTTGTTGTTGCTGCTGCTGTTGTTTTGCTTTGTTGTTGTTGTCGTTTTTCTGGCGTATATGACACAATCAATCCCCCATTCATTTCCCTCCCTCGGATCTAGATTTCCTCCTTTTCGACCCACACTCAAAGGTACCACAATGGTAAACATGCTCTCCAAAGGTATGGGTGAATTTTTTTTTTCCCCTCAGAATCAAGTTTAACATTCACACTCATATCATGTGATATAACAGACGAAGGAATACCTATCCGAGGAAACATGTAGGGGAATGCAAGCTGTTTAACACTACAATGGGGCCACCAGAATGAAAACATAGTGAAGGGACAGCGACAAGAGCGAATTTTGGGTGTCGG
>JADBJO010001411.1:327822-330322 GCA_016801955.1 Conus betulinus | reverse complement strand
TGTGTGTGTGTTGTGTGTGTGTGTGTGTTGTGTGGTGTGTGTGTGTGTGTGTGTGTGTGTGTGTGTGTGTGTGTGTGTGTGTGTGTGTGTGTGTGTGTATGCGTGTGTGTGTGTGTGTTGTGTGTGTGTGTGTGTGTGTGTGTGTGTGTGTGTGTGTGTGTGTGTGTGTGTGTGTGTGTGTGTGTGTCTGTCTGTCTGTCTGTCTATCTGTCCGTGGCAACACATGCCTTACTCTACTGGCCAAAAGGAATCAAGGAGGGGGGGGGGGGGGGGGGACACACAGAGAAAAGTTCTGCGGTTTTTTTTTCATTCTTTGTTTCTTTCGTTTGTTTGTTTGTTTTTTCTTTCTCTCTTCTTCTCTCTTCCCTTTTTCATACCGCGAAGCACCGACTGAAACACCACGATTTACCAGGCTGATTATGAAAAAAAGACAGACAGATGGTACACTGAAATTGCTTATGAAGATAACACGTGTGTGGTGGGTATTGTAGATGGTGATGTGTTTCTATCGACTCTGTGTGCGATCTGTTGTTTGCCAGACTATGCAGACATATCTCTGGGTTTTGGTGTTCGTGGTGTGGTGTGCCTATATTTGTTTGTTTCGTGACAAGCGTATACTAGCGTCTGGATTTCGGTGTTGCTCTGGTGTCTATGGTTTTATGGTTTTGTGGTCTTTATTTGACTCTGTCCTTGTCTGTCTATCTGTCTGTCTGTTTGTTTGTTTGTCTCTGTCTGTCTTTGTCTGTCTGTCTGTCTGTCTGTCTGTCTGTCTGTCTGTCTGTCTGTCTGTCTCTCTCTGTCTCTCTGTCGCTGTGTGTGTGTTTGTGTCTGTCTGTCTGTCTGTCTCTCTGTGCCTGTCTCTCTGTCTGTGTCTGTCTTGTCTGTTTCTCTGTTTCTCTCTCTCTCTCTCTCTCTCTCTCTCTCTCTCTCTCTCTCTCTCTCTCTCTCTCTCTCTCTTTGCCTCTCGTTTGTGAATTCTCTTGTGCCTGTGCGTTTGTGAATTCTGTGTGTGTGTGTGTGTGTGTGTGTGTGTGTGTGTGTGTGTGTGTGTGTGTTAAAAAAACTCTTTTTATTCTGAAAACAACAATTTTCCGATTAAAATAAACATCAAGCCATACGCACACCATTATTGCCAAACTGAGAGTATGCGAATTGCGAGAGAGCATACAGTATTAGGCGAACCGAGTGTGCTTTGAAATTGACATGATGATGATGATGATGATGATGATGATGATGATGATGATGATGATGATGATGATCATCATCATCATCATCATCATCATCATCATCATATCATCATCATCATTATTATTATTATCATCATCGTCGTCGTTATTATTATTACTACTAGTAGTAGTAGCAGTAGTAGTAATAGTACTGTTATTATTATTATCATTATCATCATCATCATCATTATTATTATTGTTATATAACAAAGCGGGGCATGAACCAGGAACAGAACCATCAAATCAACTCGTGTCTACATTTTCTTTCCGCGTAAAAGCCACTCCATCCCTGATACAAGTTATGATCATGATAATAATTATTATTACTATTGACAGTTCTTATATAACGTCTACCTACGGTTGGAGACCAAGCTCTAAACGCTTTGCAATCTCGTTTACAATACAGCGGGTTGCCTACCTGGGTAGAGTGGACCGAGAGCTGGCTGCTGGCGCTGTATTCAGTCATATATGCATTCTCTGCGTACATTTATCATCGACATCGAGGACCAAACTAGCCTTCTCTTCCGAAATTTAGTGATGGAATTTCACGGGTGTTCCAGATGTTGCGCGTTCGTTCTCAACACACGGGAATCCGATTAATAGTTTCATTCGAAAGACTTTTCCGTCAACGGAGTCAGAACTCATGTTAACTCCGATTGGAAAAAAAAAATCCTCCAGTGCCAAAACGGGCCAGCGGAGATTCGAACCTCCTACCCCATCATGAATAAAATCACGAGCCCGGTGCTGTACCGCTGAGTTATTCCGGCCAAATAAGGTCCATGTTGTCTCTAAGGGTTACCTATCCCAAAAGAAAATTTCTTATAAGTAAGTACCAATCTTAATTTGTTTCCCCGCTACATCATGAATCGAAACAACCAGTCTCATTAGTGCACAGTTTTTGCGGAATGTTCGCTGTCAAGCGTGCTGTAGTGTTTAGTTATAACGTTATAATGATAACATAGCATTTATAAAGCTATTGCCAAACGTTTAAGCCGCTGATAATCCGCACTCTCGTGTACGCAATGGGCTGCCAACCTGGGTAGCGCCGATTGAAGAGCTGCCTGCCGGCACTTCATTCAGTCATTTCCCGTGTCCTCCAGTCAGTATTATTCACTCCATTTCCTTACTTCCTTCATTCTTTCAATTTCTCACGCAGGGTGCATGTTATGTGTAACGTGTCATCCATACCAACGACAAAACTGCCCTTCTCTTCCGAAAAACTGGTGATGAGATTTTAGGTGTGCGCAAGATGTTATGCGTGCGTTCACCCACGG
>JADBJO010001411.1:310322-317822 GCA_016801955.1 Conus betulinus | reverse complement strand
GAATACCGCAGAATGATCCACTGTGGTAAGAATGTTGCAGAACTATCCATGCTGGTGAGAACATCACAGGATAATCCATGGTGGTTGAGAGTTATTCGTGGTGGTGAGAATACTGGAGAACTTAACGTGGCTTGTCTCTGTTATGTGCAATGGGTGAAACAACACAAACAGCACTGGGGTCTACTGATGAGCATCAACATGAAGCCTAAACGTCGTCTGTAGACACATGGAACAAACGGTTCTGAACACTAGACGAAATCGATGGTTCTCGGTAGAGACTGTCAGTTAAAAAAAAAAAAAGTTTAATACTTAAACACTTTTACACCGTCTTCTTAATTTCAATCCCCCACCACCACCCCTCCCTCCCTACACACACTCTCTCTCCACCCCACCCCCCCCCAACATCTTCTCCCCCCTCCCCTCTTTCCTCCCCACCCCTCCCCCATTTTTTTCTTTGTTCTCTTTGTGTTTTTGTTTGTTTGTTTGTTTGGGGGGGGGGGGGGGGGGGGCATTGCTACGTCATTATGGTGATGATGGTGAAAGAATTGTTTGCATGCAGTTCGTTTCACTACGTGGGGGTCGCATTTTCACGATCGTAACACCTTGTCTGTTCATCGTGGTGATGATGGTCGAAGAATTGTTTCGCAAACACCTTGTCGTTTCATCGTGGGGTCGAAGTTTCACGGTCGCAACACCTTGTCTGTTCATCGTGGGGGTCGGAGTTTCACGGTCGGAAACACCTTGTCTGTTCATCGTGGGGTCGGTCGCTATTGGGTACCTGATTCGAGTCAGGTCTGTTCAAAGGGGGCGGAAGTTTCACGGTCGGAAACCTTGTCTGTCCATCCGGTGCTATTGGGCCTGATTCGAGTCAGGGATGGTTAAAGCGGCGGAAAGGGTGAATGGGCTCCGCCGTTCATCATGCTGTGCCTCGGACAGGGTGAATCGTTGACCGTTCACTGCCCCTGCGCACACGAAGGTTCGTGACTTTTAAAAACTTTTGTTGTTGTTGTGTCTTTTAACTTATTTTTTTCCCCGACTATTAAGTTGTTTTGAGTATACAGTAACATACATGAAAACGCACGGAAGACGAAAAAAAAGAAAGACTAATAGAAGGAAAGAAGGGGAAAAAAATGGTCTACATAATCAACCGTCAGATTAGTGGGATACCGGAACCCACACATACACGGCATGGCATTACCAAGAGAACAAGGAAAAGAGAGGTTCTCGGGTATTCCTCTCATTTAGTTCCAGACCCCGCACCTTACTGTAAACTCCCATGGTTGCCCTCCGCCTGTAACAAGATCTTTGTGGCGGCTTCATCAATTAAACACCAGGCTCGGGGTTCAGCACGGGCACCTGTCAGTGACCCAGTTACAGAGCGTCCCGTGACTCTGCGCACCTCTCACCCCCCCAAACAACTGACCTTTCGCTATCCATCCATCCCCCGACCCCAGGGGTCGGTTACAGCTACCGGACATTCCAGATGGTCAGTTTGGTCAGCTGCGGTTGTGATGTGTGTGTGTGTGTGTGTGTGTGTGTGTGTGTGTGTGTGTGTGTGTGTGTGTGTGTGTGTGTGTTGCGTGTGTGTGTGTGTGTGTGTGGTGTGTGTGTGTGTGTGTGTGTGTGTGGTGTGTGTGTGTGTGTATGTGTGCGTGTGCGTGTGTGTGTGCGCGCGCGCGCGTGTGTGTGTGTGTGTGTGTGTGTGTGTGTGTGTGTGTGTGTGTGTGTGTGTGTGTGGCGTGTGTGTGTGTGTGTATGTGTGTGTGTGTGTGTATGTGCGTGTGTGTGTGGTGTTGTGTGTGTGTGTGTGTGTGTGTGTGTGTGTGTGTGTGTGTGTGTGGTGTAGGTGATGGCGATATATATATATATATGTATGTGTGTGTGTGTGTGTGTGTGTGTGTGGGTGTGTGTGTGTGTGTGTGTGTGTGTGTGTGTGTGTGTAGGGAAGGGGAGAGAGATGCGTCCAGGATTAGAGGGAGGGACTTGGGAAACATGGTGATTTATTTGCAACATGTTATTACCCGCGGGACCATTTCTGTGGAAACATTGGCTTTCTTGTCATTTTGTGGAAACTTCCTTCTTTTCTTGTTTTTGTTTGTTGTTTGTTTTTCCAAAAAACGCCAAAACATGAAATGTTTAATATCCAAAAAGATGGTGTTATCATCTGGTAGTCTGTGATATTGACTGTTATTAACTGCCAGTCTTTCTTGTTTCAAGGAATGGCTCACAGAGAAAGTTTTGGTTAATGTCCTCTCGGCTTCGACGTCACCCCCACCAGTTTGGAACTCTCTACCTCCCCCTTTGCAAAATCTTTCTTTCTGGCCTGGTTTTTAAAATCATACCAGATGACCTCTTTTGTGCTGTGTTTCAAGCAGTCCATTCAAACCATGCCTTTTCCCCATATTACCAGCACAGAATGTTTTGCTGTCTGTTTTAATCTAGTTGCAAAAAATGAGAAGACTGCAGGCGGAAATGTAAACAAATCTGAAAAATTATTGATGAAGCTCCGACCTAAAACGTGGACAAACGAATCACAAGACAAAACACAACGCGTTTCGACCTTTAGGTCTTCTTCGGGCAAGTAAATACAGTACTCAGGACAACGAAAATGAACGAGCAATCACTTGCCTTCTTCCAATTTGGCGAGCAAGATAGGCGTTGAATTTGGATGAAGAGAAGTGATTGCTCGTTCATTTTCGTGGTCCTGTCGAGTGTTGTGTATCTTGCTGAAGAAGAACCTAAGAGGTCGAAACGCGTTGTGTTTTGTCTTGTGATTCGTTTGTGTATGCTTTAGGGCGGAGCTTTATCAATTTTTTTTTTCAAATTTGTCTGTTTGACGTTAAGATATTCACCATCCTTTTCCACGTGTTCCCTGGTTTGATCTGAACCGCCTTCCAGTTCTACTGTGTTCCCCGTGGTCGGCTGGACTATAAACCACATGGCCTTGAACAGTTTGGGAATGATGTAGAGAATGAGAATGGTGTATGCATGCCCGACAGCACTACAAAGATACCAACAGTATTGCTGCTGCTGCTGCTGCTGCTGCTGCTGCTGCTGATGACTGCTGCTGATGATGATGATGATGATGATGGTGGTGGTGGGTGGTGGTGGTGGTGGTGGTGATGATGATGATGATGATGATGATGATGATGATGATGATGATGATCACACGACGACGACGACGATGATGTGATGACAATGTCACGTTAATGATGATGATGATGATGATGATGATGATGATGATTACAATTATGATTTTTATCAGTCTCATCTTTGTCACTGCCGTTACGAATGGTGACGTCACCCCTCCCCCTCCCCACTCCTCCCCCAACCCCCACCCCACCCCCCACCCCCCAATGATTATCTTCAGGGTAACGGGGAGCGCTTTGTAAGGAATCGACTTTGGACGAGGGGATGTAACCTTGATATGGACCTTCGAGGTCGGCTAGGCTGTAAAACAAAATGAACTCGAATGAATAGAAAGTGTGAAAAAAAGTGGAAAAACCATCCATGACATACTATTTATAGCGCACGGGAAGAATTGGGGTCGGACATTGGGAAGGCCTGAGGCGTACAAGGGATGAGGCGTACAAGGGATGGGGGGGGGGGGGGGGGGGGGGGGGGGGTATAAAGGGGGGGGGGGTTAGGGGGGGGGGGGGGGGGGGGGTTTAGGGTTATGGGGGGGGGGTTATTGGGGGGGGGGGGGGGGGGGGGGGGGGGGGGGGGGGGGTTATACAAAGGGGGGGGGGGGGGGGGGGGGTTATTATGGGGGGGGGGGGGGGGGGGGGGGTTGATGGGGGGGGGGGGGGGGGGGTTATTTAAAAGCCGTGCACAATCAGATTTTTTTTTTAATCCTTCCGAAATCTCTAGCCCTGTAAAAAAAAAAACCCATTCAGCTTGTTTGATTTGAAGATTCTTCTTCTTCCTCGTTCGCCTTCCGTTAGATGAGCAACCCGGTGTCCCCGATGAAGGCTGCCGTCCACCGCAGTTCCTCCAGGGTGCCGTACAGCTTGGCTTTCCACTGCTGTCGGTGTGGCCAGTACAGTACTTCCTTCTGGACGCTGCATGATACAGTCTTGGAGGATGTGGTCGGTTGTCATTGGTCCCTCACCACAAGGGCACTCTCCACTCTGTCCAATGCCAAATTTTGTGTGCATGTGGTGGAGCAGGCGATTGTGTCCAGTCCTCAGGCGGAAGATCTTGACCTGTTCCCGTCGTCCCAGCAAATGGTATTTGTCTTTTGGGTTGTATTTGGGGGTGCTGGAGGCGTCACTTTATTCCTTGCTGTGCCTTGATGATTGTCTTGATTTCATCGTATGACGCAAAGGTTGTTGGCCTGCTCCTTCTTTGGAGATGATTAGATGGACTTTGATAAACAGGAGGTAAGCGGAATTATAGACTAAAAACACCGGGTCAACTGCTCTTCGCCTCGATCACTTTCATGTACATAATTATACACGTAGCTTTAATTAACGAGACTTGGGCGCATTCTATACAAAACTTCCTTCACAGCGAGTGTCCACTGCATCTTCGTCTGGTGGTCGTAAAGAAGAAACGATTCGTATTTTACCCATTCATACCTTTCAAAGAGTGAAGAAGAAGCTCCATGGTGCATTCCATGTCATGTGCCACTCACAATGAAACACGTTCTTTTAGAGTGTTGGGACTTGCATGATGTGAGACACAAACATTTTACAACAGAGTCCATGAAAACCTTGTTCAGAGACGTTCCGCCTGACCCGATCTTTGGGTTCTTGAAAGAGATTAAACAATTTTTCATCGGATCTGAGATTTTACAGTGGAAAGATGTTTAACAAACTTTCGGATGGGGTTTTCGGTGTATTTTAAAGAATTGTGTGAATGCATGACTTGTGAGTTGATTTTAACGTGGTGACAGCCCTGATGTGGCCCTTTGTGGTCCGCTGGGCTAAAGCAACATTATCTTATCTTGTCCTAACTGCATCTTCAGTACCTGCTGACCAGTTGGGCCTCTCCCCCAAGTCGCTGACCGATGGAGACTGTGGGGGGGGAACGTTGTTTTTTTTTGTTTTGTTTTGTTTTTTGTTTTTGAGTGTGTGAAGTGAAGTGAAGGAGTTGCCTGCCCTCTGGCCCGATCCCCTGTCCACTTCACAGCACACGGTGCCCTCGGGACAGCTCAGCACGTGCGTGCTCGCTCATAGTTCCCGGGTCACAACGTGCGTGCACGTGCGCTGTGTCCACGGACTACTGCTGCTACCACCACTACCACTACTACTACTCTCCACTTGATTCATTCCCATCTCAGGGAGTGGACGAGGACATAAGGATGGGGAAGCAGGGGAGGGGTGGAGGGGGGGTGGAGGGGTGGTGGGGTGAAAGAGGTGGGAAGAAAGGGGCTTCTTGAGAGAATGTCTTACAAGATAGCCAAGTTGTCATCATGTCGGATTAGAGGCTTCATCACCACACGCGCGCACGCACGCAAGCACGCGCGCGCGCGCGCGTGCACACACACACACACACACACACACACACACACACATACACACACATGCGCACGCACACACATGTAGATGTACACACACACACACACACACACACACACACACACACACACACACACACACACACACACACACACACACTCTCTCTCTCTCTCTCTCTCTCTCTCTCTCTCTCTCTATCTATCTATCTATCTATCTATCTCTATCTCACACACACACTCCACACACACATACACACACATACACAAACGCACTTTCTCTCTTTCTCACTCACTGTCTCTCTCTATCACACACACACACACACACACACACACACACACACACACACACACACACACACACACACACACACACACATTCACTCACTCTCTCACACACGTACGCACACACGCACATTCAAGTGCATACGTGCGCGTCAAGGCTACGTCAGAATAAAGATTTAGAACAGAAAAAAAAAAAAAAAAAAAAAGACTGTCATAAAGAGGGACAGCGAAAGGGAAACTATAAGTGCCCTGAAAATGAAAGCTACAGACAGAATGGACCACAGCGACGGACAAGAGGAAATCACCAGCAGCAGGAATTCCCAGGAAGCGGGGGAAATAATTTAGACTGAAAGAGAAGAGCCCCCACCCCCCCCCCCCCCCCCCCCCCCCCCCCACCCCCCCCACCCCCCACCCCCCACACTTCCCTCCCCGTTTCTTCCCCCACATTCTCTCTTCCTTCCTTTGCTGCAACTAGATTAGATGCAGCGGTGAAAGAGCGGATCTTAAACATGCCATCATGGGCAGGAGAAGGAAGGGGAGACGGCACAGCTGAGACAACAGAAATCCAATAACTGTCTTTCTTTCGCGTTCCCGGCCATGCTAGATCCTCAGTCCGGTTAGGAAGGAGAATGTAGAGATCCCACTGGTCCCCCCACAGCTTCTCCTGGACCTCAACCGGACTGGGCCGCGTCCGGTGGTCTGACAAGGCTTCAAAGGAGGCGCAGGACTGTAAGATGTAGGTGGGGGAGTTTGGGAGCCTGTGCCACAAGGGCACTGGTCAGTATGAGAGAGTTTGAGACGTGAGAGATGGGAGAGGAGCTGGCAGTGTCCTGTTGGCAGCCTGAAGATGGTCACCTGAGCTGCTCTGTCGAATTGGTGGATGCTGTCCTCTTCAGTCCCGATGTCCAGGCGTTGGCGCACGCCACGCTCTTCTGAAGTTGTTCCTCAGGATGGTTTTACTGTCACTGCAGGATATCGGGGGTGCTCTGGCTGTTCCTCCCTGCTGCCACGGAGAAAAGGGATCCAATGCAGGACTGCATCAGTTCTCTGTTTGAGGAGACGGAATTCTTCTACAACTCACGTGGTCCAAAATGGTCCTGATGACTGAATGACATCTGACCACTGACCATGTACGTGCGTTGGGTCAGGTCGGCTGGTCATCATCGCTAGTATCATTATGTGGCTGGTTTTGCACCGTCATTGGTGTCATCAACATCATTCTTGTTGTCGTCGTCGTCGTCGTCGTCGTCATTTAGGGGGGTGTATGGAGGTTTTTGAGTCATCACGTTGCGCGTGGTGTGCGCGGGGGATTGGAGCAGTATGACTGCGTATTTCATTGGAGTATTCTCTCTCTCTCTCTCTCTCTCTCTCTCTCTCTCTCTCTCTCTCTCTCTCTCTCTCTCTCTCTCTCTCTCTCTCTCCGAGTTTTTTTCTCGGTTCATCTCTATTTTATCAAATGTAGTGTACCTTAGATTAAGCAGTTTGGGGGGGAAAAAAAGCTGCTGTGGGTTAGTGGGCACCCGCGCGCGCGTGTGTGTGTGTTAGAGAGAGAGAGAGAGAGAGAGAGAGAGAGAGAGAGAGAGAGAGAGAGAGAGAGAGAGAGAGAGAGAGAGAGAGAGAGAGAGAAGTGTGTGTGTGTGTGTGTGAAACTTTGAAGTGTAGTGAAGAAAAAACGGAGAGGGAGAGAGAACGGAGAGAGAGAGAGAGAGAGAGAGAGAGAGAGAGAGAGAGAGAGAGAGAGAGAGAGATGAGAGAGA
>JADBJO010001411.1:302822-305322 GCA_016801955.1 Conus betulinus | reverse complement strand
TCTGCCCAGCAAAGGGAGTGGAGTTTTGTGTGTATGACCATTTTTTCCCGCCATTAAGGCAGCCATACTCCAACTTCGGGGAAGGTGCATGCTATGTGTAAAACGTGTCATCCATACCAACGGCCAAACTGGCCTTCTCTTCCGAAAGTTGGTGATGGGATTTTATGCAAGATGTTATGCATGCATTCACACGGAACCTCGGTTTATAGTCTCATTCGAAGGACTGGGAAGTGGAGTCAAAACCAATGTTAACTCCGAGGGAAAAATCCCCCTGTACCGAAACGGCCCGGCGGAGATTCGAACCCGCACCCCCAAGATTACGAGTCCGGCGCTCTACCACTAGGCTATTCCGGCCCCCTTATATCTCCATTTGATTCTAAGGAAGCACTGACTTAACAGTTAGTAACCTTTAACGGCAACAGGATGTTCTTGATTGCTGCAGAGATGCTATAGGGAAACAGACATATGTAGCCTTCTTTCATTGATGAGTCCAAACGGCGGAGGGAAGGCCTCTAAGCAGGCGATATGACTGAGTTTGTTTTGGGAACGGACTACGACAGCTCCCCGTTTACTGCTAATGAAAGAGTTTATAACTTAATGTTGATGTCGATTCTCAACCCAATGGGGAAAAAAAAAAAAAGCTTAGTCAAGTCGCTGTTGTGATGGCGGAAAGAATAGTTTGTTGCACATAACTGTTCAGATTATGCCCATATGGTTGTGTGTGAAGTAGTTGTGCTTTCATTTTACGTCTTTTCACACGATAATGTGATAGTAGATGGGGGGGGAAAGGGGGGGGGGGGGAGGGGAGGAGAGAGAGAGAGAGAGAGAGAGAGAGAGAGAGAGAGAGAGCGTGCGTGTATGTGTGTGCAAGTGTGGATGTGTTTATACAATCTCAGAAAGACGGTCAGTATCATAATATGAGAGCTGTGTGTGTGTGTGTGTGTGTGTGTGTGTGTGTGTGTGTGTGTGTGTGTGTGTGTGTGTGTGTGTGTGTGTGTGTGTGTGTGTGTGTGTGTGTGTGTGTGTACATGTGCCTATACTTTCTTAAATTCTACTATAACACATACTCTTCTCTGCCATTCTACTATAATACCTTTCTTTGCCAGCATGCATGCATTTCTTTCCTGACAGTCCGTCTTGATGGTCAGTCTATCCACAGCAGTTATGTCATGCTCGTAAAGATGAAAAGCTTATGCACGAGTGTCTGATTCCATTCAATACAATACGATTCAAACCCTGTAGGCACAATTTTTATGATCAAGGCCATCATACTAAACTTCAGTTTTTAAAAACTGGCATGATGGGAAAGTCATTCACCAGTTTACTCGTCGCGACAGCTCATTGTTTGCGATGTGCTTACAAGGTCACAGAATTCAATTCTTACGTTCAGTTAGGATTATGAACATTTCGTATGAAATCTTGTTCTGGTCGGTCGCTGCAAAACAGGGCCTTGACTCTACATTTCCTTCAATGTAATATCCCATATTGTGTTTTAGAGTCAAATCAAAATTATCTTCGTTGAAGGTAAAAGAAACGAGTTTCGTGGGGGGGTTTTTTTATGTGGTGATGAACGCGCAAAGTTAGTAATCGTAATAAGAGAGAGAGAGAAAAAAAAAAACTTTCATTAAACAATGCATCAGAAGAAATGAAAAAAATACAAAGTAATCAAAATACTGAGAACATCAAACGTTTATCACAAACTAAAATGTGTTTTCTATGTGGTTAATAGCTTGATAAATACATTTGATAACGTTTCAGATTAAAGACATTCAGAAATGAAAACATATTATAATAGAGAGAGCGAGGCATAGACAGACACTCTGTGTGTGTGTGTGTGTGTGTGTGTGTGTGTGTGTGTGTGTGTGTGTGTGTGTGTGTGTGTGTCGTGTGTGTGACAATCAGTGGCGATCGTCTGATGACAAAATTGCTAATATTTTAAGGTGTCAAACGACAAATACTATAAAGAGGCATGATCAATAGATGGCTGAATATACATACATGGTAATAGTATGTTTGTTTATGTCAAGAAAGGTTCATGTTATGACGAAAGTCTTTTTATGACACACATTTGTCTGAAACAATAGCATGAGGTGACCAAATGAAATTGCTGTCCAAAGTGACACTCAAGACTTTGTAAGTGCTCACTTCCTCACACCACTTTTGACGCATATGTACATAGAGTTAACAGTTCAATTTCATCTATGGTCGAGTACTTACTACTATATTATACTTTCGGCTTGTATCTGAAAATGTGTTGGAGTTCAGCCCAGCTGATTCACCGTTCAACGTTGTTTTGTAATTCAATGGATAATCAATTGAATTGGGTCTGAATGGTTAGAGTGGGATAGGTGTATCACTTACAAAGAACTCCCATAAGCCCTTGTAAGGGAGGTCACTAAGCATAGGGTTCAACGCACAAAAATAGATTGGACAAATCCTTCTGGCCCACCAAGCTTTTGTTACTTAGGAAAAAGGATTGTTGATAACAAGTCAGAGATTA
>JADBJO010001411.1:267822-277822 GCA_016801955.1 Conus betulinus | reverse complement strand
GATGGGATTAGTACCTGCCTGTTTATACGGGGAGTGTCCGCAGGAGTATCAGCCTGCGTACGCAGAAGAAGAAGAAGCAGACGGGGAAATACGACACAGTAGCTATCTGTATGCGGGACACACACACACACACCACACACACACACACACACACACACACACACACACACACACACACACACAGATGAAGTAAAGCTTCCATAGTCTTATTTGAAGGGAGTATTTTCACCGATACTGCAAACACACCGCTGAACAAATGAACAACCGTAAACAAACAAGCAAATCAAAAGACTGCACGAACACTAACTTACGTATTTATTCAGATTTCTTGATAAGAAAAATCGCACATCTTTTCACAAGAATTTTGTAGAGATGTGCTGATTTCTTGACAAAAAAAAAAAAAAAAAAAAAACGTCGTGTATCTGTGGAGAAGAATTGTATAGAGATATGCTGGTTTGTTGACAAAAATTCGCGCTCATCTTTTCGGAAATGTTTATAGAGAAATGCTGATATCTGAGCAAAAATTCGCCCATCTTTTCAGAAGAATGTGTTGTAGAGATGGGCTGATTTCTTGATAAGAATTCGCACATCTTTTGAAAACGAATTTGTAGAGATGTGCTCAGGTTCTTCGGAATATGCTCGTTCTGATCATATGACTTAAGTAAAGTGGGACCGTGAAACCCATCAGTGTGTACCCCCCTCCCCCCCCCCCCCCCCCCCCCCCCCCCCCCTCTCTCTTCTCCATTTAAAACACCTCTCGGTAAACAGTTGGTGTTTGTGGGATAAATTTTCACCTTTCTTCTTATCCATTTTGCGCCCAATTTGAGGAGAGAAGTGACTGTTCGTTCTTGTTTTCATTGTCTTGCTTGTCTTGCCTGGAGAAGACCAAAGAGGTCGAAACGCGTCGTGTCTTGTCTTGTAATTTGTCTCTTTTTCGTTCGGCGGAATGGCAATTTTTTTTTTCTCTCTCCTCGTCTGTTGATAGAGATTTACCATGGTCGTCTTCTTCGTCGTCATCTTTTTCCTCTTCTCGTTAATTTCTTCCTCTTTCTTCTTTTTTTCTGGTTCATCGCAGTTATGCGATTGCCAAAAAAATATTTGGAGGATTGAATAGCCAAACATTTCTTTCGCTGATATATGTTCAGGATCAGGTGTGGTGGGGGTTTGTTTACTGGCTGAGTTACTTGCAGGATAGATGCCTCCTTTCCACGAGTATTGCCGAGCACCACGATGTTTGGTATTTGTTGTTGATAGGTTGTTGGTTGGAATTTAGGAATAATATCAAACGATAAAAACAGTCTTTTTTGTGCTATATGTTTGTGTAAAATGTGTGTGTGTGTGTGTGTGTGTGTGTGTGTGTGTGGTGTGTGTGTGTGTTTATGTATTAGCGTAGATTCTTCCTCTTTCCAGTGTAATTCTATGAAGGTGAACACAATCTAGGCATATACCCATGCAGGGAGAAAAAAAAAACACCCAGTTAACAACAGTTTTTATATATTGTGTATGAAGCAACTCGCGTTCCTAACGTTTCTCGTGATCTTTTCCAAACTTGAAATGTTTTAGGGTTTTTGTTCTACAACTGCAGATTGCGGAACTTTTAGTGTGTTGACAGAAATCGATTTGAAGATCAAGTGACTGACCTGATAGACTGAGCGGTAGATACTTGGAATTGTCTTCTAACATTACTTCGGAACACACAGCGTATATGTAAGGAATACGTGTAACATTTCGTGGTATTTATAGTAAATAAAAAAAATAATAAAAAAAAAAATTCATGTTGTTTTTGGCTTCCTAATTTTATTTTTAAGAATTTTTTTTTCGCCACACGAAAACTGAATCTTCTCGACCTAATGGCTTGCCTCCATGGTTTATAGTTTGAAAGCAGAAGAAATTCAATTAAAAATTGATGGCCTGTGGAATGATGACCTTTGGGAAATGGAAACTATTTCCGGGTATCAGCAACGATTGGCATGTTGTCCAGCGAATGTTGTATGCTATTTGTCCTGCCTGAAGAAAACCAGTTGGTCGAAACGCGTTGTGTCTGTTTCGTAATTTGTTTGTGTCTTCGTGTCGCGGCCCTGTAATTCTGTTTGTGCTCTTTTATTGGCCACCCAAAGGATTTGTTTCCCGAGCACTACCAAGATTTGACGTCATTCGAGCATTCCTGTGCGAAGGGGGGGGGGGGGGGGGGGGGGGGGGGGGGGTGTGTGTGTGTGTGTGTGTGTGTGTGTGTGTGTACGACTTTTTAAGTTCATCTACTAATATGTCATATCTAAACTGAATGGAAAATGCGCACGTGTGTGTTTGTATAAATGCGTGTGTGTGGGGGGGGGGTGGGTGGGTGGGGTGTGGGTGTGTGTGTGTACGAGAGAAGGTAGTCACATAAATTGCCCAGAGAGAGAGAGAGAGAGACGAGAGAGAGAGAGAGAGAGAAACAATATCGGGTCCCCTGAAACCCTGACCTGTTCAATGATATCCGGTTGGTAGTCTACCCCTCGTCCCCATTGTGTATAGTGTAGCATTGTGAACAGTCTCCGTTCTTTGTGCAAACCGAGAGAGGCCGAGTAATAATCATTGTCTATACCCCAGATCTCTGAAGGCGTCATGCTAGCGCCTGAGAGCACTTTGAAGCCCAAAGGTTAAAAAGATGCTGCTCAACAACACTCGCTAAGGATCAGCTCTGAAACCTATAGACAGATGATGACAATAGTAGGAGGGGAGGTGGGGCGGGGATGAAGTAAACGGTTAGATATGATATTGTTACCTTGAGCATCGCTAGAGGCCAGTACAATGACCGCCGAAGCTCTCTGTGATTTGCATAATATATCTAACCATTCACTTTAGCCTATATTTCCATCACTATCATCTATTTTATGTGTTCTAAAATCTGATGAGTGAGTGAGGAGCATGAGCAGTAGTATATATATAAAAAACTTCTTGCCGTCAGTCACGCGTCAGGGCCACACCCACCTTGTACCAAAATTAATACCAACTTCCCTGGGACAACAAAGAAAAAAAAAAAAAAAAAAAAAAAAAAAAAAAAAAAAAAAAAAATGAGAAAAGAGAAAAAAAAAAAAGAAAAAGAATACGCTTGCGCACTCTAAAACACGTGACCGGCGATGCCCGTCATAAGGGGAGGTAACGGCACACTGTGAACAAAACTGGCGCCAAGTCTTCTGTCTATAGTGCGAACGACTTGTTGGCCACTTGAGGGCTTTTCGTGTCTGACGGCCAAATGGTCATGGTCGGCGGGCCCTCGGCACATAAGGGTTGGTGTGCGGGGCTACCATGAACACTTCAATACTTCCTGGCCCCCACCTTGTCAAGAAGTCTCAAGCCGCGATCCGCTTTTGTAAGCGGGCCCGACAGGTGAGAGAAAGAAAGCTCACCGTTTTGCACGTCAATCAAAGCCACTTGAAGCCCCCCTCTTCCCCTCATCAGTGTCAATTGCCGTCATCTGTTCTCTTTCATATGTCTTCTCTCTCTCTCTCTCTCTCTCTCTCTCTCTCTCTCTCTCTCTCTCTCTCTCTCTCTCTTCTTTTCTTCTTATTGCATGTCCGTCTGTCCGTCTGTCTGTCTGTCTGTCTGTCTTTCTCAGCATCCCGTGTGACAGCTCGATCCGGGCTTTTCCTTTCTGACGACCTTAAATCATATTGGTATGCTTGATCAGGTGCTTTTCAATCCCAGTCTTCCCAAACTCTGCTTTTGTCTTCTATTCATCTCTCTCTCTCTCTCTCTCTCTCTCTCTCTCTCTCTCATTTTTTTTTTTTATTTTGTCTTTTCTTTCTTTCTTCTTTTTCTTTTCTTTCTCGTCTTTCTTTTCTTTTTCTAAAATCCTGTCTTCTTTCTTCTTCCTCCTCCCTTTTTTTTTTCTTCCCTCCCTTTCCCCCCCCCCCCCCCCCATTAATTTTCATTACGATTATTATTTATTATTGTTTTGATCTGCCTGAGATCTTGGATGTGGGGGGTGGTTCTCTCTCGCCAACCGGTAAGGCTTTGCGACACGTCAGTCAGTCCCCGGTGACGTCAGTAAACCCGCTGCTCCCTGTGTGATAAAGGTATTGAAGGGAGGGGCGACAGGGGGGGGGGGGGGGGGGGGGAGTGGGGGGATGGGAGGACGGGGAGAGGGTGGGAGAGTGAGGGGATGTAACTGTCATCCTAGGACTGCTGGATAAGATGGGGATTGTGGTTTCGCTTCCTCGTCCGTTGGAGAGTTTTGGTTTGTTTTTTTTTTTTTTTTGGCATAATCGGCCTCGCAAAACCGCGTGGCCTATGACAACAGCCTGTGTTGTTGTTGTTGTTTTCCCCTGGTTTGAGCCAGTATGTTGGAAGCTGTTGTTTTGATCGAGAGGGGAACAAAGGAAAGTGCTGGTTTCCCCCCGTGCTTAGGCCCATAGGTGATCTAAGAATAAGGATTTCGTTTTATGTTTTGGGGGGATTTTTTTGTCTTCCTTTTGTCTGTGTGTGTGTCTGTGTGTGTGTGTGTGTGTGTGTGTGTGTGTGTGTTGTTTTACACAGTTTTACGTGCTTTTGTATCTGTCTATTATCTATCTATCTATCTATCTATCTATCTATCTGTCTCTCTATCTGTCTATCTACACACACTCTCTCTCTCTCTCTCACACACACACACACACACACACACACACACACACACACACACACACACACACACACACACACAAACACACACACACACACACACACACACACACACACACACACACACACACACACACACACACACACACGCACAGATAGACAGACGCACGGACAGAGACACAGAAGTAAGTGTGTGTGTGTGTGTGTGTGTGTGTCCGTCTTTCCGTCTCTGTCCCTCCTTGTGTCTGTCTTTATCCCTTCCTCCCTCCGTCCCTCCCTCTCCTCCATCATCTCTCTCTCTCTCTCTCTCTCTCTCTCACACACACACACACACACACACACACACACACACACACACACACACACCACGCCCATGCCCATGTCGCTCCACAACAAAACAACATGAGCAGGTACTTGAGGATGGAAATAATCGCAGACAAAATAAAAGAGTGGAGAAAATTGTGTTTCATGGTTTTTATGGTCGCGGTGATCAAAGACACATTCAAAAATATTCAACTCTTTTTTGTCTTGTAATTATGTCATTCATAAGAAAGCCACTGTGGCTATAATCTCGAATTTTCATTCAATTTGTCCGTGTGGGGAAGATAATTAACACGCAAGCACGCAAGCACACATGTATACACACACACAAACACACGCGCGCGCGCGCGCGTGCACACACACACACACACACACACACACACACACACACACACACGATAGATAGACATCAAGGCACGTAAAACAAAGTTTAAAAAAAAAATTCATTGAAGGTTCATATATATTAGGCCCATCCACAGTCTTCCTCAGGGGACTTCAAAGACAAGAATGGTTCCATGAATGAATCATCAGCTCTTATGATCGATCACGTGTCTCAGATAGATAGATAGGTAGATAGAGAGATAGAGAGACAGATAGATGGACAATCAGACAGATAGATACGTACGTACATACATACAGAGCAGACAGATATACGTACGTACCTACGTACGTGTGTGCGTACGTGTGTGCGCGCGCGCGTTTGTTGTGTGTGTGTGTGTGTGTGTGTGTGTGTGTGTGTGTGTGTGTGTGTGTTTCTAATACCAGTGTTCGCATCGATTTTAAGAACTTAAGGAAACTTAGTGGAAAATGACTTTCCAGAGTTTTGTTTTTCCAGTGAAAATGGTCATAATTGTAATCAGTTATCAAGACTGTAAAAATTGTACTTGTGACTGGTAAAACACTAAGTTTTCATGTCAATAAAAATTCTTTTGGCTGGTTTTGACGCTGCTAAGACACCATATAATTAGTTAAAAACAACACACAACAACAACAACAACAAAACGAAACCCTTGTGGCCCTAGCAAGCCATCATCAACGAAAACAGATAATTATGGCAAAACAGTCTTTTAGCACCCCTTTTTTTTCATGAGACATAATCACCTGACTTCATGTGCCAAAATTACCTCCTTTCAAAATTGTAATTACCTCTTGTCATGAGTCGTAGGTACCACACTTTTCGCGAGTCACAGTCACTTCTTTTCATGAGTCATAATTATTTGTTTTCATCAGCCAGTTACTTTTTCATGGTTGGGTTACGTTTGATCGTTGTATGTGGCTCAAAAGCAAATAAACGAGTAATTATTGGATCATAACGTTAATAGTTGTAACTGTTTCTCGCATGAAAATTGTAATTATCTCAGTCAGGAGGAGGGTTATGCTCCTGGCTATGTCTGTCTGTTTTCCTCTGTGAACGAATCACACAGAAAACTACTGAGATGATTTTCACGAAACTCGCTTGGACGACGATGGCACAGGAACGATGTCATCACAATTGGGAACGGATCCGTGAGGCAGATCCGGATTACAGGAGGGATCCTTGATCGTTCAGCAAAGATGAAAATGCACACGAGGAGTAACTCCTGTTGCAACAGTTGCTGCCCCTAGCGAATCACTTTGTACAGCAGGAATTCTGTATCGTCCAGAGTATTTCTGTTTTCCTGGAGCTATTTACTGATGTCTGTGAGACAGAGCTTTGTAATGGATGGGGCTTTCGAGCTGCCATAGAATCCTGACCTTAATTTGTGAGGGCTGTTACATCCGGCTGTGAAAATATGTGCAGGCAACTGCATGGTGACCTTGACGGTTGTCACAACAGCCTGTTGGAATGTGTGTGTGTGTGTGTGTGTGTGTGTGTGTGTGTGTGTGTGTGTGTGTGTGTGTGTGTGTGTGTGTGCATGTGTGCACGCGCGCAACCGGGTGTTCTTAACGGTTGTCATGGAAGTCTGCTGAAAATGTGCAGTTGCACTGCCCCCCACCGACCCCGTCGGTTCTGAATGTCAGTCGTCATCACGCCTCATCTGCTTCCTATGTTGTGACAGTGCTGACAAGGCAGTTCAGGGTTGTTTTATGGGCGAGCTGACCTGCGCGCGTGGGGTCATGTCGGTGGTGGTGGGGGGGGGGGGGGGGGGGGGGGCGGTGCACCCATCTTGTTGTCTGGGGCACTCGTGGCAGGGTCATGACGCTTACAGACGTGGCACCAGGTGTCGGGGCTTGGCTAGACGAGGCTGAGCAAGTTCGCGGCGAGTGTGTGGCATAGCAGCGGACGCCAAGGGAGAGGTGGAAGATCTCCTTTGAAGGACACTGATGTGTGAGAGGTCAGTGTCTGCGGGGCAGCAGCGATCCTACCAGCCAAATGGGTGACGGCGGGTCTGACCTGTGTCGCCGGGGGGTGGACTCTTGGAGAGGTGGGGCGATCGGCGATGGAGCACTGCCTGACTACGATTACCGTGGCCTGGGATATTGTGTTCGGAGCCCTGCAGACATGGGGGCACTCCTTATGTGGTTGGGCTGAAAATTTGCCCTCTCGGCCATAGTCTGCGTGATCTGCCGAATTTTAGGGACTCGTGCAGCGCTCCTGCTCCCTCTTTGAGGCGGCCTCACGCGGCACAGGACCATCGCCTTCCGAGCACGAAGAAGGCCGCCTGGTGGTCCTGAAGACAGCCCTTTGGTGGGGAAAAGAGAGGCAAAATACACCGACGCCGAACGTCGGCCGACCAACAGCCGAACTTGAGCTGAAGTTCAAAAGGAACCAGAGCTCGTAACACAAAGAACACACCGCAATACAACACGAGAAATGCAATGCACAGTAATATAATCACTACAACGTAACAACAGTCAGAGATAGACAGACAAATAGAGGAGATAGATAGAGTTTGTTGTTGTTGCATACAAATGTGTGTGTGTGTGTGTGTGTGTGTGTGTGTGTGTGTGTGGGTGTGTGTGTGTGTGTGTGGGGGGGGGTGGGGCTGGAAGTGAGCGGAGGGTGGTGTACATAACATCAGGAAACAATCACAGACAAACGAAATAAACAAACAAACCTACACTCACTAACAATATCAGATTAAAGCAAATACCTGACTGGACTACAAATCAAGCAGAAAAAGTAACTTTCAAAGCAAAATCAATATCAGAAAAAATATCTGTCACAGACATGCCTGATAAATGTGGCAGAAATGCCTTGAGAGGCACACATTCGAACAAAACATGATCTCTTGTCAGTTTTGTTTCCCCGCATATGCATTTTGTTGCAGAGCTATATATTAGTTCTAAAAGCATCCAGTTCAATCGATGAAATACTGAAACGAAGTTTCTGTATTGATGCATATCATAAATGTGCAGATTTTGGATGCTTTTGAAATGATCAATACTAAAAGATGGTTTATTTTGTGTCTGAACATGAGTAAGAGCTTTGTTCTGCCCATTTCTGAAATATTCCCAAGCTGTTTGTTTTAAAATCTGTTGACTCTCTTTCAAAGTGAACGGTATGGAAATAGTTTGTACCCTCGTTCCATTTTCAGCGCCTTTTTTCGCACATCTGTCAGCAAGTTCATTGCCCGAAATTCCACAGTGTGAAGGAACCCAGAAGAAAGTTATATCTGTTCCTTTACATATCAAGACGTGGATTAAATGTTGAATTTCCCTCAAATAAAAGTTATCTGAATTTGAATTTAAAAACTTGATCGATTGTAACACTGACAGCGAATCTACACAAAAACAACACTTGAAAAATTGACTGCGGTAAATCAATTAGAAATGTCACATAAGTATCGCTATCATTTCAGCTACGAATATGGAGCGATATTTTCCAGTGAAATATGCTTTTTGTACTTTCAGCGATGGAATAACAAATGCTGATCCGGCATCTTTGTTACTGGTTAGAATATCTATCTTGCATTTGCATCTTCGTTAAATAAGACAAGATGTAAGGCTGATTTGCTTTCTTTGTATCAGTGTAATCAAGATCAAACTTCGCCCTCTTTCTTTCCCAAGTTGGAATGGGATCTATAAGAGACGTTTTGACAAAGACATAACATCTATATTCCTTTTCTTAAACAATTCAGCAGTGTATGAACTGATAGTGCACAGAGAGGCAATATTTTTTGCTCTTTTTGGATAATCACTCTCTGGGTTTATAGATAAAACAGACACGTGGCAACACAAGGATACACAACACTATACAACGCAGCACACAGTAGTACAGTCACAATGCAGTATAACATGCCATAACAGCGCGCAGTATCATGCAGTAGACTGTAATACTACAACAACTCAATACAACATGATGAAGAAAACATACACACACACAAAAAAAACCCAGCACACTGCAATACAGACACAACGCAACACAACACAACTAAACAGCGCAGTATAATGCAATAGACCTACAATATTACAATGCAACACAAAATGCAGTACAAGACAGCATGCAGAGCACAATACGTGTCGCAGTGAATGACAGACATATCACGCCACAATGCAAATACAGCGCAATGCAATGGAATGCAATGCAGTGCAATACAATCCAATTCAATACAGTGCAGTGCAATGCAAGACAATACATTACAACACAGTACAGCACACCACAGTGCGACACAACATAATAGACACCAGAAAATACAACAGCCCCCCCTACGTGACACAATGAATATAAGACATACCAGAAAATGTCATGCCATGCCATGCCATGCCATACAATACAATACAATACTATACAGCAAACCCCTATGCGACACAATAAACAAAACACACGCCACATAACATTACAATATAAATAAATACAGTACAATACATTAAAACTCAACACATTGAAACTCACCGAAACGCAATACAGTACAACAACAACAGTACAAAAAAAAAAAATGCAAAAAAGAAAAAAAAAACAATGCAACCCCGAAATGCACCAATGCTCTCTCTCTCTCTCTCTCTCTCTCTCTCTCTCTCTCTCTCTCTCTCTCTCTCTCTCAGGTCGTGGCTACCCGGTGCAGAAGACGATTAGCGTCCACCACAGGCGCACCACCAGGACTCTCGCCGAGGCTGTGATCAAGGGGATTACAGTTTTGCAGCAACGCTAAATACA
>JADBJO010001411.1:260322-262822 GCA_016801955.1 Conus betulinus | reverse complement strand
GTATGCATTGTCACGCAAAAGCCGGCTTGAAGGTTTTTTGGAGTGGATAGTAAGGTAAGGTAGAGGGGATGGATGTTGTCAGCAGAGACCATAATAACACCGAAGAGGCCCGGCTGTAACCACTGGAACATCCAGGTTCCATGATTATTATCATGATCATTATTATTATCATGATCATTATCGTCATTGTTTTATTGTTATTATTGTTTTTATCATCATCATCTATTACTATAATAATGATGATGATGATGATGATTATCGTTGTTGTTGTTATCGTTATTACTATTGTTATTATTGTTGTTGATGTTGCTGTTCGTTTGTCTTAATGTTTGGTTTCCTATCTGAAAAAAAAAAAAAATTTCAAGAGGAAAATCATAATCGGACGATTTGGTCCACCTTATTAACTGCACAGCTTTTGCTTTTTCAACACCCCCTCAAAAACAACAACAACAACAACAACAACAACAACAACGCGCGCGCGCGCGCACACACACACACACACACACACACACACACACACACACACACACACACACACACACAAAATGTGTCCTGGACAGTTGTGTCCACTCTGCATAAAGAACGCACAGTGTAAATCCAGTCGCCAGATCACACACAACAAACAACAACCACAACGAAAGACATGCTATACATCATACCAAACCAAACCAAAGTGTCAAGACTTTGTGGAGCAAATAAGTGAACGTACCCCAAAAGGCAGAAAACCAGCGGAAGACAGTGAAACTAAAGAGAGACAGAAAAGCCGATAGAAGAAGAGGCAATGTTGGGGTGTTCGTTCGTATCAGCTGTACCGCTACAAAGTTACACACGTCTCCTGTGTCCAACAGTCAACGCAGAGGGACCAAGGACCCCAACGACGGGACCGGTCAGTTAGTTGATGGGAGGGGACGATAGCCGGCGACTTTGTTCCTGTCCCCCCAAGCAGAAAATTGACACGTCCATCGCTGAGGGGCCAGCCGGGCCATCGTTGGGTCTGTAGATACACTGACCACAAGAAAAAGACTCTCACGCCCTTAACTCCCCCCGCCCTCCCCCCTCCCTCCCCCACACACACACTCTCTCTCTCTCTCTCTCTCTCTCTCTCTCTCTCCTGGCTGGCTAGCTAGCGAAGGGGAGGAGAGAGGGCGAGAGAGAGAGAGAAGGAGGGAGGGGGGAGAGAGAGAGAGAGAGAGAGGAGAGAGAGAGAGGAGAGAGAGAGAGAGACTTGGAATCTGTGAGTGTGGTGTGTGTGTGTGTGTGAGTGTGTGTGTGTGTGTGTGTGTGTGTGTGTGTGTGTGGTGTGTGTGAGGAGAGAGAGAGAGAGAGAGAGAGAGAGAGAGAGAGAGAGTCGGAGTCGGATGAGAGAGTGTCAAGAGTCGGATGAGAGAGAGAGAGGGGGGGGAGAGAGAAAGAGAGGAGAGAGAGAGAGAGAGAGGGTTGGAGTCGGATGAGAGAGAGAGAGAGAGAGAGAGAGAGAGAGAGAGAGCCGTTCGATAAGTAATCGCCGGGTATTATCCAGGATCTTCGGACAATACAGGCCGAGGCGGAGAGATGAGCTGATACGATTGGGAAGCTCGGTCAGTGAGACGGGGGAGGGGAGTGAGAGAGAGAGGGAGAGGAGAGACGGCAGGGGGAGAGAACGGAGGAGGACTGAGAACGTGACAATGCTGTGAAGTGGCCGATTTGTGGAAGGCGTTGATGGATGGAGGGATAGCCATCGTGTCGGTTGCGCGGCCAGGGGGGCTGAGGAGGCTGGACAGAAAGAGATGGCGACAGTGATACCAGTGGCTTTCACACAGAGATCTCTCAATTCTTCGGACTACACTGGAGCTGAAGGTGAAAGGAACGCAGCACAGCGGGTTTTTTTTTTTTTTTTTTTTTTTTTTTGTCCGGGGGAGGGTTTTGGGGTGGGGAGGGGTGGGGAGAGACCCATCGCTCTGCTCCCTCCCGCTTTAACGCTGACTGATGATTGAGAAGGGGATAGGATAGGATAGGAGGGGAGGGGGTAGCGGAAAATGGGTGGGAGGGAAGGTGAGTCTGTGGGTCGTTGTAAGTTTACGAGACGGAGGGAGGGAGGGGGGGGTGGAGGGGGGGTGGGTACCCGTACCTACAATACTGGTACCAGGACAAACATATGGGGATTATGTTCAGATCCATCCTTGATTTTTCGCCCCTGCATTGGTGCTTGTGGTTTGTTTTGCGTGTTGTTCAAAGACAGCAGGAATTGTAGGCTTTGGAAAACTAGTCACCGAACACCTGCTTCCACAGTACAGGCATATTCGTTTTGAGAGGTGAAACTGACCAACTCGCGTCCGAAAACGGTCCAGGAATGCCATGAATTGCATGTCATGCATCGTTCTCTGTCTGTCTGTCTGTCTGTCTGTCTGTCTGTCTCTCTCTCTCTCTCTCTCTCTCTCTCTCTCTCTCTCCTCTCTCTTCTCTTGCTTCTTCTTCTTCTCTTCTTCTTCTTTCTTCTTCTCATCATCATCATCATCATCAT
>JADBJO010001411.1:245322-247822 GCA_016801955.1 Conus betulinus | reverse complement strand
GAGAGAGAGAGAGAGAGAGAGGTCTCTTCTCTCTCTCTCTCTCTCTCTCTCTCTCTCTCTCGTTCTGTGTGTGTGTGTGTGTGTGTGTGTGTGTGTGTGTGTGTGTGTGTGTGTGTGTGTGTGTGCGCGCGCGCGCAGTTATTGCGCGCGCGCGCGCGCAGAGAGAAAGAGAGAGAGAGAGAGAGAGAGAGTGTGTGTGTCTTAGGAAACAGTGTGAGCTGTTCGACAAGACTTACGGATTGTTATTTCAATACTTTGTAATTTCTGATTTTTTTTTTTTTTATTATATATATATATATATATATATATATATATATTAATATATATTATTTTGAGTTAAGTAAAACTGGTACGAGTTCAGCTCATAATAGTTGAGGTCGGAACTCTCTCTCTCTCTCTCTCTCTCTCTCTCTCTCTCTCTCTCTCTCTCTCAGAGTGTTAATATTTTCTATCCCTTCCTGTTCTATCCTTCTCGGGCAGTGTGCGTGTGTACGCATTGTAGGTGCGTTGTTTTTATATATCAATGTGTGTGTGTGTGTGTGTGTGTGTGTGTGTGTGTGTGTGTGTGTGTGTTTTATTCATAGCCCACCCGACCACAAAGGCTGGGTCGGGGCAGTAAGGGAATTAAAACCAGAATTATGTAGACAATTAAACACCCAGACCACAAAAAAGGAGAGAAAAAAAAGAGATAAAATTCTTTAAAAATGGAAAAAAAAAAAAAAAAAAGAAAAGGCAAATCAATGGGGTCGGCAAACGAGCTCGGTTGAAATAAAGCTTTATTTTCACTATCTACTGCTGTTATAATGAAACTGATAGTGAACGCAACAAGCCAGTGCTTATATATACATATATAAATGCTACTCAAAGCCCATCGTGATTTACAAGTCTTTGACCACATCAGTCAAACTGGATTTATTGACTTTGACAGTCATCAAACCAAATTAAAAAAAAAAAAAAAAAAAAAAAAAAGTGCAAGCCAGTGAGTTGTCGTGTTGTGTTGAGTAGATAATAATGAACTATGCACTCGAGCAGAAAAATAACATTTCACACGAGGCCTTCTGTATTTCCCCCCAGTTCCCTTCAGTCGCGACAGACTGAGCTAACTGAAGTTCTGTGTACTTGTCTATGCAATTCTGTCCAGTAACAATGTCTATGACAGTTCAGCGCTGAGTGCAATGTAATTCAGTATTCTTGGGCGATGCACATACTGCTCACAACTTGGCTTCATTAATGCGTCAGCCTGGTTTTTAAAGAGAAAGACAGAATTGATCAGCAGCGTAGTAATCGCTGGTTCAGGTTATTGCCGTTTGAACTCCACTTTGTCACGTTCGTCCTGTTTGCATTGAAGATCGGGCTGACTGCAAACGGAGAGATCGGCGTCTGCTAGGCTGCTTTATACTTTTCGTAATTCAGGAATTATTTAAGCAAAGTTTCACGTCGAACGTAGGCCTGAATCGTGCGAAAACATGGGTTTCATGTAACATACATGTAGTCAGATTCACACACACACACACACACACACACACACACACACACACACACACTTGAAAAAAAGTGTGTGTGTGTGTGTGTGTGTGTGTGTGTGTGTGTGTGTGTGTTCTTTTTTTCCTCTAAATAAGAAAATTTGACAATATAAAAGCAATACACCGACAATCTTTAAGCTTATGGTGCTGTTCAGATACGATTTGCACACTCATTCCACAATGTCAGTTTCCGTGTTCTCGAGGAGGTGTCACTGCGTGAGGGACTAGTCCTCCACACACGCTACACCTCATCTGTCAAATACGAGATTACAGTGCCTATGATTTTCAGGTGGATGGATAAACAAAAATCAATTAGCAAGAAGAACGCATTAACACGGGCAGTGACAGGTGATTTCGTCAGAAGTAACAGGATAAGTCAGATTTGCGGTCAAGGATAAGTCAGATTTGCGGTGAACTTGAAAAAAAATTTTCTTTCTTTTTTTTTCTTTCTTTCTTTCGTTCTTTCTTTTTTTTTATTTTAGGGATATCACTCTTTTACCAGAAAATCCATCTGAAAAATGAAAACACCAAATGTGGGGTCGAGGTTAGGATGCTAAGAAGAACGTCATGCGGGCTTGGAACTACTGTGTGTGTGTGTGTGTGGGGTGGGGGGGGGGGGGGGGGGGGGGGGGGGGGGGGGGAGGGGGTCATGGAGATGCTGTTTGGATGGACATGAACATGAAAAAACAGGATCGCGGCGCAATGTGTTCCTATCTGGTTCCTAAAGGTGTTGAGGAGTATATATCTATAGTCGTTCCTAACAGATGTTGATGTCTACGGACATTCCCAACAAATGTTGATAAGTATATCTGTGTACGGTCACTGGGTCGTCGAAGAATGTGAGAACGCCCCGCCGAATGACCTGCAAACGCGCGTTGTCGTTACTCTTCTACATCTAAATAAACAGATAGGGTAACTTTTACTCTGATGGTGAAATAGATCACGCAAGAGTTAGCCTACTTGTTTATTATTTACTG
>JADBJO010001411.1:240322-242822 GCA_016801955.1 Conus betulinus | reverse complement strand
TGATGTGAGGGACTAAAACATGCCGCGGGAGGAAGAAGAAGGAGCCAAATCATCCCCCCATCCAGCCACTCCCACACACAGAGACAGCAGCAGCAGCAGCAGCAGTAGAAACAGCACAGCAACAGGAGCTTAAAAAAAAAAAATCCGCCGTTCCACTTTCTTTGCTTTTAATACAAATAGGCAGACGTGATTTGTATATGAGAGAGAGAGAGAGAGAGAGAGAGAGAGAGAGAGAGAGAGAGCGGGAGGATGGAGGGAAGAGGAGGGGGGAGACACAGGGGTGTGTCAATATACTCCCCCTCCACTCCTCACGAGGTCGTCTAGGGGGGGGGGAACATGCCCGTTTCCCCAATCGCCGTAGCGGAAACCCCGCATGTCACTCAACAAGTGAACCTCCAGACCGACGCGGTCACGAGCACCAATCAAAACGCCGGACGCCGGCGAACGGGCTCCGCCAGCCCCGCCCCTTTCCCCACCCCCCTGCCCGCACGACCGGCCTCCCTCCCTACCCTTTACCTCTCCCCACCCACCCCCCCCCCACCTCAACTCAGCCCCGTAGGCCAGCTTTGCCTTGTCACTCGACGGGACTGTCGGGTTGTGTGGGACCGAGTGCAATGTGTAGCGTGTCGCGTTGGTGTGTGCTTGGTGGTGGTGGTGGTGTGTGTGTGTGTGTGCTTGGTGGCGTGTTCTGAGTCGACACCGTGTGTGAAACTGACGCAAGGGCTCCGCGCGGACTTGCAGCTCAACCTAGCAACGTGTTTTTTTTGGTTGGTGGGGAAGGGGGAGAAGAAGAAGGCTTCCGACAAGTGTGACAAGGAAGGAGGGTCTCCGAAGAGAGGAGGAAGAAGAAGAAGAACATCCCCCTCCCCTCACACCACCCATTCCCCATCCTCCCACTCCTAGAGTCCCCGAGGTAGATAGATCAAGCAAGTCCTAGTAGTAGAAGTGCCGCTGCCCTCCTGTCCTCCCCTCTTCAGAAAAGATGGAGGAGATTCGTCGGCAGCCATGGCTGCAGCAGAGGAGAATTCTAGGTCTGGCAGCTCGACAGTGATGTAAAGCGGTGCCCGTGTGTGTGCAGTCGTGTGCAACCAGGGGGAACCGACCAACGACTCCGCGGGTGCAGCAGACCCGAAATCGGGTGGGTGCTGCTGAACTGATGATGAACGTCCATCCCATGCCGCTTGACTGGAGGATTAATGAATGAATTGGTGTCACCTTCACTCTCACTCTCTCTCATCCGTGCTCGGCCAAGTAGGTTATGACGTATGATTTTTTTTTTTTTGTGTGTGTGTGTTTGTGTTTGTTTGTTTTGGTGATATACAGATGATGACGCATGGTTGCAGAGGTTGGTAGACGAGGGAAGAGGTAGGGGGAGGAGGGGAGGAGGGCAATTCGGTTGGTATTGTGTGTGTGATGGGGAGGTGAGAAGAGGGGGTCGTTTCGGGACGTGTGTGTGTGTGTGTGTGTGAGTGTGTGTGTGTGTGTGTGTGTGTGTCAAACGCATCGCTCGGTTCTGCATCGGTGAGACCGACGTTGAAATTAATGTTATACCTGCTCTCCTGTGACGCGTGGTTGCAACATGTGGTGGAGGTTATCAATCAGCAAATGGTGGGAATATTGACGCGTGATATTGACGCTGAAAACGAAGAAAGCTTAACGCAGGATTGTTTATTAGTTTGTTGAAAATTAGTGTCTACGTTAACGAAGGTGTCGAGAGTGAGGTGAGCTTTTTTTTTCCAGGAAGCAAAATAAAATGAACACTAAGTGAGGTTTTTTTTTATCAAAATAAGTTACAACAAATTACACACACACACACACACACACACACACACACACACACACACCTCACTCACACACACACACACACACACACACACACACACACACACACACACACACAGAGAGAGAGAGAGAGAGAGGAGAGAGAGAGAGAGAGGAGATGAGAGAGAGAGAAGAGAGAGAGAGAGAGAGAGAATCAACTGCATTTACAATACAACCTCACACATATTTATACAACCTATATAAATCATACAGCCAGCTATACGCTGTAATACATTCATTACAATATGCCGATATCACTCGGCTTAATGATGGCTTGATGATGGCATTATCAATCACAAGGACCTTGCCCCAAACTAATATTTACCTACACAATTGGCCAACAGAGTGTGTTTATCACCAGACTGATTGACCAACAAAGCGTTCATCACCAAAATGATAAACCAAAAAGTATGTGTCACGAGTTGACTAACCGGCAAGAGCGTTTCACACCAACACGATTAGCCGACAAAGCGTTTAACACGAAACTGACAGGCCAGCGAAGCGTGTAGCAAAAAAATTGATGGGTCAACAAAGCATTTATCACCAGCGTGGTCAACGAGAAGGGGTGGGAGGGGGGGTGGCGAATTTGGAGAGGAGGAAGGTGCACGATGATTTCTGATGAATTTCGTTGATTTTACTCACATTAAAAAAAAAAAAAAAGCCGTGTACTTACATGAGA
>JADBJO010001411.1:200322-225322 GCA_016801955.1 Conus betulinus | reverse complement strand
CTGTGTAATCTTTTACGTACAAATAAACTATGATCATTACTTAGACACCGACACCAGCAGCGTTTGATTATAAAGTAAAAACAGCCGTTTGTATGGGATGGTTACAACCAACCCCAAATGATCCTGACAAGAAGACCTAGGGACTGATTTTAGGTCTTCGTAAGTGATGTGGATAATTTAAACAATCTGAGTGGAGAGAGAGAGAGAGAGAGAGAGAGAGAGAGAGAGAGAGAGAGGGAGGGAGGGGAGTGGGGTGGGGGAGAGCTCCTGCCGCGCATGATGAAAATTATCTCCACTGATGCGGACATGCAGACAGGAAATGAAGCATGCGTAGGCACAATTTCACAAAATTGCGTAAATGGCCTTGCGTGCAATTGGGCTGATCGTGATAGGTTCTGATGATAATAATAACACTTTCGTAACTAATCGTACTTTGCTCATATTTCGTGTTCTCGTTGTAATTAGCGTTGTTGTTGTTGTCTTCTTTCCAGTTATAGATTTTACTTAACCGTTCGTCAACCAGCAGACCGGACACGATGTTATTGAAAACATTTTTAATGATTTTTTGTTCATGTCTTTTCTAATCACGGTCTGCTTAAGACTCGGGATACTTCTCCTGCATGGTCTCGCTTGATTATCGCTCTTGCCACTGGGACATTTTCTCCCGTAGTGTCTTTTGATTAACCCTTCTTCCTATCCCCTCCCTCCCCTTCCCCTACGCACGTTTGCCCCTTTCCCAGTTTACCCCCCCACCCCCCCTACCGCGCCCTCCCTCCCATCACCACCTTCCTCCCTCCCCGTACAAATCATAGACGATAAGAATTGTAACTGACATAGCAGCTAGTGGAACTTGTGCTAATTAACGAAACGGTTTTGAAAAGGGATCAGACCTTCTACACATCAATCATCATGATTGTCATGGACATACGGTGAATGTTCGTATTCTACGCCAGTTTTGATTTCTTCCCTGTCGTTAGAGCTTGAAGATTTTTTTTTTTTTTTTTTTTTCGGCGGCAAGGAAGTGACGTCATTACCCGTGTTCGTCTGTTTGTTTGTTGTTTCTGTCAGCAAGATGACGCAAATACCCATCAATGAGATTTGGATGGAACTGGGTGGAAAGATGATGATCGGCCCAGAAATGAACTCGTTAGATTTTCATGCCGATCCAGATCCGCAGACAGATCTGAGATCTGTTTAGCAAGTTAGTACATATTTTCGACTGACTGAATATGAGAGAGGTGGTGTTATTGCTTACGAATTGAGCACCATCTACATAGTAACACATTTTAAAAAAAATGGTATATTGAAACGTTGTAGTAACATCGACATTGACATTTAATGTTTTAGATATGATTATATCCAGTTGAGAAAGAAAACGATACAAAATCAAAACAAACCCAACCAACCAACCAACCACCAGCCAAAACGAAGAAGAAGGAGAAGAAGATGAAGAAGAAGAAGAAGAAGAAGAAGAAGAAGAAAGAAAGAAAAAGAAAGAATTGAAGCAGAAGCGGTGCGTGTGTGTTGTGTGTGTGGTGTGTGTGGGGGGGGGGGGGGGGGGGGTATATATTCTTTCAGACAGAACCTGCTATCAGTTCAATGGCGGATAAATAATTTTGTGCGTCGGAGTTTTGCATTTTCCCGAGTGACCTTGGTGGTGGTGATTGTGATTGTTGTTGTCGTCGTGGTCGTTGTTTTTGCTTCGTTTACTTTTGTTTTGCTTAAAATCAGAGAAGGGGTGGTCCTTGTTTTCTCAAAGGACTGCAGACTGGTGATTTCCATCATCATTACGTAGCTTCCTTGGAAACTCTCTCTCACGGTCCTTGACATGGATGCCCCAAGCAGTCGGCTTGGCTATAAAAACAAACAAACAAACAAACAAACAAAAAAAAACAGCACTTGTCATACATGTTTTTCAGCTGTCATCTGCACGTGGTACACGTGTCTATAATGAAACACGGATCATACGGCTGTTTATCCCCCCCCCCCCCCCCCCCCCCCCCCCCCCCCAAACTCCGCAATGTGAAGCCGTTAACATACAAAAGAAGGCAAGAAAAAAAAAAAAAAAAGCAAGAAAGAAAACGAATAAAGTTTTTCTTAGCGTGGAATGATAAGCAAAGAGAAATTGATGAACGCGATCATGATACGTCAACGCCGGAACAAGCCTGCACCAATCAGAAGTGAGCTTACAATGCCTGGAATGACTGTAATCCAGCACATTCAGTATAAAAGAGAGAGACGTAGAAGAAAGCAGAGAGGCCTACTTCCAACTTCTTTCCGCTTATCATCTCCGTGATCTGGAATGCTATCAAGATGACTGATGATGTCTTTAGAAAGCTTGAAGGGCAGAAAGGAATTTTCCTTGATTCTGAACTGCTTTGTTGTGTTGCCCCCTGTGCACCATAGATAGAAACGCTCACGGATTGGTCAATGCTGTGCGCGGCATTTTCACACTCCACCCGACAACAACAAACCACTGGCTGTGTGATAAATTGTAAGTGCAGGGTACTTACTGATTCCTTCGTTTCTGTTTTTCTGTCTGCATTCGTTTCACCTCCCCATCAGATCACTTTTCTTCCTCTAAAGACTTCCAGAATGAACGGCTGGCAAACTGGTGTGTGTGTGTGTGTGTGTGTGTGTGTGTGTGTGTGTGTGTGTGTGTGAGCGAGCGCGTATGTGTGTGCGTGCGCGTGTGTGTGTGTGTGTGTGTGTGTGTGTGTGTGTGTGTGTGTGTGTGTGTGTGTGTGTGTGTGTGTGTGTGTGTGTGTGTGAAGTTAAGCGTATTGTTTTCAGTCAAATGGGTGATGTGGTGTTGTTTAATGGAGATATAATCTCGAAAATCGGGGTAAAATGTCAACTTTGCAAACAGACTGAGAGACGTAGAACAGAAGTGTTCTGAAGATGTTTACAATGCGCTGATTGGGTGAAGGCTTTTGATTCGCTCGCTTTAGATGTTACGTTTCAGCTCTTCATTGCCTTTGGCTGTTGTTGTTGGGTTTGTTTATTTGTTTTATGGAGAGCGCCGTATTATTGTTGCCGCCTAGAAGAGATTTGAAGTCAACGGTAGTTAGTTATTGGACAGACAGTGCACTGATTTACAGTGGAAATGGTGTGTATTACAGGGAGATCTGACATCGCGCGATTTTATTTACTCTTCGTGCAGAGATATACCTAGCTGTGACAAGGGAACAAGGAGTTTGATAAAGAAAAAATTCCATACTAACCTGATGACAATCAAATGGTAAACATTAAAAAACCAATCTAATCTGAACGTTCAGTTTTTGTTCTTGACAAATTTGATTTAAGCTCCAGGACTGTTAGAAATTCACTGAGCTAAAGAAAATAAGGCGCACCTGCTTGAAAATAAAAATAAAACTGGACTCCTGAATTTGAAATGACAGAGGTCCGAGTCGTGTGTCCATCATGGATCGACCTTCTAGGCCTAGCCAAGAGTCACCCGAAAGTCAGGCTGACGTCACTTTGAACAGGAAGGCGGGTGACTGCTAGTTTTTAGCACGTGCAAAGCGGTGCTTTATCAATGTGTTGATCTAGTTGTATTCTCAGGATGGTTGGTGTGTGTGTGTGTGTGTGTGTGTGTGTGTGTGTGTGTGTGTGTGTGTGTGTGTGTGTGTGGGGGGGGAGGGGTGGGGGTGGGGGGGGGGTGTGCATGCAGAGAACGAGGTTCACTGTGAATGGATGGCTTCATGTTGAGGACGGTGCACCAAAGGCCACCGCTGTCTTGCCCCAGCATGGACGTCTTTTGTTTTGATAGGTGGTTGACCCCGCACTGTGGTGTGAGAGTGTAAACAACGTGAGTCATCTCGATCGTGTCAATCACGGGCTGATCGATCTCTGTGGATCACTGTCCCCCCCCCCCCCCCCCCCCCCCCCCCCCACCCCCCCTGCTGGTCTAGGGGTTGTCCATCTTGTCTTGTCTGTCTCTCTGTCTGTCTGTGTCTGACTACCTGTATCTGTCCGTCGGTCTGTCTGTACCTGGCTGTCTCTCTCTGTCTGTCTGTCTTGTCTGTCAGTTTCTGTGCCTGTCTATCTGTCTATCTTGTCTGTCTTTACTATCTTGTCTCTCTTGTCTGCTCTGTCTGCCCGTCTGTCTGTCTGTCTGTCTGTCTCTGTCTGTCTGTCTGTCTCTGTGCGCGCATGCTTGTGTGTGTGTGTGTGTGTGTGTGTGTGTGTGTGTGTGTGTGTGTGTGTGTGTGTGTGTGTGTGTGTGAAACATGTTGCCCTGATTTGTGCTCGGCTTTGCCAAACTGCCTGACACTCAACTGTCAATGTGTCTTTTCAATGTTGCAGAAGACAGACACAACACACGCTCAGTGACGAGGGACTGGCTGCCAGGAACACACACAACCCCCCCTGCAACACCCTTCCATTTCCTGCAAGTCTGCTGCAGTGCTCATCTCTGAATACAGACCACCCAACCTCTTCATCCCCCCCGCCCCTACTACCACCACCATCACCACCATCGCCATCACCGCCTGCATCAACGACCAGCTGCTTGGGTGATACAAAAAAAAAGTCAAGCTCCCAACTACGCACGGTCCACAAGTCTCCACACACACACACACACACACACACACACACACACACACACACACACACACACGTGTATGTGTGTGTGGCGGTCCCTGGCAGTCGACTCAGGGATGTGCTCGTGGCGCCACCGTCTGGACTGATTCCTGCCTTAATTCCTCGCCGGTCTTTGCTCGGGGCCTGCGATTGACATGATACTCTTCAGGTTGTGTATGTTGACGAACGCGCGTGCGGTGTAAACTGACAACAGTGAAACCAGTTGTTGGTTGGCCGGGTTAGTGGAAGTAAAAGGAGGGAGGGGGAGACGCTCGCCCCGCGCGGCCCAACCGACTCCCACCCACCCCACCACCACCACCACCCCCCGACCCCTTCCCGTGGCTGTGCCAATTTCAGCGCGGGAACGGGTTGACTGACAGGCGACTGTGACATTTGACACTGGCACCAGATTGAAGACTTGAGATCGAGAGGTGAGTGCCTGTTCCGATCTCAGCAAACGAGAACTTGAGGTGACTGGTTGGAGATATTGCAGTGGTTTGCACCGGGGTATCGTGTTATCTTCCCTTCTGTTTGAAGTCACGTCGACCAGGACATATTCTTTCAGTATCATCATCTCACATCTGCTGCACTTATAATATTAATTTGTTTTTTTTCTCCTGGTTTGGTGTTCACAAACTCGGAAGAACCTGAGATTCTTTGTTCGTCTGTTTGTTTGTTTTTTTCCATTTAGGGAGAAAGAGGCCATTCATAATATTGTGTGAGGTCTTTCTTTTGTTTTTATTTTTTGCAAAGTTTTCACGGAACAAAACGATTTTCTCTCTCTGGAATTTTCCGAAGCTTTGGAGTGGAGAAAGAAAAGAAAAGAAAAAAAAAAAAAAGAAAACAGAAAAAAGGAGAAAACTGAGAGAGTGTGTTTGTGCCCTCCCCGACTGTGAAACGCAGAGAAAAGTGGGTGTGTCGTCATCGCTGTGTGTGTGTGTGTGGTGGTGACGTCACCGGAAGGAGAGACCGGAAGGTGTGAGTGGAGCTGATTCGGGCTGGCCGGAATCGTGGGATCTTACGGTGGAGAGCGCTTCAAAGTGGAGTTGTTGAAACCGGGCATCATGCCAGCCAAAGGTAAGGTGGCCTTCACCACTTTAGTCATCGATCTGCTCGGGGTTTGTGTCTGCCTCTGGGAGGGCTGCATCCTTTATTCATGTATGTTGGTTCTCTTGTCAAAGGGACGTCATCCTTCCAGTCATTTTGTGGGATCATGCATTTTTGAAGTTGAGTTTGGTGGGGGTTTGTGCATGTTTTCGCTTTTGTTTGTTTGTGTGGGGGGATCTCTTTTAAATGTTTTGTTTGTTTTGTGTGTTTTTTTTTATTTATTTATTTTTTTTTTTTTTGTCAGCAAAAGATCAAAGGATTGTTTACTTGTAATGGGTTTCCGTTTTTTTACTATTTGATGGTTGCCCAAGATGAGACCATGGATGGATTGATTGACAGATAAAAAAGAAAAACAACTGTATGGTGCCCGCTTTATTTTGACCAGTTCTCATAACTTCCGTTTTTGAAAGTCAGTGAACATGAATCACAAAAGCTCATTTCATTGAACGCTGTGTTTGTCTTTGTGTCTCTCGTGTCTCTTGTTAACATCTATTCTTCTCTGTCTGTCTATCTGTCTGTCATGTCTGTCTTGTCCTCCGGTCGTCTGGTGCTGTCTGTCTGTTCTGTCCTCGCTCTCTCTCATCTCTGAGGTCTCCTCATCCCCTGTGTCACCCTATCCCCTCTCGTCCCATCTCTGCCCTTTCCTCCATCCAACCCGGCCCTGCTCTTCTTCGCTGGTCTCTCTCTTCGGTCCTCACTCACTCGCTCCGCTCTTCCTCTCTTCGGGGATCCCTCTCCAACAATCTGGCTCCCTCTCGCCTCTACTCATATGCTCTCCTCCTTGACCCTCTCCTCAGCCTTCCTATCCCCTCCCTGACTCCATCCTGCTCCGTTCGTCTCTCACAAGTCTCTCTGCGGGACGCAATCTCAGGGGTCTAAAGACGAACTCCCCTCTCTCGCTCACCTCAGTCTCTCCTCTTCTCTTTCGCATGCTCCGTAGATTGCACGTGCGGCGCGTAATATATTTTGGGTGTTTTTGCGCTTGGCTGGGCATTGAATGAATAAAGGATTAATAATTGGACGACACACACCTCGTGAATGACGCTCAACGTCCACCCCGCATACCGGCCACCTCAAACCAGCGGCCCCCACCTGCCACTCCTGTTTTCGTGCACGCGCTTCCCGCACCGACCGGCATCCTCCTCCTGCTCCTGGCTTGCGAAGAAGTTGGTTTTTTAACACTGAAACAGGATTAGTAAACGATAGTTGGTGTAGTAACGTTTATAATTTACTCCCCTTTTAATCTATCAGTAAGTAGTTTTGAGGTTTCTACTCAGGAGTTAATTTGGCATGTTCTTTAGGTTCAACTGGACCAGGAAATTCAACTATTTGACCCCGACGCAAACCCCCCTTCACCCCACCCCCCACCCCATCCCCACACCCACACACACCACACACACACATCGCGCGCGCAGTTAGCGCGCATGCACCACGTGCATATATTATATATATATATATAGATATATATATAGATAGAGAGAAGAGAGAGGAGAGAGAGAGTTATACAAACAAATGAAATACATAAAAATGAATAAACAGCTGAAAAGATAAATAAGTAAACAGCTAAATAGACATAGATAGATGGATACATACATACATACACAGAGCTAGATGTATATACACATATACGCGCGCGTGCAGAGCCGCCACAACAAACACGCACGCGCGCGCCTGCGCACGCGCGCGGACGCACACACACACACACACACACACACACACACACGCATATGGAGTCACACAACTGGAGAAGTAGAGTACACACACACACACCCACACAAGCGCAGAGAGAGAGAGAGGGACAGAGAGAGAGAGAGAGAGAGAGAGAGCGAGAGAGAGAGAGAGAGAGGGGTACATTTTGTTTCCAAAGTTCGTTTGTTGTGATTGTTTTTAAGTCGCATTTGCAAAGAAAGTAAAAGGGAGTAAGAGGTACCCACGGAGCATGCGTGTATGTGTGTGTGTGCGTGGGTGTGTGTGTGGTGTGTTGTGTGTGTGTGTGTTGTGTTGTGTGCGCGCGCGCGCGCGCGCGTTCGCGCGGTCCCGCCGGCACTTACGTGTAACAATACTTTTGTGGTGTTGGTTGTTCTTCAGTCGTTGTATGTGATGCTAGTTTTACGATTATATCTGAACAAAAAAAAAAATCTGGTTCCATTTCTCTGTCAGAGTCAGGAGACCGTCTTCCCTCTTTCAATCTGCCCCCACCACCCCCCTGCTTCCCCCCCCCCCCCCCCCCCCCCATCCCCCGCTTTCTCTCTCCACTCTCTCCATCACGTCCATAAGCACCCATTTTTATTTTAATACTGCGGATTCGTGTCGGACATCGAACGAGGAAACCTGTATTATTACTCTGGATGAAACCATTATCTGAGTAATGTGTAGCGGAAAAAAAAAGTTTACGATGCGGTTAGTGTGTAGTGTGAGTTAACATCTTTATGTATAAATCAAACTAATTTACGTAACCAGGTTGGGTCCATTCTTACGAAAATCAATCAATCAATAATTTCATTTCTGAGACTGTTCTAGATTATCGCTTATGGCAGTATACAAAAAAGGGACAGAAATAGAATTAAACAACTTTTGGATATATAACTAAACTCGATGAACGATTTAAAAAAAAAAAAAGGAAAGAAATATCTTGTATGTCTGCTTTGAAAATATTCATTTCTGAAGGAAGTCTTTTTGAAAAATAAAATAAAAGCATGTTTGGAAAAATAATTTTAAACCAAACGAGGAGGTCGGATCAGATTTTAAAAAGTCAGTGAACGAATACGCTTCCAGACATGATTTGATTTGAATAACACGGAGTAATCCTGATTTCCAGTTTACATAGACCTGAACGGAAATAGACAGTCGGGCTTTCTTGTGAGCTGTAAATAAACTCATCGCGAAATATGAACGGGAGTGAAAACACAAACAGTTTTGCCTTTCTTGTGAGCAAAATAAAATCATCGTCGTTTTCATCACGAACGACGAACGGGAGTGAAAAAAAAAACATAAGTATCTGATCAATTAAAACTATTTAAATAAAAAGTGATGGTGCCGACTACGACCAAAAAAGAGAGAGAGAGAGAGAGAGAGAGGGGGGGGGAAGAAGAAAGAAAGAGAGAGAGAGAGAGAGAGAGAGAGAGAGAGAGAGAGAGAGAGAGAGAGAGAGAGATAAAAGGAAAAGAGCATTTACAGCACGGACAAAGAAGACGCAAGAATTTACATAGACGGGACGGTTGGAAACAAAAGCAAGGCCGATCGATTCTGTTGAAAACCGTAATTTCAGGAGAATAACAAACGCAAACCTGGCCAGAATCTGTCTCTTCCCCTCCCTCTCTCCTCCCCCCCCCCCCAACCCCCCCCTGCCCCCCCCCCCCCTCTCTCTCTCTCTCTCTCTCTCTCTCTCTCTCTCTCTCTCTCTCTCTCTCTCAGAATTATTTTCTTATCTTAGAGCGTTCTTCATTCTTCTATATATTTTTTTTGCTTTTTTTTTTTTGTTGCAAATACAAATTGATTTATCCGACATAAAAGTCTATATACATCATTGTCAACAAAAGCCTTGTTCCCCCCCCCCCCCTTTCCCTCCTCTCTCTCCTCTCTCTCCTCTCCGTCGCTCTCTCTCTCTCTTCTCTCTCTCCTTCTTTCGCTTCTTGATACAGTTTTTTTTTTATACATCATTGTCAACAAACGCCTCTGTCCCCCCCCCTTTCCCGCCTGTGTTTGCGTTTGTACTGTTACTTGAACTGTAGTCTATCAGCACATTTGATACAAAGTATTTCAGTTTTGTTCTTAGTACTGTACAAATTAATATACATATTTTAATCACGTGAGAAATTCAGTTTATTTTGTAATCATATGCTAAGCAAATATTCTTGTTCTTCATTTCAGTTGGAGAAAAAAATCAACAATTCTCTCATCAGCTTCTCTATTTAAAAAAAATTATAATCAGTGCATTTTAATAGCAGCTAAATGGTCACTAGACTTGTTAAAAAAAAAAAGATAGATGTTAGTGATGTAAAGAATGATGACAGAAATGCCATTTTAAGTTCGGTCCAGAGATTTTAAATAATTCTTTTCCTCGTTTGTGAAACTCTCGACTGAACAAAGAAACAAACAAAAAATAATGAATGAAGAAGCGAACGATCATATATACACAGTTTGAAGTAAAAAGTAAGGATTACAATCGAAATATATGAACGTGCATTCATAATGACACGTTGCTACAAATTTGTACCTGGTAAATTTGACGAGTGAAGAGGGAAAAAAAAAATGAGAAAACTTTGATGTTTTCTAATGTCCCGACATTCAACGAAAATGTATACTTAAAAGAATGGTGATAGACTTTACTATAAACACACGATTCTACGGGTGTGTGTGTGTGTGTGTGTGGGGGGGGGGGGGGGGGGGGGGGGGGGGGGGGGGTGTGGATGGGGGAAGAAAACGCTAGAGGCCAGAAGTGTTTGATAAAGGATCGAATCGTTCACATACATATGTGTTTTTACTAGCCGTGTGCATTTTCGGGATCGCTGTAGAGAGCATAGCTAGTGTGAAGAACACTCAACAATTACATAGAGCTCGCTGCCCTGTCTGGTGTTGTTATCTATCGTCGTTTTAGTGAATTGTGTGTTGGAAGGCCTTCGAGGTTGCATTATTTTCATTGAATTGTATGCCTGTTATGTTACGTTTATATTGCGCGAATGATATTGCTGTGGATGGTATCGTTCTGTCCTTTACTAATCTTGTACTGTATAGCGCCATATTAAAATTGGATATTGTGTCGTACAATACTATGTTGTACTGTACTCGTATTGTCTTCGGGCTGTATAGAGGAAGAGTCTCACCATAGAATAGCTACTCTGTCTGTCTGTCTGTCTGTCGGTCTGTCTGTCTTTCTCTCTCTCTCTCTCACTCTGTCTCTCTGTCTCTCTGTGTCTCTCTGTGCCTCTCTCTCTCTCTCTCTCTCTCTCTCTCTCTCTCTCTCTCTCTCTCTCTCTCTCTCTCTCTCTCCAGTATAGATAGACATTAGAAAGAAATGTTTTAGCGAAATATTATAGCCGCATAATCAGTATGCAAAAAATTAATAGATACATAGATAAATGAATTGATAAATAAATAAATAACATGGATCAGTTGAAAACCTTCGGAGACTGGCAATTCTGTCTTTCCTACGCTCATCGCTAAAGACAAAGTGACAAGGAATGAGACCTCTTATAATCGGTGGAATGCAGTCTGCCTGTTCTTGTATCTCTGCAAATTATCCAAGCACTATCTCTTGTTTACATCTGCATAATTCTCGGGCCCTGTTACAAAGAATCTCTCTATCTCGACATGATCGCATTTTGTGTGTAAACATGCATTTGTTTTGTTAATTGACCCAGTCTAAGGGCCGATGGCCTGCCGATTGAAATTGTGTTCATGTTAATCTCTTTCTCTGTCTGTCTGTCTGTCTGTTGGCTTATTTGCTCTCTCTCTCTCTCTCTCTCTCTCTCTCTCTCTCTCTCTCTCTCTCTCTCTCTCTCTCTCTCTCTCTGTGTGTGTCTGTCCGTATGTCTGTCTCTCTGTCTCTCTGTCCGCCTCTCACTCTCTCTCTCTCTCTTGTATCTCTCTCTCTGTCTCTGTCTCTGTCTGTCTCTCTGTCTCTCTCTCTCTTCTCTCTCTCTCTCTCTCTCTCTCCTCTCTCTCTCTCTCTCTCTCCGTGTTTTTTTGACCACTGAGCAAATGGATTTTTTTTCAAACATTTCCTTTTAACAAGAAATATTCCCATTCTTGCCGAGAGTTCTTTTACGTGTGCTGGTGGAACAACTATAATCCCGCCATCGCCATCCCCACCCCCCAATCTACCAACCGCCTGTTCACCCCCACCCCACCTCCCTCTCCCCTCCCTGCCCCAGCTCCTTTTCACCTCGCCCGTTTCCCCTTTCTCCCCCTCCCCCTCTCCCCCAAGACCTTGACGATCTCGGTCTGGGAACAAAAGTGTCGTCAAGAACTTCATGTGAAGACGACGTTACTTTCACCTCTGACCGGAAGCTTGGAATAGAAAGAAAAGATAGAGGTCTAGAGCAGAGGTGTTGTGAGACAGAGACAGGTGATCCGACGGATATACTCAGTGAGATGGATTCCAACGTCGTCACACCTTGTAACAGTAGTGAAAAATAATTATTGCGTCAAGAACAGGATCGAAGTATGTGTTTGGTATGCATTGGGATGAAGAAAGTCTCTTTCTTTCTTTCTTTCTTTCTTTCCTTCTTTCTTTCGCGTGCCCGGCCATGCTAGATCCTCAATCCGGTCAGTAAGACGAAGTCTGCAGTCCGCCGCTCCCGACAGCTTCTCCTGGACCTCCATCTGGACTGGGCCACGTCTGGCGTCTCGTCCTGTCTCGCTTCTCTCTCCAGTCGCTGTACTGTGGCTGGGGGCCCCTTTGAGGCTGGAGGCCCGGCGCTGTCACCGCCTGGAGAACCACGGGACGAGCACCATACAGTGAAATATCAGTCAACATGGCCATAAATTATTGGGTGAGGTGCGTAGTGTCTGGTCTTCTCCTTACCTGGGCTTGTGGCTCTGCAGGAGGTCTGCGCGCTGACCTCAGCCGACACAGTCCGACTTCAGAGCAGCTCATGGTTGTCTGGTTACCCTGGTAATACGGGGCTAACGTACACCAGACAGTGCGGGTTTGGACTCGCAAGTGTTCTTTTTACCTAGGCTATGTTGGTTCGTGGCAGCTTCTTCCGTTCTACGATTATACCCCCCCCACCCCCCCCACCAAAGCGCAAGGCTTGAAGGGATCTCCAGTCCACCCACCAGGGGGCGCGTCTCTACGCTGTGTAGCCCCGGTGCGAGGATGAAAGTAAGTCAGTTCACAAGAGCTCCGAGGTCCCCCCCCCCCCCCCCCCCAACCCCCCCCCCCCCCAAGTTTGTAATGGAAGATTTCTTTTGTTTTTTTTTCTTTCTGTCTGTCTTTCTTCTTTCAACTCTCGCCATCAGTTCATGATGTTGTGTGTAAATTTATCTTCCCTGTGTCGCCAACACCAGAACTGTTGGACACCAGGAGGCTTGTACCGATAGTGGATGTGTTAGCGGCAGCAGCAGCAGCAGCAGCAAGGAATAGTAGTAGTAATTTAAGTAGTAGGAAGGCGGGGGCGACGGTTAGGGCTTAGTAGGTGGTGTTGTCCTGCGTATGGTGGATCCGATCAGGCGCCATGTTTTACACTACTTTTCAGTGTTGTTGTATGCTCTCCGCCTCCTACGGATATCGGCCGAAAGTCTGATCGCAAGAACATTCGCTTTATACAATACTCTCTCTCTCTCTCTCTCTCTCTCTCTCTCTCTCTCTCTCTCTCTCTCTCTCTCTCTCTCTTTCTCTCTTTCCGCTCCTCCCTACTACCCATTTATAGATTACATTCCGGAAAAGTTGGTTGCGCAGGCACAGAGGTCCCATGGGTGGTGATCCGTCATAACTTGTAACATGTTATCTTTTTTTTCACACAGTGATGCCATCCCAGGACCAAGCTGGATCATCGACCACAGATAGACCAATACAGAACAGCAATGTTGCCTCTTCCCTCCCTCCCCCCTCCCCCATCTCCCCACTCCTCCCACCCCCCATCCCCACCCTCCCACATCCCTCTCCCCCCCCCCCCCCTTATCCCCTGCGACATGCCGCTGGGTACTCATTACAGCGGCGAACATCGAACAGATTAGAGTCACGCATGTCCCAGATTTTTCCGAAATGCCAGCTAGCTCGATTCCACCTCCATTGTTGTTGAAAGAGGACAACATCCAACTGAACAAACAACGTGTCTTCTTCGTGGAACCGAAATGTGTGTGCTACGTAAAAGTAGAGGTTCCTGTCGTTTCTTTCTTCTTCTTCTTCTCTCTTCTTCTCTTTTTCTTTTTCTGAACGTCATCTTCCCCTTTCTCAAATGACTTCATTTTTCTTTAAAAGAATGATGACATTTTCCAACTTTTTTGACTTATTTGTCTCTCCTATAATTTAATCGGTGTACACCTCCTGTAATGGTGAGGATGGGAATGTGATGACGTTGGTAATGGTGTTGATGATGATGATGATGATGATGATGAAGAAGAAGAAGAAGAAGAAAAGAAGAAGAAGAAGAGGAAAGAGAAAAAGAAGAAAAAGAACAACAACAGCAGCAGCAGCAGCAGCAGCAGTAGCAGCAGCAGCAACAACAACGACAACATGAATCGTGCTGCACACGGGGAATTGAACCCCATATCCCTATGGGGGTCAAATGCATCAGATCTTGAAGCTCCATAACAAAGAAAAAGAGAAAATGAAATTAAGAAAAAGCAAAAAGGAAAGAAAACGAAAAAAAACAAAACAAACGCAAACAGACAAAAGAAAGCGAAAAGACAGTATTAAGAAAATGTAAAAAAAAAATAGTATTGTCTGCTTTATTGTACGCTTTGGAGGGAGAAAAAAAAGTCTGCATTTTTCACACACACACACACACACACACACACACACACACACACACACACACACACACACACACACCCCGGTCATGGTGAAGGTCATTGACAGTTTTAGCCCGGAAGAAAAGAAGTTTTTTTTTTTTTTTTATCCTGGCCGGAAATGACCGGAGAATGGCCATCAGACTCAGCGGTTGTGTAATTCGATTCAACGTCCACCTGATGACTACATTTGATGTGACAATGTTCAGCGCTTCAGGAGTAAGTCTTCATTTCACATTGAAGTGCCATTTTTTAATTGATGTGTTGATAACAATGATGTTAATGATCTTGATGACGATGATGATAGTGTTGATGATGATAAGACAACAACAACAACAACTACTACTACTACTACTACTACTACTACTACTACTACTACTACTACTACTCTTTATCATCGTCTTCATCACCGTCTTCATTATCTTTTGATAATGTTGTTATGATAATGCTGATAACAACAACGACAACACCAACACCAACAACAACAGTAACAAGAATGATGACAAATAATAATAATGATGGTGATGATGATGATGATGATGATGATGATGATGAATAATGATAATGATACTAATAATAATGGTAACAATAAAAAATAAAGAAAAACAACTGGCTTAATAACAGGCGTCGCCATTGCTCGTAATATGTGCTACTTGCTAAAAGCGCTTTTCAAACAAGACATACCACACGCACGCACACACACACACACACACACACACACACACACACACACACACACACACACACACACACACACACATACAGACACACGCACATACGCACGCACGCACGCACACACACGCACACACACACACACACACACACACACACACACACACACACACACACCACACACACACACACACACACACACACACACACACACACACACACACACACACACACACACACACACACACACACACACACACACACACACGGCGAGTGCAAATTTTGCAAGCATAATTGTTTTGTGTGCTTGTGTATCTATCAATTTGCATTTTGTTTGTTTGTGAGTCCTCTCCATGTTAAGGACACTTAATCACAATTTAACCCTCCTTCCCCCCCCCCCCCCCCCCCCCCCCCCCCCCCCCCCCCCCCCCCCCCCCCCCCCCCCCCCCCCCTCCCGGCGGTGTTTGTGTAATGAATGATGAGATCTGGTTTCAACATTAATGTCGGTTTTTGGTGGTCACGTCATTTGCGTGTGGTCTTACTGGGTAGAACAATCGGGACGAGAATTTTAAAAGTATAGATATTATTTTGAATTCAAGCTTTTCCTCATATTGGTTTTCTTTGTTTGTTTGTTTCTAACTTAAAATGAAAATGTGGTCTGTTTTTTTCAACAAGGCGGGGAAACTGACAAAAGACCTTGGATCTTCAATGTTTATGTATTTTTTTTTTTGTTTTTTAATCGACATCATCATCATGTTTATTATCATCACTATCATCATCATCAACATTATTTTTATTGTCATCATCGATGTTGTAGTTGTTGACATTTTTTTTATGTTTTCCTCCTCCTCCTTTTTCTTCTTCTTCGCCGTTGTTGTTGTCTTCCTCTTCTTTTTCTTCCTCTTCGTCGCCGTATTATTATCATCATTATTGTTATCATCATCATCATCATCATCATCATCATCATCATCATCATCATCAACGTCGTCGTCGTCGTCGTCAGTCGTCGTCGTCGTCATTATCATTAACATTATTACAAGGCGACCTCTCCAAATCGATTTTCAAAGTATCATCCAAAAGTGGGTCTTTTTCGAAAGGAGCATTTCTTGGCGGGGCCTTTAAAGTGAAATTGTAGTAGTAGTAGTAGAGTAGTAAGATAGCAGCAGCAGTAGTAGTAGCAGTAGTGGTGACATCAGCAGCAGCAGCGGCAGCAGCAGTAGTAATAGTTGTGGTGGTGGTGGTGGTGGTGGAGTGTGTCTTTTAGAATGAAGGCAATGTATTATGGGTGTTATTGCTACAGTTGAACAGTAGTAGTATTCGGGATTTTTTTTTTCTTTTTTTTCTTTTCTTCCCTTTTTATAAAAACTTGATCTAGAATCGCGGAAGAACTGAATTTGAAACCAAGATATCAAATATGAATCATTCGACCGGTGTCCTTGCTGAATGTTATTGAAAATAGCGATAACATAAAGACGAGGTAGCATAATGATTAGGATTTATTTTATTGCTAATTAAAGCCACGTCCGATTGGAATCAAGGTGATTATATAGGCCTATGATTTCGCTCAGATATATTAAGACTATACTGTTTACAATAAATGTAACGAGTATCTTTTATAATTTTTTTTTATAATTTCAACAATAGTATAGCTGAATATGTTGAAAATAGATATATGAGACGGTTGCATTCCATCAGTCAGCATTGGGCTACACGTACAAAATCAGCAGGCCTAAAGGTTTAGAAAGATAACACGTTTACAATTTATTGAATTGATATTGTCATACACGGGGTTTCGAATGAAGGGAAAGCGGAATATAACAGTGAGACAGTTTATTTTATCTGGTCTGTGCTATGGCAAATGAGATGGGCATTTTAAGTAGTCGTCAGTCTTGTGTGCAACTAAGACAGGTAGTTAATCTAGTCAGTGTTCTAGTGAATGATATTGGTAATTATCCTGGTCGGGTTTTGAAGGCAGATTGGTGTTTTATCTACTTAGTGTGATAGCAGATAAGATGGGTCAATGTATCTGGTTAATGTTACGGCGGATGAGATGGGCGATCTATCCAGTCAGTGTGGTAGCAAACGAAACGGTTGTGTTCGGGAAAACGAGACGAGTGTTATAGAAAAGGAGACGGGTGATTCTAGCTAGTTGGTGTTGTGACAAACGAGATGGGGGATTGATATAATCAGTGCTACGGAAAGCAAGATGGAAAATCATTTTTATGTTGTCAGTCTTACGGCAGATGAGGTAGGTAATTTATCTAGGTTAGTGTTATACGGCAGATGAGGTAGGCAGTTTACCTAGCTCAGTATTACGGCAGATGAAGGGCAGTAATTTGTCAAGTCAATGTTATGACAGATGAAGGAGGTAATTTATGTAGTCAGTGTTACGGCAGATGAGGTAGGTAATTTATCTAATCAGTGTTACGGCAGATGAGGTAGGTGATTTGTCTTGTCAGTGTTGCGGCAGATGAGGTAGTAGATAATTTATCTGATCAGTGTTACGGTAGATGAGGTAGGTTATTCATTGAGTCAGTGTTACGGCAGATGAGGTAGATAATCTATCTCTCTAGTCAGTGTTACGGCACACGAGGTAGGTCATCTCTCTCTAATCAGTGTTTTGGTGGATAAGATAGACAATAAAATTGATCTAGCTAGTGTTACGGCAAACGAGGTCGGTCATTCATTTAGTCAATGTCGTAAAGCAGGTGAGACAGGTTATTCATCTAGCTAATGTTATGATGGCCGCGCTTGAGTTCAAATTCAGTGTTTTTTAATTAGTCAGGGAAAGAAATGGAATGAGTAAGTACAGGTAACGCTCAGTGTTGTGAATTCAAATACAGCTTGTTTTTTTTATTAGTCAGGGAAAGAAATGGAATAAGGAAGTCCAGGTGATGCTTTGTGTTGTGTGTGGATTTTCTCGTTTGTTTGTTTGTTTGTTTGATTGCCCGGCCCACCGTAAAAGCTTTCCTTCATGCAGATTGATGGAATCAGTTTTGACATGGAACCGTTTCCTGTACCGCCTGAAACCGCCCCCCGCTGTCGGCTAGTAAACAACAGGAACGAAGGCGTGAAAAAGCCGGCTCGGATCTGAAAACATGCCTGCCGTTTCCCCTCCGCCGAGTGTATCTCACAGTTCCCACAGCGCCACCTGTTTTCAGTCCCTCTTCCGTAAAGGCCAGTAACTCCATCCCTTTTGGAAACCAGTCTCCTGCGCCTTCCAGTCAACTAAAGGACAAAGATTGTGGGGATAACTATGCCCCGAGTTTTTCCTTCCCGCCTTTCAAACCTCTTCCAGGTCTTCTGCATCTTCTCGTTCTTCGGCTTCTCCTCTTGTTGGTATTGGTGTTGTCTGTTGCGGTTTGTATGTTGCTGTTGTTGTTGTGGTTTGTTGTTTGTTGTTGTTCTTGTTCTCTTCTTTCTTCTTCTTCGTGGTCTTCTTTCTGCTCTTTCTCTTCTCCTTCTCTTTCTTTTCCTTCTTCTCTTCCTTCCTCATCTTCTCCTCTTCTTCCTTCACTCTCTTCTCTTCTTCTTTCCACCGCTCCTCCTCCTCCTGCCTCCTCTCCTTCTCCTCCCTCCTTCTCCGTCTTCTTCTTCTTCTCCTTTTCCTCTTGCCTCTTCCTCTCCTTCTTCTTCGTTTCTCCTTCTCTTCTCTTCTCTCTCTTCTTCCTCCTATCCTTTCTGCTCTTCTTTGCTTCTATCTCCTCCCTTCTTTCTTTTCTTTCTTCCTTCTCTTCTCTCTTCTTTCTGTTCTTCTCTTCCTCGCTCTTCTTCTTTCTTCTTCCTCTTCTTCTTCTTCTTCCTCCTCCTTTTCTCCTCTCTTCTTCTTCATGGCTTTGGTTTCTCCCTTCTTCCTAACGTCTTCTTCAATCCTCATCACTTTTTCTTGATCATGATCTTGATCATGATCACATCTTCATCAATCCTCACCTCATTGTCTTCCTTCTTCTTCTCTCGTTTCTCATTCTTCCTCTTTCTCTCGTCCTCAATTCCTTTCGTCTCTTTCCTCTTCTTCCTCCTACATTGATCTTTCCTTCTCTGGCCCCCTTCCGTTCTCTTCCTCCTCTTGGCTTCCTTACCTGTCGTTTTCCTTCTGTCTTCTTCTTCTTTCCCTTTTCCTTTCCTCCCTTTCAAACCGTTCTTCTCGGTTCTCTTTCTCCTTCTCTCCTTCCCTTTCTTTCCTTCTTGTCCTTCTTTCTCTTGCACTCTCTCTTCTTCTTCTTTCTTCCCTTTGTCTTCCTTCTCCTCTCTTCTTCTCCTCCTCCTTCTCTCCTATCCTCTCGCCTGTCTCTCCTTCTCTTTCCTTCTTTGTTCTTATTTCTTTCTCCTCCCTCTTCTTCCTTCTTCCTTCTTCTTTCCTTCGTCTCCCTTCCTTCGCCTCCTCTCGTCTTATCTTTCTCTTCTTTTCTTCCCCCCAAATTCTTCTTTTTCTCTTCTTCTTTCTCTTCTTCTGTTTTCTTCTTCTTCTTCTTTCTTCTTTCTTCTTCTTTCTTTCTCTCTTCTTCTTCTTCCTATGTCTCTTGTTTTCCTCTTCTCTCTCTACTTCTTTCGAGTTGTCTGTCATCATCATCATTGATCATCTAATCATAATCATGATCATGATCCACTCATCATCTGCATCTCATTGTTCTTCCTCTCTGTCTTCTTCTTCCTTCTTCGTCTTTCTCTTTCTTCTTTTTCACTCCGTCTTCTTTTTCTTTCTTTCTTCTCTTCTTCTTCTTTTCTTCCTAATTTCTCTCTTCTGCTTTTCTTTCTTTTTTTCTTGTCTGTTTCTTCTTCCTCCTTCTTTTATTGCTTCTCATCCTTTCCTTTTCTTCTTTTTTCTTGTCTTCTTCTGTCTTGCCTTTCTTCTTCTTCTTCTTTCCTTCTCTTCTTTCCCATTTTTCTTCTTCTTCTTCTTCGTTCTTCTCTTTCTCTTTCTTTTCCCTTCTGTCTTCTGTTTCTCCTTCCTTTCTTCATCTTTCCCTTTTCGTCTCCTTCTCTTTTCTTCTTTCTCTTGGCCTTCTTCTCTTTCCTTTCGTTCTTTCTCTTTCTTCTTTTCTTTCTGCTTCCTCTTCTTCTTTCTTTTCTTCTTCTTTCTTCTCTTCTTTCTTCTCTTCCCCTCTTCTTTCGTATCTTCCTTCTTCTTCTTCTTCTTTCCTTTCTTTCTTTTCTTCTCTTCTGCGTTCTCTTCCTTCTGTCCTCTGCTTCTTCTTGATTGTCTCTTCTCTCCTCTTCTTTTTGTTCTTTTCTCGTTTCTTCCATTCTTCTCTTCCCCTGTTCGTCTTCCTCTTTTTCTTTTCTGCTGTTGCCTCTTCCTCCCTCTTCTCTTCCTTCTTGGGCTATCTCACCAGAGACGAGTTTCTGGAGGCGCGGAACGTGAGAGGGCCGAGGGGATACAGAAGAAGGCGCAGCAACACACGACATTTCCAGTCAAAACCAGTAATAATTACGACTAGTTTTCCCCCAACTTTTCTTGCCTTTGAAGGGTCAGCGATTCTGTCATTTCATTGACCAATCGGTGAATGTTTCTTTCCTTCGTGAGCCAGTCACAGGACATTACAACTGTCAGACGTTTATAGTCCAGCAAACTCTCGCCTTTTCCTCGCTAGAAGTCGCGGTAGGGAAGAACAAGAACAAGAACAGAATAAGAACATATTTCATTGCCATATGAAAACCAGAGATTTTGTGGGGCACAGATGATCAGGTTAAACATTCAATTAAACTAATCCCAACGTCGTCACATCTTGCAACATAACATTAGTAGCAGAAAGAAAGAAAACATAGTGGGGATCAGAGTCTGGTTGAATTTTCTGTCTCCGAAGAGAAAAAAACACAACAGGATATACTGGGCAAGTACAGGTTGGAAGCAGCCCAATAACACATGAGCTCCGAGGGTTTTGTCATGTTAGTCTGTGGTGGAAAAAATCTGTTTTTGTGATCCTTGTCATCAGGTCATAACGTTATTGGTCAAATAATTTGCAGTCATCGAGAAAATGTAGTTCGTCCTCAACGACGTGGCTTGTCGTGCATAATCTGTTTTCTCTGTCAGTGTTGGTATAACGGCCCCTCTCAATTTGGAGTTCATGGGCACTTATTCGTAATCTAGTCAGTGCTCGTCTGCAATCTGTGTCAGTGTGTTGCTCCAAATAAGCCGCCTGTTTGTACTCGGTAGTAACTGTGGCATAAAATGTGAGCTTGGGTGTGCTTTCGTTCTTTTGTTTCTGCCAAAACTCAATATAAAACGGCGTGCGATGAAACGCGGATGGATACTGGCCAAACCAGCGAGACTTCTCATTCCATGGTCTCCATGAAATGCCTCTCAGGGTCCGCCCAGTTTGGTCAGTTATAGTACGTTGAGGCCCGAGTCTCATCACAGCACGCATTCATGCCTGTATTGGCTTGTTATTCGTTTAATCATTTCTGTTCCTATGAAAGCGCTGGAAAATATAAAAGACAAAACGATGTACAATTTAGAGAAAAAATGAAATAGAATTAACAAAAAAGAAAAAAAAAAAACGAACCAGAGAACAGAACAAAATGTTTTGATTCTTAAGACATGAAATCTGAGAACACGTTTTCAATCAGCATTGCAAACAAGTTGAAAATATTCTCTTCATTCAGAAAGAGGGAAGAAAAAAGGATTGGTGTTTGATAGGTATTCTTCAATTAAGTGGAAAAAGGTATGATTTTTCTTGATGCTGTAGCATTAATTATAATTAAAATGCAAAAAAAAAGACGACGTTTAACTATACACTATGATGAAAATAGTTGAAATCAATTTGTTAAAAGGAACACATATAATCCTTTCAATAACGCGTTGTACTTGATTACAGTGAAGGTAAACATGTGAAATTGACCCAAACCAGCTGTCGACGCATGCGCGTGCGGCGTGTGTGTGTGTGTGTGTGTGTGTGTGGTGTGTGTGTGTGTGTGTGTGTGTGTGTGCGTGCGTGCGTGCGTGCGTGGTGTGTGCGTGTGTGTGTGTGTGTGTGTGTGTGTGTGTGTGTGTGTGTGTGTGTGTGAGAGAGAGAGAGAGAGAGAGAGAGAGAGAGAGAGAGAGAGAGAGAGAGAGAGAGAGAGAGAGAGAGAGAGAATGAGTAAGTTCTACTCATTTCTCGTCCCATTTCAATTTCTGCCCTCTCAACACCCCGGTCCACCCCCACCCCAGCCCCCCACCCCACCCCCAACCTCTCTTCCCACCCCGTCCTCTCCTCCTCCTCCTCTCCTCACCCCTTCTCTCCCCACCCCCTCTCCCCCCGCACCTCTCTCTCCCTCCCTCCAGCCGGCCTCTCCCCCCATCCCCCCTCTCACCACCACCATCACCACCCACCACACACCTCCGCTTCCACCAGCAGGCAACTCTGCCGACGATAGTGTTATTGGTGAAAATATTATGCCAGCATCCGAGAGCTTGCAGCGCTGCATACAGACAGACTTTGACTGCTCTGTCTCTCACTGCTTTCATTCAACCCGCGCTGTTTGGAAGAACAACACCCCCCCCCCCCCCCCCCACCCATCCCAAACCCCCCAACCCCACCCCACCCCCATCCCACCCCACCCCCACCCTCCAGCCCCCACCATACCCCCAACCCCCTCTCCCCAGCACTTCCCTGCCCACGCTCCCAACCTATACCCTCACCCCTCCACCCTTCCCTTTCCCCCACCCCCACGTTTTCTTTCCCATAGCCATGTCAAGGGGGGTGGGGGGGTGGGGGTGGGGGTCCTTGGCTTTGCTGTAGCCATGTGAAAGAGCTTGTAAGTTGGGGGTGGGGGGTGGATGCTACTTGGTCAAATAGGAGAGATAGGGGTTGGGGGAGTTGGGGGGTTGGGGGGAGGGAGAGGGAAGGTTTGGGAAGAGGGGGTGGCTGAGGGAGGAGTAGAGGGGAGCAAGGGGTAATGATAATGATGATAATCATAATAATAATGATAACAAGAATGATGATAGTAAATAACAAGAGTAATAATAATGATAATAATAATAATAATAATATAATAATAATAACATAATAACAGCGACAACACAACAAATAAGAACAATGTTCAAGAAGGAAGAGGTTTTTTTTGGGGGGTGGGGGGTGGGGGAACAGTGCTGTCCATTTCGGCATCGAGTTCTTCGGAGGCAAGCAAAATAGAAAGACAAAATTTGAGTTCTCTCTCCCCCCCCTAGACCTGGGGAGGCAGGGAAAGTGGAGGTGAGGCGTGGGGGTGAAGGTGGGGAGGGGAAGGGGTTGTTGGAAAAGTGGGATGGGAGAGGGTGCAGAGGCCAAAAAAAAATGGGGTGGGGGGGGGATGGGGGGTGGGGGGGGGTGGAAGGAGAACTGTCAGGAGAGAAGAGAGCAACTCGTTTCTCCACCCCCACCCCCCACCCCCACCACCACCCACTTCCCCCCGACATCCACGCCTGTGGTTTGTGCCCTTGAAGAATATTACCGTTTACAGCAATAACAGGGGAGTGGGTGTGGTGGGAGTGGGTGGGTGGGTGTGGGTGTGGGTGTTGGTGGGTGGATGGGGTGGGGTGGGAGATCTTTTCGAACTGGAGTGAGCTGTTCTTTCCCCGCCGCTCCCAGTGTCAAGTCCTACAGCCACCAACCCGAGTTCCAGAACAATCACGCTTCTCTGTCTGTCTGTCTGTCTGTCTGTCTGCCTGCCTGCCTGCCTGCCTGCCTGTCTGTCTCTCTGTCTGTCTATTGTGGGTCACTCTCTCTCTGTCTGTCTGTCTCTATCTGTCTCTGTCTTTCTTTGTCTCTTTGTTTGTCTCTATCTGTTTGTCTGTCTGTCTGTCTCTCTATCTGTCTCTGTCTCAGTCTTTCTCTGTCTCTCTCCCTCTGTCTGTCTCTCACTCACTCTCTCACTCTCTCTTTCCCTCCCTCCCTCTCTTTCTCTTTATCTATGATTGTCTCTGTCTGTCTGTCTGCCCCTTTCTCTGTCTCACTCTGTCTGTCTGTCTGTCTCTCTCTTCTCTCTCTCTCCCCCCCCCCCCCCCCCCCCCCCACCACCTCCCTCGTGCCCGTCTTTGAGCATGCATGTATAGCTGTTCTTTACATGAAATCAAACTGATGCCACAGGATCCATGTGAGGATCTACGGCAATGATCCTGGATGGGGGTTGGAATCTATGATGACGATAATGCCAGACTGATACAGGGAACCGCAGCGAGGATACCAGATTGTCGTAAGAACGGTTAGCGATGGTACTGGGGTGTGTGTCTAGGTGGGGATAATACCAGATTGTCGTAAGAAAGGTTAGCGATGGTACTGGGTCTGTGTCTAGGTGGGGATAATACCAGATTGTCGTAAGAAAGGTTAGCGATGGTACTGGGTCTGTGTCTAGGTGGGGATAATACCAGATTGTCGTAAGAAAGGTTAGCGATGGTACTGGGTCTGTGTCTAGGTGGGGATAATACCAGATTGTCGTAAGAAAGGTTAGCGATGGTACTGGGTCTGTGTCTAGGTGGGGATAATACCAGATTGTCGTAAGAAAGGTTAGCGATGGTACTGGGTCTGTGTCTAGGTGGGGATAATACCAGATTGTCGTAAGAAAGGTTAGCGATGGTACTGGGTCTGGGTCTATGTGGGGATTAATAGCTATGATTCAGCATCTATGTAGGGATGTAAAAGCAAACGACACAGGATTGATACAGAGAAAGACGACTATGCTGTAGGCTTTATAGAGCGGTTATAGCAATGATGTAGAATTGATGCTGGTCTACATCACTGATGCCGGGATCAGTGGCGATGAGGCAGTATTGGAATTTCAAGGATTTTTTTTTAGCAGTGTAACAAAATTGATATAAGATCTCGCCCAAACCACAGGATTCATCAATCCGTCTGGCCATGTCACAAAATTAATTATGTTCTAGTCATGTGACAGAATTAATTGTGGTCTGGCCACGTCTCAAAATCAGTCAGGGAACAGGCCATGTCACAAGATGAATCTAGAGTCTAGCCATATCATAACATAAATCTACAAGGCTCTGGCCTTGTCAGAAGATTGATCTGGAGTCTATATATATTAGAACATTTATCTAAGGTTTAACTTTATTACACATTTCATCTTGGACTGTAAATTTTGAAAAAAAAAAAAAAAAAAGAAAAAAAATACATAGATTAACAATGATAATGATGATGATAATAATAACAGTAATATCAAAAATAATGATGATGATAATAACAATAATGATGATGATGATGATAGTAATGAT
>JADBJO010001411.1:187822-192822 GCA_016801955.1 Conus betulinus | reverse complement strand
AAGGCTGTATAGCTAATGACATAGAAAAAGTTCAGTGTTCAGTGTATGTTGTTCACGAGTGGTATTCAGTGGTCTGATATATAGCAAATAACAGGCGTTCAATAGAGTGGTGTGTTACAAATAAGGGTGTTTTAAATTGAGCAGTATGACATCATTATCAGATGGAGGGGATGGTCAAGAAACTAATAATACTGATAGGCTGTTCATGGATGTTATATTACTCACGGGCATAGAATATATAATGTGCAGCGATTTTACTTTTGGGATTACGGTGATTAGTAGAGGAATATACTTACTTACGGGTGTTCAGTGGAGGGATAGAATTTTTGATGGCATTCAGTGGCGTAATGTTTCAAACTTTCCTCCTTTCTAGAGCTCTCGTTTTTTCGCCCCTCCCCAGCTCTGTTTTTGTTTGTTTGTTTGTTTGTGTTTGTTGTGTTGTTTTAACCTATCCTCATTTTCTTATCTCTCTTTAGTATTGTCATTTTCATGCGGAATACAATATTATTTTGTACTTTTTTTTTTTTTTTTTTTTTTTTTTTTTTTGGGGGGGGGGGGGTGTCAATGTGTGTTGTTTGTAACTTCTGAAAAACACGCTTTCATAAAAAAAAAAAAAAAACTGACTTGACTGTTTTGAACTGTGTCTGAAAAAGCATGAGCTAGTTCCTTGTTTATTTTGTATTTTGGCTTCGTTTGGCAGTCTGTTTCAGCCTCTAGCGAACTGTATGATCCTCGCATTAAAACACACAAAAAAAAAGAAGAAAAACAAAAACAAAAAACGAAACAAACAAGCAAAAAACAAAAAAAAAAACAAAAAACAAAAAAAAAAAAACCAGGGATGCTCAGTGGAAGCATATTACTTAAGGGAGGTGTGCAATGGGATTTCGTGCAAATGGGGGCTGGTCGGTGGCAGTACTATTACAACTAAGGGGGTTTGGATGGAGTCAAATCACGAATAAAGGGTGTGGTGTTCACTCAAGTAATAATATTACACAATCAGGAGCGTTCAATGAAGTAATAGTACAAACAGCAGCGTTCAGTGGACGAATACTGCAAAAACAGGGGGTGTTTTATTGGGTAATATAGCAAAACAGAGGTGCTAAATGAAGTGATATCATGAATAGAATTGAGGGCATATACCGAGGTGATATTACCTATGGAAGCGTGTTGCTCATCGAAGTAACGATAAAAATAAAGGTGTTTATAATGGAGTAGTATTATAGATCAGACACCTTCAGTGAAGTAACTGTGCAAACAGGGATATTCAGCGGAGTATCAGTACAAACGTGGTCGTTGACTTGAATGTTAACAACTAAAGTTGTTTTTTTTTTATATTGCAGGTTGTAAATAGGCTGTTTGATGGTAGTGATATTAGAATATCGAGGCGTTCCAATGCGGTACCGTTGTACATTAGGGCTGTTCAGTAGAGTCATATTGCAGATAAAGTGGTGACTGGCCTAATATGTGACAAAAGTAGGAGCTCTTCAGGGAAGTAATACTACGAAGAAAGTGTTCCGTGGAATCATGTTACAAACGGAATGTTTAATGGAGGAAAAGAGAAGTTACCATCTTTCCCATTCTCTACTCTCTCTCATCTCTCTCTCATCTCCCCCTCCTCCGTCTCTCTCTCGCTCTCTCTCCTCTCTCTCTCTCTCTCCCTCTCCTCGCGGGCTCGTCATCGCTCTCTCCTCCTCCCAAACGCCCCCCCCCCCAAACTTTCTTCAACCCCCATCTGGTCCCTCCATCACACGGTATCTCTCACTCCAAACCGATAAGCGTAAGAACATGGCTTGTTCAGAATATAAAGAACCCGAAAAAAAAGAAAAAAAAAAAGAAGAAAAGAAGGAAAAGAAAAAGAAGAAAAAGAAAGAAACGCCTCCCACTCGAGACAAAACCGTCTATGAATTTCAAATAAATGACGGACGCTGATAAAATAAAAATTGTACGGAAGAACCTGTACATTCCTTCTCTCTCTCTCTCGCTTCTCAGCCTCTCAATCTCCTTCTCCAGAAATCTCGCTCTCTCTCTCTCGCTGGTGTGGTGTGGTGCAGCCTCGCAGATAAGAAATCCCCATCACTATTCTCTCCCTGGGCTTCCTGGCCCCCTTAACCCCGCACACATACAACATAAATAACAGCAAACCAAAAAAAAAAAAAAACAAAATCAACGCGCAATAACCACACTTCCATTCTGTGTACTCGAAATAAAGAAAAGAAAATCAGGGTGACGGGCGAACTACTGCATTAGAACGGGCGTCCAATCATCTCCGGCACAAAGCCCCAACAAAACCAAAACAAAAAAGAATGAAAGAGAAGAAGAAGAATCCCCCCCCCCCCCACCCCCACCCCAAAAAAAAAAACAAAAAAAAAAAGGAAAAATTAGAAAGAGAAGACAAAAGAAAAGAGATGAGGAGAGAGGGCAGATGAGAGAAGGAGAGGAAGAGAGAGACGACAAGAAAGGGATTACTTAACTGCGACTGCAAACGTGGTTGAATCTTGGGTCGGTGGAGATGGGAAGACAGTTAAACGGTCAGATGACATATGATGGGGCGGGGGTTCGGGGGAGGGGGTGTGGGGGGTAGAGAAGAGGGTGGTAGGGAAGTGAGGGTGGGGAAAGGAGGGGTATTGGGGGAGGGGTTTGGGAAAGATGTATGGGGTGAAGAAGGGGGGGGGGGGGGGGTCGGGATGCACACCCTCTACCAGCCGTCCTCCTGATTTTGCATCAGGCCCAGGCCCATTAATGCCGTTGTATTTTTGTCAAGTCTTCGATATAATGAAGAGGCTGACACGGGCCGTTTAACCCTGACCCCCTACTGTCCCCTACACCCTTCCCCCTCCCCCCTATCCTGCCGATCACTCCCTCACTCCCCCCTCCCATTCCCTTTCTCTCCCTCACTCTTGTCACCACACACACACACACACACCACACACACACCACACACAACAACACACAAATCACACTCACCACACATTCACAACACTTTACACACATACACACACACACACACACACACATTCACACACACACACACACACACACACACACACACACACACACACACATACACACACCACACACGCCCGTTACTGGGAAAAGCACAGAGGATGGTGGGATGAGGCTGGGGGGGGGGGGGGGGGGGGGGGGGGGGGGGGGGGGGTGGGGGGGGGGGGGGGGAAGGGGGGGGGGGGGAGGGGGGGGAGACTGAGAGAGAGAATAGAAACGGTCGGTGGCGGGAAAGGGAGAAGGAGGTTGGGGGATGAAGAGGAATCGGGGCATCAGGGTGGGAGAGATCTGCATAAAAAGAAAGACCCCAAAAGAGAGAGGGCTTCTTGGAAAGTTCTGCTTTGTTTTGTTGTTGTAGTTGTTGTTGTTGTTGTTGTTGTTGTTGTTGTGTAAGGGTGGTTTCGTCTTTCCTATCGAAGCACCTATAGGTCTTTTCTTTCTTTTCTTTCTTTCTCGTACGCAGGCTGATACTCCTGCGGACGCTGCCTGTATGTAGTGGAGTTTTGTGTGTCTGACCATTTTTTATCCTGCCATTAAGGCAGCCATACGCCATCTTCAGGGAAGGTGCATGCTATGTGTATAACGTGTCATCCATACCACGGCCAAACTGGCCTTCTCTCCGAAAGTTGGTGATGGGATTTGACGTGTGTGCAAGATGTTGTGCGTGCGTTCACACACGGAAACCTCGGTTTATGGTCTCATTCGAAGGGACTGTATGGGGAATGGAGTCAGAACCATGTTAACTCCGAGAAAAAAAAATCCCCTGTACCGAAATTTGAACCCTAACCCCGGGATCACGAGTCCGGCGCTCTACCAACTGGGCTATTCCGGCCCGAAGACTATAGGTCGAAATGCGTTACTTGTCTCTTGCCCTTGTTCCATGGCAGTGTGCGAACTCCACTTTTGAAGAGAGAGATAGAGGAAGAGAGGGGTATGGGTTGGGTGGGTGGGGGCCAGAACAGCTAGAGGGGGGTGGGGGATTGGGGGAGGGGGGGGAGAAGAATGTTAGGGTCGCAGGCAAGGATTGTGGGAATGGGGAAGTGAAGGGGTGCAGGGGGCGGGTGGGTGGTGGTTGGGGTCTCTCTAAAAAAAGGAAAAAAAAAAGGGGGGGGGGGAGATAATTGTGGAAGAAAAACAGGAAGAGAGTTAGCATGAAAAAAAAACCAGAGTGTAAAGAAACTGGTCGGTGAATGAGTGTGAGTGAAAAACACGGTGTAAAGAACGGTCAGTGAGTGAGTGTGAGTGAAAAACACAGAGGTAAAGGACTGTTTAGTACGTGAGTGTGAGTGAAAAACACGGTTTAAAAACTGGTCAGTTGAGTGAGGTGAGTGAAAAAAAAAACGGTGTAAAGAACTGGTCAGTGAGTGAGGGTGTGAGTGAAAAAAAAACCGGTGTAAAGAACTGGTCAGTAGGTGAGTGTGAGTGAAAAAAAAAAACGGTGTAAAGAAACTGGTCAGTGAGTGAGTGTGAGTGAAAAACACAGAGTAAAGAACTGGTCAGTGAGTGAGTGTGAGTGAAAAACACAGAGTAAAGAACTGGTCAGTAGGGTGAGTGTCGTGAAAAACACGGTACATGTATTGGGAGGGTGAAGGATGGAGGCGAGAGCCTTGGAAGTGAAAGGGGGATATGGGGTGGTAGGGGGGGGTGTTTGTGGGGGTGGGGGTGGTGGTAGGCGTGAGGTGACAATACACGTGACGCGCAGGGGGAGGCGTGCGACACGGACGCGCAAGAACCAAAACAAAAACCACCAAAGAGCAACACAGGGGGCGGCGTCGTTGCCGAATGCGGGGTGGTAGTTGGCACAGAATGTCTACAGCCCATAACTTGCAACTTCGAGAGTATAGAAGAGAGAGAGCGCGAGAGGGGGTCCCAGAATTGTCCACAGAGAATGCCGTGTCTTTTAACTGTCAGCTGGCATGGGCAGGGGCAGGTAATGCTGCTCCCACAGGATTATGCTGTGCTGTGTTGTGGGATCTCGACACGGGGAAGAGAGAGAG
>JADBJO010001411.1:165322-167822 GCA_016801955.1 Conus betulinus | reverse complement strand
GGGGGGGGGGGGGGGGATTGCTTGGTCTCGCTCCATCACCGGGAGGGGTCAGCTACGTCCTCGTCGCCCTTTAATCGTCGTCTCATCCATTTTCATCGTCGTCGCCGTCGTCATCCATAATCACCGGCTCATCACTTTCTTTACTGCGAGCAGCACAGCGTGTCGGTCTCTCACACACACACTACCACACGTACAAGTAGACAGACAGAGCAACAGATACACACTCACACTCGCGCGCTCGCGTCGCGCGCACACACACACACTCAACACAACACACAGAGATCTAGAGGGACAGAGAGAGAGAGGCAATCGCCCCGTGTTCTGTGCTTTAAAAATGGGAAAAGGTGTGTGTGGTGTGTGTGTGTGTGTGTGTGCGTGCGTGCGTGTTGTGTGTTGTGTGTGTGCTCGAACAAATGTGGGAGAGGAAAATGTGAATGGAAAAAAATATAGTGGGATCTTTCTAAACAAAAGTTTGTTTTTTTTTTTCTTTCCTTTCTCTCTCTCTCGCTTCTGTCATTTTGTTCCTTTAAAAAAAAAATTGTTTCCGATTTCTTGTTCTCTTTTGTATTTCTTTTTTTGCTTTTCCCCCTTTCTTCTTTCATTTCCTCTTCTTTTTTTTTTTTTTTCTTATCTCCCTTTATTTTTGAATGCCCCACCACCACCCCTCGTCCCCTTACCCATAAAAGACCATTTCTTTTGTTTAACATGACAGGGGTTTTTTTTTTTTGTGAGGTGAGTTTTTTTTATGTCCGCACAGTACACGACTATAAAAAATCGACCTTCTCTTAGGGGGAGGGGGGGAAGGGGGGGGGGGGGGGGGGGGGAAGAAGGGGGGAAGGAGCAGTTTTTACATCATTTTAATCACCACCGCGCCGTATCAAAACGAATGATTATATAATACGTCGCCATCCTTCAAAAGCATTGCTTTGCAGAACGAAATATGACATCTCTACAGCAGGCACTACGCAAGAGACTAATCAAAAGGAATATGACCAGACCGCCAGATGAATGCAAAATTGGCACCAAGAGTCAGGCGTCCTAGGCCCTCCAGAACCTCCACACCAGGATGGTTATGAATAAAGGCTGTGGAACGCTTCAGCATCGAAACGCGATGCATGCTTGTGAATTGTCACGTGTTGCTTTTGGCTTGCGGAGGGAGAGGGGAGAGGGGAGGGGGGAGGAGGGTGGCGGACGGGGGAGGGGGAGGGAGGGGGGGGGGTGGGGTGTCTGGCAAGGAGGCCAACTTTCCATCCATCTCTGCCCCGGTGTAGTTTTGGGTTCAACCTTCAGCAGGCTTTTTGTTTTTCTTTTTTTTTTTTCTCTCTCTCTCCGTCACTGGCGTACGGTTGAGGAAAGTGTCCATTTGAGAGGGACGATAGGTAGAGGGAAGGAGGAGGTTGTTAGGGGACCCGGCGGTTGTGTGTGTGTGTGGGGAGGGGGGGGGGGGAGGGGGGTTAGAAAAAAAACGAAACAAAAGGGGGAAAAAAGAATAAAAAAAAAAAAAAAGCAAAGCGAGACCAGCAGTGTCTTGCCCGTCCATCTCACCGTCACACGTTCACTGGACCTCAAGGGGCTGGTGTGGATGAAGGCCAGAGAAGCGTGAAAGAGATGGGGTTTCACCCAAGCGTGAGGTATTGTTTTTAGCGGGGCGTGCGTCCTGTGTCCCCCAAAACCCCCTCCCCCACCACCCACCACCCTCTCTCTCTCTTTTTTCTCTCTCTCTCTCTCTGTCTCTCTCTCTCTCTCTTTTCTTTCTGTTTCTCTCTCTCTCTCTCTTTCTTTCTGTTTCTCTCTCTCTCTCTCTCTCTCTCTCGTTCTCTCCGTCTCTATCTCTCTCTCTCTCTCCTCCCTTCCCCACCCCCACCACCCCCCCCCTCCCTCCCCTTCTCCCTCCCCCCTTCCCCTTCTCACCCTAGATTTCACCGGCGGTGCAGTATGATGAGACTGCTTCTCTTCTTCTCCCTCCCCCACCCCCACTCCCACCGTCCTCCTTCTCCTGTCCCTTCCTTCCCCTCCCCTCGTACATGACTACTGACGATTTTCTTTCTTTCTTTTTTTTTTTCGCGTTCGTTTTCTTTTTTTTCTTTTTCTTTTCTTTTTTTCTTTTTTTTTTTTGGAGGGGCATCTTGTCTCCAGCGTCGCTTTGGTTGGTGTGTTGGGGAGTTGGCTTCAGTTCGGCGGGTCCAGTTCAGAGGAGCTCCTTACCTGGAGCCTGAGGTTCGTCGTCGGTGGACCCCCATCTGTAAGCCTCCTGAGTGTAGCTGTGGTTATAGCTGTGACTGGTGGGTGCTGTGCCTACCTGGTGTTGGCTATCTGCGCGAAGGAGGCTTGGGTGTTCTTTTTTTTTTTTTGCTTTGTTTCTTTCAAATCATCGGCGTGATGCTTCTGTGGTGATCACACAAAGTGTATTTGGTGACTTCACTGTGAGGGTTGTACGCAGATACAGCGAAGGTAAGACCAAAAAAAAATAAAATAAAGAAAATGAAGAGCTGCATCTCTC
>JADBJO010001411.1:155000-164904 GCA_016801955.1 Conus betulinus | reverse complement strand
GCTTTTAATGTGATCCCATTTTTGTGTCCTCACCACCGTACCCTGTTCCATCCTGGCCCCTCTGTCTAGAGTGTAATATCCCGTAGCTCAGCATCGTCAGCCTAAACATTTTCGCCTTCAGATTGGACGACGGAAGAATTTTGAGAGATGACGCATGACTTGTCAGAATGCAATCGACTCTGAATCATCGATGACATGCAAGTTGGGATCCACTCCACTGTTTGTACTTGAGGTTGCCAACACTTGTAACTACTCACAGCTCTTGTATCTTTTACCATTTGCTTTTTAAAGCATAGTTTCTGTGGAGTGTTATATTTTCCTATTGCTTTTACACACATACAAACACTTGTGTGCACATTTTTAAGATATATTTGTCCATAACATTTGTCTATAACGTGGCCATACCTGCACATATATAGGGTACCTATTTAAAAGAGTGTTGTTGAACACTGTCAGTGACAAACATGTACCTTTTTTGTGATAGTATTGTAAGAATTGTAAAACTTATTGTTATACAGCTTGAAATGATACGGTTAACAAGCCTTTTAATGTTTGATATCAGTGATAAGGAAGGGTGTAGATAGTGATAACTTTAATTAACATTATAAAGGAGCGTTATGACGTCACTGTAATAATTTGCATGTTGCCTTTGTTGATGTGTGTAAAATTGTTGTTTTTCATGGTAACTGTCATCTCACGCCATGTCTGCAGCATGTACAGCTAATAAATCCACTCCTTGGTTAAAAAAAAATCATTTTTCCTCGTTTTTTTCTTTTAATACAAAATCATGTGTGTAACATAGTTTTGTCTTTCTCCCTGATTCAGTGTTTGTGTTATGACTGCTTTTTATGTAGCAATAAACACAGTGCCAATGGTCTGAAACCAACAAGGGATAGTAATCATAGAATACATCATTATTAGATAACCAACCTGAAAGTCATGTTAGACCAGCCATGGTGGCTGCAGCAGACTGCGGCTGAGAGGTTACCGGGTTTCAAACCTATTGTCACCCAATCACTGCAACATTTTTCAGGACTAAGTGGCTCTTTAATCATGTAGTTTGAATTTTCTCCATTAACATGACACTTTCTCCCTTGTTAGAAAATTTTCCCATTTACTTCACATGTACTCAATAAATGTGTAGATTCAGGTATGTTTTGTTTTCTTGCAGCTTATTGTAATGTTGGTTGGGGTTAATTAGCTGTGGTTCAAGTTTCAAGTTTTAATTATTTTAGCCCATTGGCCCATATAGATAGAGTCCTTTCAGAGCTGTTAAACCCATACAGCTAAAAGAAAAACAAACAAAAAAAGAAAAAAAAAGTCATTCTTTACAGGTCAAATCATCAACAACAAAATCCTGAAAAGAAAATAAACAACAAAGGCAGTCAGTAACATGGTAGCTAAACTATTCACATCTCAGTTTCATCTGAGGTGACTGCAGGCAAAAATTAAAACGAATTTAAAACAAGATTTACTGTTCCGCTGAACGAAAGAAACAAATATATTAGTAGACAAATCAGGATGTGTTCAACCTCTTAGGTCTTCTTCAGGCAAGACAAACAACATTTTAGACACAGGAAAATAAACATCCATTTTGCGCCAAGTTTGAGGAGATAAGTGATCCTTCACGCTTCTTTTAAGTTTATTGAAATGTTGTTGCATACAGAACTATTGGCTGCGCTGAGAGCGCTTAGCATCCTTGATTTTTCACTCCCAGATTTTGAAAAAATATAGGAAATGAATGAAAATCATTTAAACACCACAAAAGTGCATTAAAATACCATATGGGGCACAAAAAAGGAAAGAAGAACAGTAAATATCGAAATTGTCTTTTAGCCGCCTAGGTTTTGTGGACAACATCTATCTTTGCTTATGCAAGTAAATCATGTCAGAAAAGCTGGATCGGAGACTGACCGGTGAATGTTTTCTCTTTCATCTGTCTCTTTTATTTATCTTGGTTAGTGTATGTATTGGACTGTGCAATTAGGCTGTAAATTTTTCTCACAACTGGAGCTGACTTGGCACCAAGTTTACTTTTAAAAAACAAGAGTGCCAGTTGTGACTGACCATGTGTATGGCATCGTTAATCCAGTGCTTATTTCTGTTTGTCTTGTGTACAATATACAATATGCCATAACCAGTTACATCCCACTCTCATTTGTAACACCATAACATCAATCCTCGCTTTTTCAAGAGCATATGATTTGTCGTGACAGCTTCATTCAAAGACATGGGCATGACCCTGGCAGTTTTTTTTTTTTGTATGTCCCATCTTCTGTGCCACCTCAGCGCCACTCATTCTGAGCCCCCATCCACCGCCACAGCCCGGCCCATCCTGCTGCAGTCCGGGCACCAGCAATCCACAGGGAGCAGTCAGTGTCATGTCGTCAAGAGGTAACCCACCAGAGAAGACACTGCACTGCTGCCAAATCACTTTGATGGTGCAAGTAAAATGGTGCCGTGTTTCGATCCAGCATACACAGGACACTGCCTACTCAGCCCCCTACTGACAACAATAACTGCTTAGTTGCAGAACAGTTGTTGACTGAACTGTCCCTCTGGAGGGTGCTACCGTTTGCATCCAAGGACATCCAGGTACGGCTTTGACTTGTCTTTGTAGTGACAGGCCTGAAAGGTGGCGGGCTGGGCTATACAAAAGGTGACACTGAAGCGTTTGAAAGGCATGAGCACCTTTGTTAACAGTCAGTCACAATGCAAGGTGCTGCAGTCTGCAAGAGGAGATTCCAAGCTGAAACATGTGCCTAGCACCAATTAATCTGACAAAGAAGCAATGCTGAGAATGCACAGTGCAACATGTTCCTAGCACCAAATTAATCTGACAAAGAAGCAACGCTGAGAATGCACAGTGCAACATGTTCCTAGCACCAGTTAATCTGACAAAGAAGCAACACTGAGAATGCACAGTGCAACATGTTCCTAGCACCAGTTAATCTGACAAAGAAGCAACGCTGAGAATGCACAGTGCAACATGTTCCTAGCACCAATTAATCTGACAAAGAAGCAACGCTGAGAATGCACAGTGCAACATGTTCCTAGCACCAGTTAATCTGACAAAGAAGCAACGCTGAGAATGCACAGTGCAACATGTTCCTAGCACCAGTTAATCTGACAAAGAAGCAACGCTGAGAATGCACAGTGCAACATGTTCCTAGCACCAATTAATCTGACAAAGAAGCAACGCTGAGAATGCACGGTGCAGCATGTCCCTAGCACCAATTAATCTGACAAAGAAGCAACGCTGAGAATGCACAGTGCAGCATGTCCCTAGCACCAATTAATCTGACAAGAGAAGCAACGCTGAGAATGCACAGTGCAGCATGTCCCTAGCACCAATTAATCTGACAAAGAAGCAACGCTGAGAATGCACAGTGCAGCATGTCCCCCTAGCACCAATTAATCTGACAAAGAAGCAACGCTGAGAATGCACAGTGCAGCATGTCCCTAGCACCAATTAATCTGACAAAGAAGCAACGCTGAGAATGCACAGTGCAGCATGTCCCTAGCACCAATTAATCTGACAAAGAAGCAACGCTGAGAATACACAGTGCAGCATGTTCCTAGCACCAATTAATCTGACAAAGAAGCAACGCTGAGAATGCACAGTGCAGCATGTTCCTAGCACCAATTAATCTGACAAAGAAGCAACACTGAGAATGCACAGTGCAGTGTTATCAATGCCTGGCAACAGCCAATGCCAATTTGGATGTCCAAATGATACTGAGAACTGAATTTTGTTATCTATATGGTTCCTGTCTCAAACTGTTCATGGGAAGGAGTATTGCTTTGTTTTACAGGACAGAATGGCAAAATACCTTTTGTTTCGAATGTATTTTTCCATGTTTTTTTTTTTTTTTGATGGCAAATTTGGATGATGATGCTGTTGGATAAATAGTCAAATCAGTTTCGGCAGCTTCAGATACTTCGCTGAAGTGGTTGTTGGTACCATCTCCTCAGCCACTCTGTACAATAATGTTGGAAACAGTTGTTCCCGTCATTTTATGTAGAGTTGGGAGTTCATGTTTTCTGAGGAAATCTGTCGAAGTCAGGAATGGAAATTTGTGACAGTGAAGGCTGCTGCATGCACCACACCCACTCCTTATTGATCTGTCTTCTGCACGGATGGCAAACAGTTGCCCCAAATTCCAGCAATGGTTTGATAGGAACTAGGATGTGTTGCGTTTGCAGGTTGTGGTGTGGTGTTGGACATGATGGCAAATGCGCAAATGTGCAGCTTGCTTTGTAAGTGATGGTGTTGGTCTTAGCTGTGCAGATGATGTATTTTTAAAGCTGAAGGTCGAGAAAGGGACTGGAACAGACTTTTTGAAGTGTTGTGTTGTTCAGGGTGAACAAGAAGGTGGAATCTGGTTGTCTTGCCAGACTTCTGATGTGACATTTGCTGGGACTGAAGTACTTGCCCCATTCCTCAGAGCACGACTCCAAATTCTTCCGATCTTCTGTAAGGCTGTAGAGATCACTGAAGCGAAAAACACATTTGGGCACTGACTCTATCTCTCTCTCTTACACACACACACACACACACACACACGTATAAATGACATTCTCAGTTATTTCTAACATGAATGTAAAATTCACAGATGCAGCATGAGTCACTTGTCATTTGACATGTGTAATTTTTCTTCTAAAATCAAATTAGTGATATGAAACACTCATGAGTTTTTTTTTAATAAAATTTCTATATACTGTTATTGTCACGGATAATTCATGGAGGATGGCATTAACAATAGCAGACCTGGCTGAAATGTCTTATGCTACCGGCGCACGGGCATTGCGACAGATTGGCTCCAGAGCGTTGTGTGACGTCAGCATCCAGTTGCACGCATGCCGTTCAGCTTGACGAGGCGTTCACCCCTTTGCCCCGCCCCCCCCCCCCCCCCCCCTCCCTACTCTCTATCACTTCCCTCCCCCCACCTTCCCTCCCTCTCTCACACACACACACACACACACACACAGAGGAATGCGCATGCCTTCAGTAACGCTTGTGGTCAATTGTTTTCGATCCTGATCATGTCTGATCAAAGATAGTACGTGTAAGGCGTACTATCTTTGGTCTGACCTTCTATTTACTTTGCAGCAGAGCCACCCATGCCCCTATTGCTCCCCCTCCCTACATGATGGAGGTCGATCAGCCAGGCAACACCGCCCTGCACAGAACAGTCATAGGTTTAACTACAATGCCAGCAAGATCTCTTACTCTCCTTGCTGTCCATGAAGAGTCATTAATAGGATGCCGCACTGAGGAACTGTTCACCAGGTCCTGCAACTGTGACTCTGTATGGTATGTGCCAAGGCCCGGGTCTCTTCCAAGGATCTGGACAGAAGAATCCAAACCATGAAAATGAGATATTACAGTGGGATTCTAGATGCCAGAGATACTGATCATATCCCTAATGAACAAGTGCGTCAAACCATCAAGAAGCATGATATGGGGCCACCTGAACTTAAATTCAGCGACATCAGTCAAGCAAAAAAAAAAAAAAACAAACAAAAAAAAAAAAAAAAAAAACCTACATCAATATGGCCGCAAAACAATATCCAAGGGGCTTGCTAGATCAGTTCTGCAGATAACTGTCAGGGAGGCAGATGGTGGTGGGGAAAAAAACCTGATAGATTCACAACAGTGGAGAAGGGACAGGGAAACAATTTACTGAGACTCGCACCTCGTCAGCAAGAGGATGGACTTTAAATAGCAGAAAGAAGAGAAATGTTTTATCGATGAAGACCCAGAATGTGGAGATCACGGCTAGCCAAAGAATTCCTGAGTTGAATGAGCGTTTTTTATGTGAGATCAGGTCTTCCCGTGGGATGTCTATGACCATGTAAAGACAGCGCAGGTAAACGGGCCGAATGATGATGACGTATATGAAACCAGCATACATCATTTGTTTTTTCTCATTGAGCATAACAATCTGGAACGACTGCTTTGTAGACTGTTGACTTTAACTTAGACTAATAATCAAATTGTTGGGTAGATTTGTTTCCCATGGCATTAATATTACATGCACGTAACTCTAAACAGGTATACAACTTGTGGTACTCGTTCGCCCGAAATACATGCCCATAAGAGACACGCAGAACAAACGAGAGTACTTAGAAAACTACAGCTTTTCCCAAGACCTTCTCTCTGTCCTTATCTCTCTCTGTAGATCACAATTTAACAACAAAAAGAGTTGACAGTGAATATTTAAAACAAACAAATAAAACTTTCTGCGGTTCGGTAACGATGGACTGCTTCTTACGAAAGCATGTAGACATAGCTGGTTACATCCAGACTGATGTCCACCTCCACCAAAGGTGATGTCTAGTTGACAGGGAGATATAACTATCACACACAGAGGGAGATAACTATAACCTGATAATGGAAGTAGATCTACTAGATGAAGAAACGAGGGGGGGGGGGGGGGGGGGGGTCTTAAAGATGGCCCTCGGACTCCTGACACTGTAGAGGAGGAAGAGGAAAGGGGCTGGGCAGCAGGCAGACCGTGACTCCCCGGACATCCTGTTGTAACTCAAAAAACTGCGCTGCGGTCCTGGATATAATAATATTCGGGAGACTGGCGTCTTAATGTTTTTTGTCTATAGAGATATTGGACACCTCCCTTTTGATGAAAAAATCAGCCATTTTGAGTTCACTTTTTGATCCACCTCAACAAGATCCAGCTGGAAATCTTTGTCGCTCCCTTTGCCATTGCCATATTAACTCCTCTTCTTGCCTGACACGTCTCCGAGAACAAAATGATACGTTGCAGCCAAGAATTTATTGCCCCGTTGTCGTCAGAGGACACGTGCAATACTGGTTGTTAATTTGGTTGTTAATTTTCAGGTCTATGAGACCGCACACATAATTGTACGTTGATAGGAAGAAACATGGAGGGGAACTGGACCACAGAGTGTCTTCAGAGAAACTTCTTGGGCCTGTTCGAGCTTGGCTGTGTGCACATTAGTATTGTCACCCTCATGGCTACACACACAGTAAGATGCTGCAAAATCAGCCGTGCACCGATCGGAGTGGCCGACTGATCCACTTTTGGAAGAGGCTATGTCGATAACAGCTTGTTTTATCGACACCGGGTGACGGCAGGCTAGTTAACTGTTAGTTGGCTTTTAAACGCACGGCCAAAATATACGAGCATTTTTTTTAATGAGGCTTTCTGTGTGTATTTTTGTACGCAGATCGATGCTTAGCGTTAATAGACGACCACACCCGCACAATGTATGCGTGTGCATGCGCGCGCACACATACACATATACACACACACACAGGAACACACACAAGCACGCGCGCGCGCGAGCACTCACACACACACACACCACACACACACACACACACACACACACACACACACACATGCGCGCGAAGCAATGCGTGTGAAAATACATTCCGAATGTGTTTTTCAATTATTTCTCTGACATTTTAATTAACTTAGTTTTAATATTTTGACGCTTCTGTCTAATAGTACAAGGCACAAGGCCAGCAAGGCCATATGAATTTGTGAAATGAAGTGACCTCAATTACTCTTTGTGGTATCCACAAAGTTATAAGCATTAGTGTAGCCTAAATCAATTTGTGTGTTCGTCTTCTGTTGTGACGATGATGGCGATCATTATGATATATGATGATGATTAGAGAGAGAGAGAGAGAGAGAGAGAGGCACAAGGCCCAAAGAGGACGTGAGTGTGTGTGTGTGTGTGTGTGTGTGTGTGTGTGTGTGTGTGTGTGTGTGTGTGTGTGTGTGTGTGTGTGTGTGTGTGTGTGTGTGTGTGTGTGTGTGTGTGTGTGTGTGCTCCTCTTCTTTGTTATCTGTTTCAGTCATTCACCTTTCTCGTATCAGTATCTCGAAACATTTTTGTGATATTTGACCAATTAATAGATCTTCATCTACACATAGATGCGCGCGCGCGCGCACACACACACACACACACACACACACACACACACACACACACACACACACACACACATGTACGCATGCACTCAGAAACGGGCCTGTATGCATCTGAAACACACACATAAACACACATGCAGGCTTAGCATGCACACATGTTTGCACATGCGCGCGAGCGTGTGCACACACACACATACACACACACGCGCGCACACACGCACACACACACACACACGCGCGCGCGCGCGCGCGCGCGCACGCACGCACACATATGTGCACGAACAATGCATCAAACATAATAATGAATGTGTTTTTCAAGCATTTTTTGACAGAAAACTTTAAATTTCATGAACTTGAGTTTAATATATTGATTTTGTATAGTAGTCGTCGGCATGTCATGAAATGGCTTCAGTTACTCTGTGCAATTAATTTGTGCTTTTGCCGTATATTGTGATGTTAACGACGACGACGACGATGACGACGACGACGACGATGATGATGATGATGATGATGAAAGACAGAAAGACAGACAGACACATGGGGGAGGAATGAGACGGGCACGAGAGAGAGAGAGAGAGAGAGAGAGAGAGAGAGAGAGAGAGAGTGTGTGTGTTGTGTTGTGTGTGTGTGTGGGGGGGGGGGGGGGGGGGGGGGGGATGTTCCTCTTCATTGTTCTTTAAGGAAGTCATTCACCTTTCTCGTATCAGCAATTTAAAAGGTCCTCGTGGTATTTGGTCAATATATTTATCTTCACACGCACACACACACACACACACGCGCGCATGCACGCACGCACGCACGCACGCGCGCGCGGGCGCGCACACACACACACACACACACACACACACACACACACACACACACACACGCACACACACACACACGAAAAAGCGCGCGTGCATTCGCACTCATGCAGAAACAGGCTTATATGTGTACTCACGTGTACACTCACGCGGACTGAAACCGCGCGCGCGCGCGCGCGCGCGCACACACACACACACACACACACACACACACACACAACACACAAGCGCACACACACACACACACACACACGCGCGCGCGTACGCACGCACGCACGCACGCACGCACACAAACACACACACACACACACACACACACACACACACACACACACACACACACACACACACACACACACACACACACACACACACACACACACACACACACTGACTGACTGACTGACTGACTGAAACCATTTACTGTCAGATTAACATATTGTTGCACTGTCCAGGACGGGGGAAATCGTGATGGTATTGCTTAAGTGCACTAAGTTGATGTATTATTAGTCAGGCTTAACACACCAGGTTATCTTGCACTCATACACGCATATGCACACTCATGCGCCCACCAAACATTCACCTCTCTCTGGGAATGGGATGTCACGCATTCGTTTCTCTCCTAACATGACTGAGCACAAGAAATACAATTACAATTTTCTATGCTTAATCAAACATGAAAAAATCCAATTACACAAAATGAACAAATCAGCACAGAAAAGATCAATACTTCCTAATCCCGGTTATATAATAAATGGCTTCTTACCTGGCCAGGTTTTCACACACACAACCACGCTTTCACACCACACCACAGTTGTTGAAAAAAGTCTCGTCAAGTCTTCATCAGCACTGCTTGATGGTGACGCGCTTGGTTGACTGGCTCCAGGCTTCAGGACTGGGTCTTCGTGGTCGTCTCGGGGATCTCTCGACGTAGAACTCTTCTTCTTCATCTCTTTCACCCACCTCTGGGTTCAAATTTAGTTTGCCTGTCTTCACCCACCTCTGGGCTTCAAACTTAGTTTTCTTCTCTTCCAGCTTGTCTTTAACCCTAAGACCTTGCTGTCTCTTCTACCTCCCAGACCACGTTTCTCTCGACCCTGTTCTGTGCTGCTCACTCTCCTCTCTCTCTCTCTCTCCTCTGTCCTCTCTCTCGTGGTGTTATTCTTCTCTCCCTCT
>JADBJO010001411.1:130000-150000 GCA_016801955.1 Conus betulinus | reverse complement strand
TCCGTGACCCTTCCTTCCCATTCCTGCTCCCTCCCCCCCCCCTTCCCCCTCCCCACCCCCACCCCACCTCACCCCCACCTCCGTCTCCCATCTTGCGTACACAGGTGCTCACGTAAGCCAATACTGACATACATTCTTTCCGCTTAAATGAATGGCACATTACCATTCAATGGTCATCAGTTCTGTCTGTTAACATACCACCAAACGTGCAGCAACTTCTGTGTTCAAGCGTTTAAAGCACACACACACACACACACACACACACACACACACACAACACACACACACACACACACTCTCTCTCTCTCTCTCTCTCTCTCTCTCTCTCTCTCTCTCTCTCTCTCTCTCTCTCTCTCACACACACACACACACACACACACACACACACACACACACTGGAAAAAAGAAACACGGAGAAAAGAACAAAAAAAGAAAAAAACAAAAATGAAAAGAAAAAACAGAAAAAACAAGGAAACCGGATCCACTTGTCAAACAAAACACTTTCTTCTCTCTCTCTCTCTCTCTCTCCTCTCTCTCTCTCTCTCTCTCTCTCTCTCTCTCTCTCTCTCTCTCTCTCTCTCTCTGTGTGTGTGTGTGTGTGTGTGTGTGTGTGTGTGTGTGTGATCGTTGGGATGGTTAGATTTAGGATTAACGTTCGCGACCACCAGAGGCGATAGACAGATAGGAGTATGTGGGTGGTGGGAAGATTGGGGGTGGAGGTGGGGAGTTGGCTAATATGAGGCTAATACTACTAGAAGGATAAGATGTAAAAATGGGAAGCCAAAACGCTTTATATAAATAGATACTTTTGACACTGTGATATTTTATTGTCATTACCAAAGAGGTCTTTTGACAATGGGGGGGGGGGGGGGGGGGGGGGGGGGGGGGGGGTAACAGAACAATAACATTTCGCTCCTCCTTTCCTGCAAACAAATAGTACACATTCATTCTAAGTGTGTATCAAATTACAGGTTAACAAAAAACAAATAAATTCGAAACATTTCCTCATGTCCTCAGTCACAGGAGTAATGCAGTAAAGTTTTGAAAAAAAAATCTTCTTAAGACTGATTCGACCATCCACTCAATCAAATGACATTGTATCCTACTGATTTCTTCCACATGCGATGAATGATAACATTCGATAGATAAGATAGATAGATATAGATAGACAGACAGACAGACAGACAGATAGATAGCTAGATAGATAGATAGATAGATAGATAGATAGACAGACAGACAGATAGACAGATAGATAGACAGACAGACAGATAGATAGATAGATAGATAGATAGATAGATAGATAGATAGATAATGAGAACGAGAGGGATTGGGGTGTTCTATGAATGAGCTAGCCATAGGCTAGCACCTAATTTATTATCTGGCAGGCGACAGCACGTCCTAGTTACATGAGGCTTTTGACATTTTGGGAAATATTCCTCCAGTCTTGTTAAAAGCCTGAAATCTCAACATGTATGTCTGCACAACATTTACTTGTATCACAATTTAATCAAACGAAAATGAAAATTTGTGTTTACTTGTTGTCCTCTGCTGTTGGCTGTAAAAATATTCAGACAGACAAAGTGAAATAGTGAACTCTGTAGACCTAAATCATCCAACACTGTCGATATTTGGCGGCTGAAACCCAAATACAGACTAATTTCAAGTTCTTGTTTTAACTTTTGGCATTGTCATTGGATGTTTAGTTAAAAAAAAAAAAATGTATTCCCATAGATTAAGTTACAGAAATCTGAAGTTCCACAGAATAAAAGCTATGAATATGAAAAATAGAAAGGAAATACGATACAAAACATTAAGATACACACGTCTTTCTGAATATCAGTAGGGCTAAATGTTTGCAATTTATCTTCTGAGATTCATCTTTGGTGAATCTCCCCCAAGTAATTGGTCTCACTCGTTACATATATGCATACTGCTGCTTAACAAAAAAAAAAAGGCTTACAATGTGTAAAACTGCATATAGGCAATATGCCACTGTAGAAACAGTTTACAATATATGATACCTGGACCAGATTCAGCAATATTAAAACGAGTCCACTGTAGGATTTTTTTCCCATCGTGTGAACATTGTAGGCGAGTTGTAGGAAAATACAAATTTATTTCAAAACGTGTGGTGATGGGCGTCACCCAACGCCTGCTGTGAGATGCCTAAAAAATGAACAGGCAGCTCAGCGGGCCTAAGTAACTGATATCAGATTATGGGTGCCTGCCTTGATGAAAGAGGGCGTTCTGCCAAGATGTGGTAGACAAAATGTAAGGTGACGCCATCTTTGTTGTTAACAGGGCCATGTAACGACTGAACCTAAAGTATGTTTTTCTGGCTTATGCTTTATCTTGAAGTCGTTGTCATCAGTTTATATGCCACATGCCAAACAGAATAAACTTATTGTTTTGTTTTTTGTTTCTTATATGATGGAAATAGCTTACAATAACACTTTTCAACACACACACACACGCGCGCGCGCGCGCATGCGCGCACGCACACATGCATGCACGCATTCATGCACGGACGCACGCACGCACGCATGCACGACGCACACACACACACACACACACACACACACACACGCACGCACACACACACAACTGCTCCGAGGCTTTAAGATTAGACTATATATAGGCAGATGCAATTGGATTGTTCTGGGAATTTCCTATTGTATGTCTGAAAGTTGTTTCCTCCTCTTTCTTTCATAAGCCCATCTTCATACAGGTTAGGTAGTTCCAAGCAGACAAATTCAAATGAAGGGAATGGCACTAGGTTTCGAATGCCAGCCAAAACAAAGGCAACGTCACGGGTGAGCTCTAACCCCTGAAATGTGACGTGAGCTAGATGTAATTCAAGTGCAGGTCCAGAGACAAATTCAAAAGAAAGGAATGGCACTACTAGTCTTGGAAGGCCAACCAACACAAAGACAGCGTCACGGGTAAGGTCAAAGGCCGGAAATGTGCGTGAGCTAGATGTAATTCAGGTCCAAGCCCAGAGACAAACGAAAATAAAAGAAAAGGCACTGTTTTGGGGACGCCAGCCAACACAAAGACAGTGTAACGGGTGAGCTCAAAGGCCTGAACTGTGACGTGAACTACACGTAATTCGGGTCCATGTCCACAGTTACAGATTAGGCCTAAAGCGCTAAATAGTCTACACTCAAAAGAAAAAAAAAATGTTTTCACAGATGCAGAGAAGTAGGGGAGATAGAATGAAAGTGACGATGTTAAAGTTTAAATTATGAATTCATTTACCGACAGCTATGAGAACCATTAGTTTCCGTCTTTTGAACAGAATCATCAGTTTATGCCTATCCAGAACTCACTTTCTTGTGTAGACATTCGGGTAACAGCTGAATGAGGGGTGAAGGGAAAAGGACTGGGATGGTACAGTTAATTGCTGGATTGCTGTCAAGCCCCTCAAGCAGCCCTGCTGGTGACATTCCAAAGGAATCGGCTTTGTGTGGCTGCACATCAAAAATTAATGCGCCAGGGCCTTGCTGAAAGGACTCGAGTATTTCTTGACTGGCGTTTTTTTTTTTTTTTTTTTTTTTTTTTTAAGAATTTTTGTTGTGTCTGAAAATTGATACTTCTCATTTTCTTTCATATGGCAATCAAGATACAAGCCATGTGAGTTCCAAGCAGACAGATTAAAATCAAAGGAATGGGACTATTTGGGCGCTCTCTGCTGGCGCAAACATAGGATCACGGGTGAGAGCAAAGGCCTGAAATATTACGTCGACTAAGGGGAAGGTCATGTGTTTGAAGATTGTTTATGATTCCATCGGTGAAAATCCCCCCAAACAAGGGAAATAATCGGTGGGAAGTTGTTCCTTTGATCACTTATCAGTTTGACATTAAATGTTGGCTCAGACTTATTGTACGCCTCAAAACGCTTGAATGGATGGATTATATAGTGTTTTGGTGCAAAATCCTAATTGTGGCGTGTGGCCTGTGTAGGCCTATATACATAAACTGACGCACTCATTACGTGAACGTGTTTTCGTGTCCTGTTTAGTTGCAAAGTAGAAATGACTTTAGATAGGTGCATAAATGTTGATTTCCATTGCAATGATATAATGGAATAAATAAGTGATAAAGGGAAGACTAGAGCAGGTAAATATTATTTTCCGCCATTGTGGTAACGAAATCTGGTTGAGCGGAAGTTCATTCAATCAGAAACACACAGGCTCAAAGACATATCCGGATCTCCGCCTTGGTTTGAGGCTGTGTCTTTACACAGGCTAGAACACAAGGCAACATCAAAATGATGTTATGCTCTGCATAGTTATGCGGGGATTGTCCTCAGTCGTGACAAGCTCCTAGAATAACATTATGAGTCTCCCAAATCCCTCGAAGTCGGAGTGTGTGGCTGTCTACGTACGTGGCGGGGTAATAAAAAAAAAAAAAAAAAAAACGGTCACACACGTGACGTTCCCATCCCAAGCCGATGCATTTGTTCTGTAGTGTTCAAGTACTTCGGCTCTTCGGATGATCCCTGGAGTCTTTTAGACAGGGTACGACAACAACAATAACATATCCGGATCTCTTACACATCTGTGGTCAAATGTCACAGAATTGTTTGTAGAGTCAATTTCCTGCAGCGATTGAAATGTCAATTCTCTAAGTTAAAAACTAACGACCGGCGTGCCAATGGGAAAGCATTCGGGACAAAACGAAACAAAAACAATAAAAACAGATATAAACACATTCCAAAATAGTTTGTGATCACGTGAACACTCCTAGTGCTCAGTACAAAGTACAGAATTGCGTAGCCTGACATACATGAAAGCTTATGTCACAATAAGATTGACAGAAGGACTACAAGACAAAATTTGTCCTCGAGGAATTGAGATCAAAATAAATAAATAAATGGACGACAGTTTTTGTTTGTTTGTTTGTTTATAACGCCCGATTGAATATGGATGTGGCAGCGTCCAAGGGAGACGACCTACAACACCAAGTGCCCCGTCTCCATTGTCACGCGCGCCAAATAGCATTCCACGTCCAGTGTTCGCTTTAAAAGACAAGCTGTATTTGCGCTTGCAAACCTAGCAGCTAACTAGGGAGTGGAAAGAAAACAAAGAAAACTATTTGTACAACCTGTTCATTGGCATTTGTATCGTCTGCGGCGTAGGCCTAGCTCGTTTATACATCCTGGTATGCATCGAGATCCTTCCGATCGAGGATTTCAAGATCATTCTGACTGACTGAAACCATTTATTGTCAGATTAACTCAAAGATGTACTGACAAGATCATTCACACACACACGCACACGCATGAGCGCGCGCCCAAAACCAAACAAACAAAAAAAAAACGCCCCTAAAAAAAAAGAAGAAGAAGAAAATCCTCTCTCTCTCATTCATCCTGTCCACACCCCACTGTCCTGATGTAAGATCCCAAATCAAGGTCGTCTGTAGTGGCTGGTGTGGTCACCGTTCCGGTCACTTGTGAATAAGAGGTTGGACCACCGTAGATACTAATACTACTAGCAGTTCTTCTATGTATAGGAGAAGAGCACTCTCCGAGTGCTGCAGTTGTCCTGATGCTGGATATGTTACTGTCGACTGCAGGTATGATTATCTTCTGGATTCTCTTGACATCCTCCTCTTTCTTCAGCTCCTCTATTATCATCTCTCTCTTTGCTTTCCCTTTCGCCTTTGACCATCCTCTCATGTCTGGTCACCGCAGCCCCTGTCTGTCGATCTGAGTGTGACGTGTTATTTCCCTGATCTTGAGTTTTCCTTGGCCACATCCACTACTCCTGAGCCGTCCATGTTCTGTCAGTCTTGAGCTTGAGCCGGAGAGATCTCACAACTTTTGTCTTCGGAGTCCTCAAGCATGACTAGTAACCTTGCTTTACGCGCTTTACCCATCCTCCAGGATGGAGTTTGGGAGAAGCTTCAGTTTCGCTAGACAGCACTGTCAGTGAGGCCGGTGTACCGCTTTTAAATCAATGTCGGATTGTTGGTAAAGAACGAGGTCAAAATGTTAGCTGTCTTCGGTTATACTCGATTCTTTATGGTTTATCATTCATTGATCTGGTCAAGATGACTGAGCGTCAGCTGTGAAAACTAAGAGCTCTTTTCTCAGTGTTGCATACCGCGGTTGGTGATTTAGTCACTCAGTTGTCCAATCAGTATCACACATGTTGGAATCTCCACATTGCCACAGGTGGGCTTTATCTCGCTCTGTTGGAGGCAGTCAAAGTAGCCTGGATGTGTTGTCAAAGGTCTAGAAAGCTTTGGAAACCACGACACAGATCTTTGTTTTCCCCGATTTTAACTTTGACTCGGTGGAGTTCACGTGACGGATTGATTGTATCTGCTCGGGCTGACGACTCTTTGAATGATGAGTATGAAGACCCCGGCCCTATTAATTATTTGTCTTGTCTGTAATCCAGTTACAACCTGGTTTGACTGAGTTGTTCATCTTATTGTTTGCTGGTGACTTAGCTTTTTTTCCTCATCAAAAAACGCCAGCAGGATTACAAAATCGATTTAGACGTCTTAGTGCTCTATACAAGCATTTGTTCTTAGATGTTGATATAGGTAAATCTAAGTTTATGGTATTCAGAAAACGGGGTTATTTGGGCAGAAATGAAAAGTGATTCTGGATGGAGAAGAGCTGAAGGCTGTAAGCAGTTATACTTATTTAGGTTTTACATTTACCACAAGGTTAAGTTTTGAGCAAGGGCTCAGGCACATAGTAACAAAAGAAAAGAAAGCAATCTATGACTGTGCTCGAGTGCTTCTCAAACTCAGTGAAATTACAAGGCCGACGTACTTTAAAATCTTTTATGCTCAGATGCACCAATTTTGTTGTATGGGTCAGAAATCTGGGGTTTTGATGCTATATATGCTATATAAGCGATTGAAAAGGTGCACACGCAGGCGTTTAATTGATTTTTAGCGTCTTCTATCAAACCCCAAACAAATGTATATATGGAGAGTTAGGCAGATATCCTATACACGTCAATTCATGCTTGAGAGAGCAGTCAGGTATTGGTTGAAGCTACTCTATATGGATACTAACAAACTGCCCGAGCAGGCCTATTAAATGCAACTCATGGAAGGCAAACGGAAAATCATGTTGGGCATCCAAGCTAAGAGATATCCTCCAACACCGCGGAAATGGGGAGAGAGGCGTGCGTAGTGCGCATGGGTGTTCTGAGGATATAAGGTCAGTGAAGAGTGGGATGGGGTGGTAAACAGTGTGTGTGTAGGAGGGGGAGGGGAGTAGGGAGAGGAGGAGCTGAGTGTATTTCAGAGTTCAGCTATAGGCTAATCATGACTTGTCTGTGCGTTAGAAAAAAGAAAGTAGCCTATGTTATTTTCAGAGTCCATGCAAAATGTATTGGGATTGTATAATATCAGTCTTTAACTGAAATGTTAAGAGTATAATGACGTCTGAAAATTAAACCATCTGGAATCTGTCTTTCCTTTAAAAAAAGAAAAATCTTTAAGACCTTTAAGAAAATTTCCGGTGCGTTTTTGGAAGGTGAGTTTTAAAGAGTTGTGCGAATTATTATTACCATTAATTTATTCTATTTTTTAATGACTTGTGAGTTAACTTCAACGCGGTGACAGCCCTGATATAGCCCTTTGCGGTCAGCTGGGCTGTAAGTAACATTATCATTACCATAAGGGAAGATTTTATTTGAGCGGCCGCGTCTCCGGTTTAGCTATGATTTAGCTATGATTCGGTACCAATGACGATGTCTGTGTGGAGTCGTTTAAAGGCTGCCCATCAAAGTTTCCTCTCTCTCACTGACCGGCAGTTCACCAACATATTCCTCTTTGACAGGTCTTTCCTTCGTTCACGTTGTTGTTGATGGTTGTGGAGGCGGTGGTACTGATGTTTTTCTTTCTTGTGCCTTTTAGTGACAAAGTTGCATGTTGGCAGCTGATTATTATCATTACTTTTTCTTTCTAATTTACCATTTACTTATTTCATTTTATTTTATTTATAGTTTAAACTGATTGTCTCCTTCAATTGTACCTTTTGCTGACGTAGTTGCATTTCAGCAGACAGGCTTAAGCTGAGATCAGTCAGACATAGGGCGTAGGCTTACTATTTAAGTCAGACCCCAAAGTGTCAACAATGATAGGGGCCTACTTCAACTATGTCACAGTGTGTGTGTGTGTGTGTGTGTGTGTGTGTGCGCGCGCGCGCGTGCGCGCGCATTAAGTGCCCACTCCTGCGAAACGGCGACAGAGTCATCAGAGTCATCATACTGGTCGTCATGTCACTGGAAGAAGTGGAAAAGAACAGACTACACCGATGGAAACACAATGGAGTATCTAGGCACAATGTGAAGAAATAAATATTCATTCACTGAGAGCCTATGTCGCAATGTCGATAATCTGAGCAGTGCGAGTTACAGTCCATGTAGAGAGACGGAATGCCCCGTCACTGAGCAACGTTCCGTCAGAGCGTGCCCGGAAGCAAAAAGAAACCGTTCAATTATAGCATAGCGGTTGAACGTTCAAACACCGAAGTATACAGTGAGTCGTGACCACCGCAGCTGGAAAACGTCCGGTCCACCCGAGATTCTGCCTCATTGAGGGTGGTTCTGATCCTCATGTTTCAATTTAGAGGAAGGACAGGATGTTGGAGGAGAGGGGTTTTGGGGGGGGGGGGGGGGGGGGGGGGGGGGGTCATTTCTGAGCATTCAGCTTATACCTTTTCCTTTTTTTCGCCCATTGTTCTAAGTGGTGACGTTAATGAAGCGTGATATGGATCCGGTTTGCGTGCGTTTTTTTCGGCAGCAGTTGTCATCTCGGACCGCGAACTTCCAGTATCATCCATCAAAACTCGGGGATCGTTCAAAATATTAAGGGCATACCATAATTTATATGGGAAGTCTGTATGGAGTCCTACGGCATCACTGAGACATTACTTTATACTGGCCGAAAGAGAAAGAAAGATACAGAAATAAAGAGAGAGTTATTTTCCGACCCAAATCGATCATGTTATGTTTCACCTGTATTCCGGGTTAGCTTTTCCCCGACCCACGCGATGACGTCATTGGTGTCAAGTATTTTTAGATTTTTCATCGGGTTCGTATTGCACGCATGCTCAGCATGAACATCCTTCGTCTCATGTTTTGCTGTTTCGAACACAGTGTGTTCAGCAGTCTGATTGAATGTGAAAATGGCTCTGTTCATCTCACGGGTTTGAGGCTGTGAGACACTTAACTGCATACTTGAGAGTGCGTATAACTTAATTTCTAAAGTAATTAGTTTCTTAGAAAGGAATTATCCAAGTTTGACAATGGCGGCTGCCTTGCACAACGTTCGGTTTAGACGGCGATAGCGGATAGGGGCCTTGTGGGGGGGAAACTCGGCGAAGTAATAGTCAACAGTGATAATTTGTGAAGACGAATACTCTTAAATAGAAGTAGGTCATAAACCGGTCTCGGTGCTCCATCCTTTCAAAATGATTTGAGGTTCGGTGTACTTTGAAGCGGAGTTTATCGTGTTTTTCGAGGTCGGTGCAGACCTGCTTATATTCTTGTTACACAGTTACATAGTTGTGTCCTTGGTGACACGGAGGGAAGAGGGGGTGGAGGGTTCGTTGAGCACGCCTCTGCATGTCGGAAATGAACAGCCAAGGTCTTCAGCGTGGTTGAAAATTTTATGTTTTTTCGAACTTGAGGCATTTTGCTGATTTACACGCATTGGCCCACATTTCCAAACCAGTGTGTGCCAAACCTAGTGGTTACTAAAAAAATAAGACTACTATACGGATCTCTTGCAAGCGCAAGTGCATGCAACCAAACCATGAAAAGGACCAACTGACTATAGTGTGAACATGCAGGGCTGTTGTGCTATGTCAAGGTGCAGAAAACTTACATTTTCAGACATCATTGTTTTAAGCAGAAATCACTTTTTTTTTTTTTTCAGTGGCCAGGGCAGTAGTAGTGGAGATGCCCATGAACTTGGAAAAGGAAAGGGTGGTATTTGGTATTTCACAAACAAAAACCATTGGGGTAGGTCATCTGTCCTATCACTAGGTGGGTGTGGATGTTGCTGATGTGATAACTAAAAGACCATGGGGTTTCAATCCTGTCAATTTGACGATCCAAACCATTATTTATTCAGGTTTGATATGTCAGAGCTTCCAGTTGCTGTCTCTCTCTCTACGTAAAGTACATTGTTTTATCTTAATAGAAGTCACTTGTGGTGTGTATTTTATACTGTTTGTGATATGAGTTTGGGGAGATTAGGCTGGATGCATCTTTTCAGTGTAGTGTCTCTCCAAGTATGTAGACAAACTTTGTAGCATTGATTTTCCATGCAGAATCTTGAACAGATCAAATGAACCTGTCTGTCTTAAAATTATGGGTCAGACCATGAAAATTGATGGTCAAACGTAAAAGAAAGAGGCAAATTCAGTCTTTTTTTTTTTTTTTTTTTTTTAATAAAACATTTAATGCAAATTGTGACGTTTTTAATAGCTTGTATTCTGGATCAGTCGGCAGGATTAAAAAAAAAGCAAAAAAAAAAAAAAAAAAAAACCCCATTAATTAAACCCAGTTGGTATCACTTTTTCATGTCTTCCTTCATTTCAAATTGAGTTTATATGTTGAGAATATGTGTGGACTTCATTGTGTATTTCACTTTTGTCTGGCATGACATTGTTAACCCCATGTTTGACTAGAGACAGAGATTTGAGTAAGTTTGTGAGGCTCATTCAGGTATGTACCAAGTTTTCACTGTCAAAACAGCACACAAGTACGCATCTAGTTAGATGTCGGTTAAAAGAATTAAAACTGATCAACATCTAGTCAGACAGTTGAGGTGGGTTCAGCAGTGGAGATGAACCTCCATGATTGATGCCAAGATATGTAATTCATGCACCATATTTTGTTGGTAATTTCATCTGTGATATATGCAAGTAGTGGTAGACATAAATTCTTCAAAATTTTCACAGTATTAAGTTATTTGTGTCTTGTAATGTTGTCTAAGCCCTGCAACAAGTGTATTTGGCAAGGAAACATGATATTAAAGGGTTATTGAAGGGATCGGAAGTGGACTACTGTTACAGTTCAATCGTTTCATAACTCGGCCAATCACATGAAGTATTTGAATAATAAGATGGGTTTTGTTATGCAGTTTTTGCCTATCAGTCTTTGGAGTACAGAAACTGATAAAATGTGCCGTGTGTCACATGACTCACAATTTTAAAATTATTACATCAGGTCTGAAGCTGATGGTTCATAGTAAATAGTAATAGACACCTCAGTTGTTCTTTCTGTGGAACCTTCAGATAGTCGTAATTTTTGAATAGTCTTGAAAATTGATGTCGGGATCTGTTCTTTATCAATTCTTGTCTTTGGCTTTGTCATGGGTATGGTGCCCTCTCTGAGATGAACTAAGCTGTCCTATGGAACTACCCCAGGCATTCCACCACATTTGGTACATTCAACATTGTCATCCCAACCAGCTAGTTCTGACCCCAGAGTCAGCTTAAAATGGGTGTCCTGTAAGTTTTCTGTGCTGTCAGCTCCACTTGCTAGCCCTGTCAGTAAGGGGTAGGAGCAGTCTTCACCTTGCATTACTCATGGCTGTCCTTACATGTCCTGTGCAAAGTCTGAACATGCTGACATGATCTGCTATGCCCAGAAGATGTATGGCATTCCTTTCTGCCTTCTGTTCTCTGATGTTTTTGATCAGTGTCTTCTGTTCATGAAAGGTGACTGATCTTTCTGGCTATTACCACATGCTTCAGATTATTAAGCTGGTCTATGAATTCATTTGCCATGATGCCATAGTGGGAAGATATCCACTTCAGCACCATCAGTCTCTACAGGCCTGATGCAGCTTTCCCCTTGTATCTCCGTCAGCCTGTCACCAGTCAGGGCTTTAAGCATACACAAGGCATCTTTCTCTTTATGTATTTTACTTACAGCAGGTTGGCCAATCATCAAACGCCTTACATCAAGCTTGATTATGAGGAGTAAAGTTGTGATTAGTGCTTACAGAATTCATGCACACATAATGTTATGAATTAAAGAAAAAAAAAAAGAAGAAACAAACAAAAAAGTTTGGTAAACAATATGTCTGTAGTCTTTATGGTGAAACAGTGCATTCATTCATGAACAGTCATATTGTGTAAACTGCCTCATGCGAATGCAAGTTAACATAATCTTTGAAACGATTCAGGTGAAGTGCGACTTGGCATATTGTTTAAGCACACTATGGCACTCCCAATTCACAGGTCTATATGAGAAGTCCTTTGTGGATTGTTTTCGACGGGACCACTGTGAGACCAGTACATGTGTGAGACAGAAACACTGGATTGAAATTATTGTATTAGTAGTGCACAAATCATCCGCCATTCCTATCCCCACCAATGTTATGCCACCAGTAGATGTTTGTACCAAGTTTTTGTTGTTGTTTATTTAATGCTTGCAAATGCTCAAACACTTGCACTTTGCACATGAGTATGTACATGCACGCACATGCGCGTGCATGCACACACACGCGCGCACGCACACACACACACACACACACACACACACACACACACACACACACACACACACATTAAAGTTTTTTGTCTTAAATTCCTTTTTGGAGAAGAAGAGATGAATGGGGGATGGAACCATTTATATGTGACTGAAGAAGCTCCAGAAATGTTGAATATAGTTGTCTGTGTTCTTATGTTTGTTTGTTTTTTGTGTTTGTTTATTATTTAACCTTTCTTTTTTGCTTTCATCTGCTTTTGTTGCTTGTGGGTGTGTATTAAATACTTCAAAGATTGAGTCAGAGGATTCAAGGAAAGAAACGTGAAGGTCAATTACTTTGTTGCTGTTGCATTTGATTTTATCCCTTGACTGATGAAAAACAGCTGCCTATTTGAATTATGTATGCCAGAGCAAAAGCAGAATTTTATTCAGCCCCTCAGCTGTGTGAGAACAGCCTATAGACATTGAAAACGTTTGAATCAAGGAGTGGTGTGGACAGAGCTAAGACAGAAACCACATATTTCCACCATTTTTGTGTCCCCAAATGGTGTGCATCCCCAAATAGACACATATCCATGTGGGGTGCTCTCCCCTCTCTGTAATTGAAATGTCCATTGAACACCACAGTCGACTGTCAATACTTTGGCATCACCACGAAAAAAAAAAAAGAAAAAAAAAAAAAAAAAAGAAAAATTTGGAACAATCCATTTTGATATATACAAGTTAAGAGAGTTTTATGTAAGTTAAGAGAGCTGTGGTAGACAACCACTGGTTCATAGTAATCATAGCCAACTTTCAACCAGTGCTGACATGAGGGTGGGGGCTTGATAGACTTAAAACAGGATTCCATTGTGCTGCAGTTGGGCATTATTGGTCATGTATGTTTCAGATTGAATAAGTGGATCAGTGAGCTGACTGAAGTGTGTTGAAACACTTTCAACATTTAGTTTGTCAAGAAATAGTGTGACAAATTCGCTATGTATGGTGAACATTTTGAGTGTCAGAAAATACTAAAACAGCTACATCAAATTGAGGCAGTCAGCAAGTTAAAATGCTGTTTCAGTTATTTGTTACCGTATGAAAATTTTTGTGAAGAAAATTAGCTTTCAAAGCTAAGTTCTTGCAGCTCACAAGAGATGCTATTTGGTGGTCTCTGGGGTGTTACCAAAGTGTTCACATGTTTCTTTTTCTTTTAGCTTTTGGCAGAAACCACCCCACCCCACCCCCCCCCCCCCCCCCCCCCCACCCCCCCTGAGCTGGCCATCGTCTGGCACCACACCATGTTGTTAGTGATCCCAGATCCCTAACCTAAGTATTTTAATTCTCTTAGATAGGGTAACCCATGCATACACAATTTTTTCCCCAGTCTGCTTTTTACCTATTCATGCCTGCTTTCTTTTTTTCCTCTCTTTTTCTGTTTACCCCTTCTGTTTCTCTCCATTCTCCCTCTCTCTCTCACTCTCTGTCTCGCACACATCCCTCCCTCTTGCTCTCCCTCCCACTCCGTCTGTGTGTGTGTGTCTTTGTGTTTCATGTCAGTACTTGGAAAGTAAATCAGATTAAGAGTTTTCTTCAATACTTTAAAAGTATGTAAATTTACTTCTGAGAGCTGGAAGATTTCTCTAACTTGATCTGTGATAAACGGTTTTCTGTTTAAATTAATGTGCAGGTGAGCAGGAAAAGGGAGCGATCATTCTTGCAAGATGGGAGCCTTTCTGGACAAGCCAAAGACGGAGAAGCACAATGAAGGAGGTGTTGGAAACCAGCTTCGCTATGGCCTGTGCAGCATGCAGGGTTGGCGGGTCGAAATGGAAGATGCACATACTGCTGTGGTCAGCATCCCCCATTCAAAACTGAAGGACTGGTCATTTTTCGCAGTCTTTGATGGTCATGCAGGAGCTCGAGTCTCTGCTTTTTGTGCTGAGGAACTGCTGAATAACATCATAAAAAAATGAAGACTTCAAACTAGACTTGACAGATGGCACGGAGATACAGCCATCTATTGAAGATGTGAAGAAAGGAATCAAAACAGGGTTTCTGACTTTAGATGAAAAGATGAGAACCATACCTGAAATGCTTTCTGGAGAGGACAAGAGTGGGTCCACTGCTGTGTGCAGCATTGTTTCACCCAAGTTCTTTGTTTTTTGCCAACTGTGGAGATTCTCGTGCCGTTTTGTGCAGGAGAGGCAAGTGTGCCTTTTCCACTACAGACCATAAGCCAATCAACCCTGGTGAAAAGGAGCGCATTCAGAATGCAGGTGGCAGTGTAATGATTCAGAGGGTAAATGGATCTCTGGCAGTCTCTCGAGCTCTGGGAGACTACGAGTATAAAAATGTGGAAGGGAAGGGGCCATGTGAGCAGCTCGTCTCACCAGAGCCAGAAATTTTTATAGAGGAACGGACTCCTGGAGATGAATTCATGGTGTTGGGCTTGTGATGGAATCTGGGATGTAATGAGCAATGATGAACTGTGTGCATTTATCACTAGCCGCATGAAGATTACGTCAAGTCTGGAAGAAGTTTGCAATCAGGTGGTCGACACATGTTTGATCAAGGTAATTAGAAAATGCTGCATGTTGATCTGTCCACATTAATCAGGACAGTAATAGCTAAAATGATTAGGCATGCAGTTTTTTTAATTATTCAGAGGGTTTTTATCCCCCTTGCTCTTTCCATTTTGCTCAGTCTGTAAACTTGTTATGTTTTAGTCAGTCATAATAAACATGTTCAAATATAACAGATTAACAGAAGAAAAAAGAGAGATTAGCGATCAACACTTGTGTGCATGAAAATAATTGGTATAAAGAGAAGATTATTACCAGAATGACAGCCAGCAAAACAAAAGTGCTTTTTATGCTATTGTCCTGGTATCTGTGTTGAAAATAGGAATTTGGGAGATTTTTTTTCTTTGGAACCCTTGAGACAGTTTCCTTTTTGGTGGTGTAGTTTTGTTTGTTTGGTTTTGGCTTTTGATGAGACTGATGGTCTAGTTTGCTAGGTTTGAACTTGAAGTCTATAAGATGTAATAATCCTGAAGTCCTTGTCCAAATTCAACTGTGTATTCCATGAGTGTATGACTTTGCTTGGTTATATTGCAAGTTGCTGTGGTGTGCATTTAAATGATAGGTGGTATATTTGCCTGCAGTGGCTTGATCAAGCCTTCACTTTTTCAGTGCATTTACAGTCAGGTTTGCTGTGTCATGAACTTTTTGTATTTCATGTGTCAACTTTCAGCACTACATGATGGTTCTTAGTGCCATACTTGAAACATTTCTTGATTACAGCCAGTTCTGAACTTTTCATAGTACTTGTGCAAAATGGGCATAATGTGGCGCAGAGTGGACTTCGTGTGGCTTGGCCTTGACTGTATGTCATTTTTAGGTTTAACTTTTAAAATTTTCATTGTGTCCAAAGCATTTTTTCGACGCATTTTCGCTTATACTCATAGTGCTTCCTGCATGCGTATATGCTTGAATGGGAGCCATGAGGAAAAAAAAATAAAGGGTAAAATCAAAAGAGGACACTTAAAGTAATAAGAAGTACACAGGAATTATCGTTCAGTTTGTTCATGTTATCGGTAACCTGATAGAGATTGTGTACTGCTGCGTGTGCATTACGTGCTAGTAGTACTACCACTTCATTTATAAGTCTGTTATGTAATGTATTTAGTAATGAGTTATTCATTTGTGTTTCTTCATACTCATAGTTTACTATCAAGTAAATCTGTGAATATGTGTTGTGTGTGTCACTGCATGAGAGAGAAAGAGAAAATGAGTGTGGATAGATGTGTGTTGTGGGGGGTGTGTGAGCATGCACTGAGATAAAAAAATACATATTTTATGTGCATCTCCATCTAGTGCATTGCTAGATGCATGTTACAGATGTCTGACACATCCCTCAAACAGAGAATTTGAGGCTTATGAGTTATGTCTACATTAGTTTTGACGATTGGCATCAATTTGAAATTGGTGCTCATTCATAACTTGAACTGTGCTTGTTTTGACCATGGTTTGAAAGAAAGTTTTGCACAGATATGAAACTGTACATAGATAGCACTACAGTCTCATCTGAAATCTGGCGACACACGCAGGATGGTTTTTTCACAGTAGTCATGTTGCAGACTGGATTGGTGCCTTGAGATCTAAAAGTTGAATGAGAACAGTTAGGCGGATTCGTGATTCATTATCCAAAAATATAAGAGGCTGTATGTATCTTGATGAAAAGATTTTTTTTTTTAGCAAGAATGCATTACAACCAGAAGAGACCCAAGTCAGGTTTTTTCATCACCAGTTCAGTAAACTTCTGATGTTTGCCTTAAGTTTTGTCCACAAAATTCTGACAATTGTTCAGTGTCTTGGTGTCTTGGCTCTTAGGGTTAGATGATTGATCAGGATAGCAACCCTTGAGTGTTTCCTTGGGGGAAACATTCCTAAATCAGACAGTTGAAGTGCTACTTTACTCTGTGTGTGATAAAAATATTTAATTGTTATTTGAATATTTTTTGTTGCATTTGGTTATTTGATGTAGGGTGGTGTTGATTGGCATAATAATGCATGTGACAGTTCTTCAATAGCTAGCTTGGACACTTCAGTGTGGACAAGGAACTCAAGAGTTCTTTAGTTGGACACCTAAATTGAATATATAATCATCTCATAATGTCCTTGTGTGTATACAAGAGGTTTGTGTGTTTGGGGAAGGGGGGGGGTCAGTTTCCTTGTTTTATGTCATCAGCAGAACTTCACAGAACACCACATAATCTTTCTTTTTTTCATAAGGAATTGTACAGCATGAAAATAGATTTTATTATTATTAGTGTTACTGATTTCAATGTTGATAAAAAGTGGAAAATATCTGTTGTTTATGTTTGACCTCTCCTTTCAGGGTTTAATCTTATTTAATCTTAAACTTCAGTTTATGAAAAGAAAAAAAAACAGCCAAAGTGATATTTGAGGCAGCTTTGAAAACACATTTTCTTGTATTTGTTATCCACATCTGGGTCCAGTCCAGGACTGTGGTGGTTTTGTGAAAATCTCCAGTCCAGGATTGTGGTGACCTTCAGTAGAGGTAGATTCATGGGGAATGTCAACAATGTACATACCAGGACTGTGGTGATTTTGTGAAAATCTCCAGTCCAGGATTGTGGTGATCTTCAGTAGATGTAGATTCATGGGGAATGTCAACAATGTACATGGCAAAAGGTCAGCATATATTATTACAATTTTTGCTTGTAGTTTACAAGTGACTGTATTATTGTATTTTACTATTAGATAAGACAAGATTTGTTGTTCATGTGTTTCAGGGCAGCAGAGACAACATGAGCATTGTTCTTGTTGCATTTGAAGGAGCGCCAACTGTTTTGTGAAGAGCAAGTTCGGAAAGAAAAAGAACTTGATGAAACTATTGAGAAAAAGATCAAAGGTATGGAATATTGAAGTTTATTTTTCTTGTATTTTGAGCGCAATTCCAAAATATGTTTCTCTTTAAGCCAATATTTAGAACTGTTTCGAACTTTATTGCTTACAAGACATTCCCTGTAGGATAAGACTAGGAGTTTCTTAAGACACCTTTACTGTTTCAGATTTCACATTTGATATCCCTCGGAGTGTCTTCTCTGACTGAAGTTTCTTTTGTGGTCTGTTTGGAATTCATAGTCATGACTGGAAGTGCTAAAAGTTATGAAGTGTCAATAGAAAAAGTTCTTAATGCTGGCATCAAGTGAGCATATGTTGGGAGCTGCCCCAAACATGCGTACTGGTTCAAATGCAGGGTTGAAAGAAAAAATTCATTTGAGACTAATGGAAGCATTCAGTGACAGTTTTTAAGCCTGAAGTAACACCTCCACAAAGTAGTATTGGAGAAGTGCTTTGACATTTATACTTAAGGGACTCATCAGTTTACTTATATTTGTATGTGTTTGAAAGTATGACAACCACACTAGATTTCTCTGTGTCAGCAAAAGATGGAGTTATGTATATTGTCATAACTGGAGAGTATTGACATTTCACCGCAAAAGACCTGTAAACGTCCTCACAGAAATCCAAGTGAAGATTGTTGTCAGGTCAGTTACTTTTTTTTTGTTTGAAATTGCAACAAATATGTCTGTTTTGAATTATGTATGTATGGACAGTGTTGTTATGGACTGATTTGTACTAACCGTAATGGAATATTTTTGTTTTGTTTTGAATTTACTACCTGAATTGTTCAAAACTGAATGTATTTTCAAATACTTTAAAATTGTCCTTGTTGATAAATATAACAGAAACTGAATGTTTGTTTTTAAAATATTCATAGAGCTTCAGTAACAGTGGTATAAAGTTTGATTGTAGGCTGTAGGAGCAGGTTTTCTTTGATTTCCCCCCCCCCCAATATAAGGTATTAAGTACACTTGAGGATAAAATAGAATACATACCATACCACTTCACATGAGCAGGCAGTGCTTCGCTTTTTTTTTTTCTCTCCACTTTTTAAATGTGTTACTCTACCAAGTTCTCCAACACACTGCTCTGTCTACAAAAATTCTATGTAAGAGAATAAACAAAAGTAACATGCACCACAAGTTACCTTTGACCTCATTGCATCCTACAGCAAGTGTATACCATTAGAAACATGTTCATGTTTGTTTTCTGCTCATTCTTGTTTCAACATGGGAAACCCCTAATATCCCACTCCACCTACATCCCACCTCTCTGTCAGCTCTCACTTATATCTCCAGAACCCCCCCTCTCTCTGTTACCTTTCCCACCCTTGTTCACATTGTGTGCTACATCACATGTACAATCAGTAGCATAGTATCTGGTTTTATTCAGGTTTTTGGTTTGGTAGGCTTGAGTGTAGGTTTAGGTTCATTGCACTTGAGATCACTTGACCAAATTGCCAGAAAATTGATGGATCAGTTCTAAAACTGATGTCATTGAATACATGGGAAAGCTCAACCCTACTTTTTTACTTGTGAAAATGCAAAATCATATTTTAAAGAATGATTTCTGTATTTGTCCGACAGTTTGTGAAAAAGGTCACATTTGCAGCTTCAAGAATACCTGAATACATTCTGATGTGTATTAAAAGGATTTATTGAGTGAAAAATGTAAAGGTTAAGAAGTGAAGTAGTGACATTTATTAATACGATAACAATCAATAAGAAAATTTGAAAATATAACACAGTTTCTATAAAATGAGTTAGTGATTGACTTTTTTTTTGTGTGTCGTAGCAAAGGGTCATTTCAGAATTGTATTCATAAATCATCTGTGTTGTTAATTGGAGTCGGCTGCAGTCTATCACCAAAAGATCTGGATTTTTCTTAGGTGTAATTGATAATTTCAGGTGAAGAACTTTATGGTACTGCAGTAAAATAATCTGACACTGATCATTGCAGAGATCCTTCAGAAAGAACCCCAGGAAAATCATGACTTTGGCTACGTCCTACATGCAGTTGCGGATGACTTGAATGGTCAGTTCCCTCCTGGTGGGTGGCTTCCAAAGCAAGTAAGTCCATGATTGTCTGTGCTGGAGCTAGGGGTCTC
>JADBJO010001411.1:32500-125000 GCA_016801955.1 Conus betulinus | reverse complement strand
CACACACAGTCACAGGTAATGTAGCCGATAAGCTACATTCAAGGATTCATTGGTCATATTATACATGTGATTTCAGAAGCAAATTAAACCTTGCACTGGTAGTCGCGACATAAGTCACGCCATTAGGTAATGGCCGACACTGGTTGTCGGGACATGTCACGCTGTAGGGTCGGCCTTGCTAACCTAGTTTCACTGATGCATACAGATATGAAACTATGTCTCATTAACAAATTAATTTATATACATGACTGAACGAGCCCTGGAACTGGAACATGGATTTTTAGCATTTTAGTTTAGTTTATAATTAGTAGCAGCTTGTAATGGATAGTGTGACTCCAATCATCTGGCGAACAACAATGGTGGCACCCACTGGAGAATGTAATAGAAGTAGGAACTTGTTTGAGATTTTTTTTTTTTTTTTTTTTTTTTACTGATTCTGTTGCGGAAAAAGCAGGTGAAGAATAGTTGTCTACATTTTGAGTGAACTGGGTATGGTGGGTGAGATTTTTTATTTAGATCAAGCACCATGTAATCGTGATTTTGATATCGACATAGACAAGGACTGAGCAAGTGATAAGGGTGAGGGGAATGTCTGCATATAATCCAGTGGGGAAGAAAAACTCGGCGTAGGGCTTTTAGATGATCCTAAACCTTTCAAACATAAACGACGACAGTGTGAGCTAATGATTAATTTTGTTGATAGTTACCAGTTTTGGGTGTTTTTGTGTTATCAGCACATGATTTCAATGTGAAAACTGAACTGTACCTGATTCATTCATACCTGGATCAGCTGCATGGAAGACTGGTATAATCCACACTGACTTGACTTGAAAAAACAGGCTGTAACTTATTTCTGGATACTGTGGAACATCATTGACTGGATTGTTTGTGAACAAACTCTTGAGTATGACAAGCAGGATGTGCCACTGTTTTCACCTGTGACTTTCACATTCTAGACAAGTAAGCACCTAATCAAACACTCGCAAGCATGCCAGTTCTGTTATATATTATTCTTTATTCGATTACTAACAACTTTTGCAGTTCTGCATGTCATGTTCAAATACTAATAGTTGAAAAGTTATGCATATTATACAAACGTTAAGTTTTTTTTTTTCAAACTTTCCTTCTGTTAATTCACCAGATAACGTACTTAACATTGTTAAATAACCAGTGTAATGGTTAAACAATTTGGAAGTTATTGTCTGTGATATTAGGGGCAGGACGTATAATGTAGCTGATAAGCTATATTCAAGGATTTTTCAGTTGTATTATATATGTGGTTTCTGATTTTTCAGTTGTATTATATATGTGGTTTCTGAAGGAAATTATACAAGGTGGAGTTAATGTCTGTGATGAGGGCAGGGTATTTAATGTAGCTGATAATCTTTATTCCAGAATTCTTGTTTATGTGGTTTCAGGAGCAAATTAAACTGATTGGAGTTACATGTCTGTGATAAAGAGGGCAGGATGTTTTCAGGACTGCTTTTGTTTCATGATGACTAGGATGGCCACAGTTTAGTTTCAAGATAAGAGGGATGGCCACAGTTCAGTTTCAGGATCTGGAAGGGACTCTTCCTTGCTCGCATCCCTATCTCATGACTTCCTGTTGGATGCCATAAATGATAATTTCTTTTGTAATGATGTGTGCCACAGCAAAAATCTTGCATTCTTTTAGTTGGTTCTTTAAAGTGTGCTCTGCTGCTTATCTCTTAAAAAAGAGTTTTGTATGTTTTTTCTCAATAGCTTTGGCTCTATGTAGCACTAGCAAGTAAGTAATTAGTATGGTTGTTTTTCATGGTGAGAATGGGTACAATAAAATATATGTAAGGACATAAGCTACAGAAAAAAAAAACATGCAGAGTGGTAGAAATGCTTGCGCTTTCATTTTGTCATAAGCTACAGATCTGTAACCATGAGTCAACACTCTGAGAAATTTGCCATGCAAAGTGTGTAGTTAACCAAATGCTTGCGCTTTCGATGGTTTTGTGTTGCCTTCAGCCACAAGAAATGAAGTAACTATTCGGTCCATGTGCATGTTGATGAAAGAGATTTGATTTGACAGTATTATGTGTTGGAAGAACCTGATTTTAATGTAGTTACCCAAAAGATAGAGTGTCCCTTTTGGCTGTACAAACCGCTGCACTTTTTTTATTTTAATTTTGTTGCATTAATATCACCTGAAAATAGGATAGTTGTCTGATGAATCAATGCACATTTTTGTCTAAACTTGTCAAAAGTGATATTTCCTCCCAGTCAGTCAGTAGTTTACAAGTGTTTGTCCAATCCCTCACATAGATCACCTTGTTAGGCCTGGTCAAGTTCATGTTATAATGGATGAATTCAGATACAAATCCAGCTGTATTCAGTTGTACATCTTAAACACAATGTTTCAAAACATCACTCAGAAAAACTTCAAAAAGTTTTTTTTTTTTTTCCAATTCTGTACATTCTCTCATGACTATTAATGTGTATTATTGTCCACCTAATTTAAGGTCTGGGTAACATACATTAAATTTTTTGGGGGAAAGGTGAATATCTTTGAAAGCCTCAAACAACTTGCACATTGTTAATCCCCCTATTTTCATATGTGCATGTCTACAGTACTTGGAAAATACAGTAAAATAAAGGGGTTGTGATTCTGTTATTTGATTTCAGAATGTTTTCAAAGAACATAATGAAATGACTTATTATATATTTATTGAATAAAGAATCAGTATTTGGCAAAGAAAGAAGTTCGTGGGGGTTTTTGTGTGTGTTTTTTTTTTCCTGTCGGTGACAGCATGAAAAACTGGGCAGAAAAATGGGACATGCTTTTAGTCGTCTACTTTGCAAAGATACTGCTTGTAACTGTAGACGCCTACAGAACTGATTTTTTTTTTTTTGTGCACAGCTAGCAAAAAGAACCAGCTGTTTGTTGCCAAAGTTCAGGAACTGTTTTAGTTTTACAAAATTAGTTTTGCACACAGCTACAAAAAAAGCCAGTCGTGCGTAACCATAGTTTCCACTTTCACTCCTTATGATGATAACGGAATTCATAAAAGTATTTTTCATGAAGTGAAATCAATCAAATACCTCAGATGACAACTAAGCAAACTCCTTTTTACTCCCAGAGAGTGTTATGGTACGAGTTTCAATAAATTTGTTTTATCTACTTGGAAATTCTTTGCTGCTGCAAGATAGTTCCTTCAGTGACGCGTGCTATCTGCATGTTTTGCATGCCACAGGCATGGCCTAAATGACTTTTCTCCAGCCAGCTAGAGCCCGCTGTCTTTTTAAAAGAAAAAGTGTAAGCAACACTGAAGCACCCAACATGTCTGGAATAGCAGCGGCCTTGAAAGGCATTCGTTTCCATCCCACGCGGTGTGACGAAACGAATCCCGCCGTTCATTTAAGCTTGGCTCGGTCAGTTCGACATTTATGTTTGTCAGATTCTGCTACGTTTGGTGCCAGATCAGCCAAAATGCACTTACGACATTGTTTCATTGCATGTGTGTATTTTTGTGTTTATGTTTACATGTGCGACAAACGTAGTTCGGCAATTTTATAATTGTACCGTGTTGAATTATTGTCCCATTAGTGGTTTCGGTTGTTACCTACAAAAGATTGTTCCTTAATGTTATTGGCAATTTTGATGTATTTGAACTGGAATGTTTTTTGTTTTTTTTTAAATGTTTCCTCGACTTTTCTTTCAGTGTAATAAATGTTTTCACTGCCAGTCATTTTGTCATTACTTGATCAATAGATCCCTGTGCATCACAAAGATACCAAATAATGGTTCAGCCAAACGCATGGAATGATTTCAAGGCAAAAAGCACAGTTTTGATGGTTCTTAGTATTTAACAACAAAAAAAAAGAAAAGAAACTGGAGCAGGAGACACCAATTAAAATCCCTGTCAGAAAGAAGGTATGGAATGCAAAGGAAAATAGGTTGAGCATTTTTGTTTTGTTTTTTGTTTCCACTGTTACGTACGTAGTGTTTGTGCCGGTTTGTCTTCAAACTGCTTCACTTACTCAATAATCAGTCATTTAGAATGAAAACTAGTAGTATTTCTTTTATGTTGACGGCTCCTTTTATAGTAGAAGGTATCACTAATGAAATATCGCCAATGTCGGCAACATGCATTATCTAGACAACACTGTATGTGGCCACGTTGTTTCCACTGTACTTAATGATATAATTACGCGGCATTCTTCTCATGCACATCGGCAGGGTAAGGATGTTGAGGACACCTTTCTTACTGTCCGTTTTGTTTTGATCAGTGGGTGAAATTCAGTAAATAGACAGGCATTTGTCCAGGATCGACCAGTGCGCTATCGTGTGCTACCATGGAAAGGACTTGACCTTTAAATATCATATGCAGAATTTTTGCAAATTCTGCCTCCTAATCTTCACAGGGAAGACACGTTTGACAACATAAGAGCAAAGACATCGAGAACCGCGGCAACTCAATCATAGGCCAAGTCTTATTCAAACTTGAATGTCTAAAAGTTCTGAAAGGACGAACATGAAGGAGGACATTTACTCACACACGCTCCTTTAGATCCCCATGTGGACTATACACTTCAAAAAAACACATTTGACAACATAAGAGACTATACTGTTATAATTATGTATTATATATAATATAAAACTTCTCCCCCCAGATAGAGAAATCAGATTTTTTATCTGATTTTTTTTTTTTTTATATATATCATGCACAGATACCAGAACAATCATCACTGCTCTTTCACCTAGTCAATTTAGACACATAAAAACATCTCTCTTCTCTGAGAAAATATATTCCTTTTTCCATAAAATGCTTTTGTGTTGTGTGTGTGTGTGTGTTTTACATTTTACTCATATTATCTACCCTGTGACTGTTCCTATCCTTCAAATTTATTCACAGATAATGGCTGATCCAGAGCTATTACAAAATCTTGAACTAACTGTGAGCTGTTCTGGCTGTCCAGGTCTGAGAAATGTATATTTTTTCTGCCACTTGTATTGCCAGGGGAGACAAAGAAAAAAAAGAAGACAGCAGCAGAAGTCAGCAAAGCATACAGACAAAGATTAAAAGAAAGTCAGAAATGTTGAAGCTGCATAGGCAGCATAAAAACAAGCAGGTAAAACTGTATCTTGCTGGGTTACCCAGAATAAAAAAGCAGAATATAGAGAAAAAAACAGATTCTGTATGCAAAGATATTGTCAACGACAGAAAGAAAAAGAAGTCCCAGTGGCAAAAGCAAAGCAAGAAATGAGAGAGAAAAACTTATGCAAAATGGCGGCAACAGAAAGCTAATTAGAGCAAAAGAAACTGATCAAGAGACAGAGCAGCAAGAAATGAGAGAAGACAGAAAAGGTGTGCACAAAAGAAGGCTGCTGAAAAAGAAGCACTGAAGATGCAGACGCCAAAACAAAAGTTCAACAGAAAATCTATCAGTCCTAAACCAATCTAATCAAGACACTTTTCACAATCTACGAGTCCTAATCCGTCTGATCAGATGCCAACAATTGCCTCAGAGAATCCAGATTACAACAGCACAAAAAAGCAGAAGTGATCACCAAAATGGTAAAAAAATCAACATCAAAAACCAAACGGGAACTCAGAGATAGAATGATTGTCAGCCCCCCCAATTCAAAAAGAAAACTGGATTTTGTCAACACATTCTTTCAAAAAATAAAAGAGATGATGGAAATCTCATACATGCCTACCCTACGGAACTTCCGCTTTTAAAAAACGAAGTAGCTACAGCAATTACGGAAATTTATTTGTCGTTATGGTAAAAAGATTTTTCAACAAAATTTACTTGAAAAGATCGCTAGTTGAAGCAGACGATGCTTTTGAAAGCAGAAGCAGAACACCAAATGGTAAAAGGGACGTAAAGCCCCGTCTTCATCAAAGCAGACGAAGAGCGTATGTCTCCAACGGCTTCTGCTATAGAGGACGTTAAACTCAGTTATTCAAGCAAACGATGCTTTTAAAAGCGGAAGTACTAAACCGGATATCGCAAGCAATTGAAGTTTTTGAGAAACATGGCGTCTAATACAAAGAGAAAGCGAATGGATGTGCCAGCTGGTGATGCCGATGAACCTGCATCAAAAAAGCATCAGCCGTCACAGAAGTTCCTGGACAAATACAGTGTGGCAATTTCCCTTCATTGTGAAATTGGACTCTGACGATTCAAAAGCAAAGTGCGTGATTTTTTAAGTGCATTTTCTGTAATTAAAACATGGCGGTAAAGTTTTGTCTTATTCTATGCACAGGTTGAGCTGATCATGACACCCTGACCAACTCTTTCCACAAACTGTTTCAAAAGAAAAAAATGAATGCTGCTGATTTTGAGTCTGTGCTACTGAAATTTGAAATCAGTGCTACTGAAATTCATTTTTAGGGGTAGGCATGTATGAAATCTTGAAGAAGAGAAACAAACGAGACTTGAAAATAAGGCGTGCTTCAGCAGTTGTGGTCGGACTGAAAAGGAAGTATTCTGCACAGTTTCAGAATGACTGTGGCATAGTCTAAATACTCTTAAAAAAAAAATCTGAAAATTCTCACAACTTTCAGATCTTTGAAGTGAGAAAGAAAAGAAAAGATGCTGTAAGTGAAGAGCTGACAGAAGCAGTGAGGCTCTTCTATCACCGTACAGACATTTCAAGAACACAGCCAGATGCCAGAGGTGTGAAAAAAAAGTAAAAGAAAACTCATCAGTAGAAAAGCCATGGAAAGGTCACTGAGGTCTGCATATATGATTTTCAAAAGTGAAAATCCAGAAATTAAGCTAAGCTTTTCAGTGTTTGCATGACTCCGTCCAGCAGATGTGATGCCATCAACATTCAACAGAAAAAGAGATTGCTTGTGTGAAAAATGTGCCAATGTGGACTTGAAAATAGAAGCAGTAAAGATGTTTGCGGCAGCAAATCAAATTCCTGACATAACATTCACTGACAAATACGAACTATCAAGAGGAACATTGTGTTCAAAAGGAATGACTGGGGAATACCAGAGAAAATGTCTTGAGCGGACCTGCAGTGATTGTGATACCTCTTCAGTCGAAAAACAGCTCCAGCCAATGATGACAGGGGATCATGACCCTCTTTAATTGAAAAACTGCTCAGGGGATCATGACATCAGTTATGGCCGATGGGAATATGTTACACATATAGAAAATGAGATAGCAAGAGAAGATTAACCCATCTCTCAGAAAACCAGACCAGCAACAGAGTTTATTCAGGAGCTCACAGAAGCTACACCATTTTCAAAGCATCACTTTGATGCCAGCTGGCTGAGCAGAATGTATGACATTATCTTCCAAGATGTTGACAATCATCAATTGTCTGCCAGGATTATGCAAAATTTCAAATGCCACTACCAAGATGAAGCCCAAGGTGCACACTGGAACCCTCCCGATGTAACACTGCATGCTAGTGCGACTTCTTTTTTTTCATTCATAACTGTTTCTTGACACTTTGCCCTGTATTTGGAACTGTCATTTTTTTTTTTCTCTCTTTGTGTTTTAACTGCCAGAAAGAAGTGTCATGCTTTATATGTCTCTGAATAAGTTTAAGCAGCTTTTGTTGATTACTTCATTGTCATATACATATGAAATTATGGTTTCTATGTAATGTACGCAAATGACATGCAATCACACAATTATGACATATCTTCTATTATCCTATGCATGTTTATTTTAAACTTTGAAAGCAACAGATGCATGCTACAGAGAATGAAACGGCTTTGTGAGTGTGTTCATCTCGAGGCATAACTGACAGATAGTGAAATAGCGTAAGTAACGGGTTCCACCTGGACATACCATTCTCTGCCTCTTCAGCTGTCTGCGTCATCAAAGTTTGTAATTCACTGCAGTTTGCTCAATATACTTTATATATGGACAGCAATAAGATCTCCACATGTTTTATTATAACTATGAAAATGGTGGGTAGTGGAAACCATGTTGCTAATGTTATGCTTCAGGTATTGGTTCAGACGAGCATGATTTGTGCAAAAAAGTAACCAGATTGCCTTGTATCACCTTTATCATTAAATAAGTACATGTTCAAGGTTCTCAAGAAGTATTTCTTATCTCATTTTTCTGACTTGGAATTTTTGACTGTCGTGTCCCAACTGCATGCCCCAGTATTGTAGACATGTACGTATGATATGTATACAACAGATTCTCGTCATTTTAGAAGGCTTTTCATTACATGAAAACTTAAAAAGTTTTGTTTCAGTTTTCTTCCTCAAAGACTGTCAGGGCTCTCCTTATATATTTTCTTCCCAAAAGTGTGATGTGGAATAGGGAGTTGAGTGCAGAGTGAATGCAGAAGAGAGGGGAAGAATCATTTCACAGATGTGGGTGGGTGCTTCATACATATCGGTTATTGTGTTTGTTACAAAGATGTAGTCACACACACACACTCACACACTCTGGCATGTGTGTGTGCACAAACGTGTGCGCGCGCACACACACACACACACACACACACTCACACAGGCAGGAGAGAGAGAGAGAGAGAAAGATTGCCTCTGATTGATACCAGTTTCAACTGATATGCTTCACATGAGAAACGTGAAAGAGTTGCCTGAGGCTGTGATGATTATGTTGCACGCACAATAAGTTATGACTTGCTGACATGAGATGCTAAAGTAAAAGGACACTTTGATAAGTTTTTTTTGTGGGTTTTTTTTTTTTTTTTTTGAAAAACATTTGGTCCCAAATTCTTCACCCAGTGTTTGGAATCAACCAATTTGTTGTGTGTGTGCAGGATGATGGGCCATAAAGAATGGGAGTGGCTGGAAGTGAGAACACAGAACTTCAGAAGCTTGACAGAACTGGTTGCATCTGTACTGCCCCTAAGTTGACATACTTCACACAGCGTAGATGGAATTGACTCATGTTACTCATTCCTGTGCAAGTGTGTCTGCAGTTTACCTGCGTAGGTTTAAGTCTTGGCCCCTTCAGGTGTGCATGTGCGCAAGCGCATGCACACACAGACACACTCACACCTCAATACATGCAACGCATGCACACTGTGCCAGGTTTGGCATACCATACCCCACAAATCCTTGTTACATACTGACAAATCCTTGTTACAATGATTTTGTTGGCATTATTGCAGGTTTTTTTTTTTTTTTTTTTTTTTTTTTTTTTTAAACCTTTGAGAATGTACATCGACTGATTGAGAACTATTTCTCTGTACTTGTTACATAGTTCTTTGTTATATGGAAGTGGTGACAAGAGTTTGTTTATTTTTTCCCTTCTGTTTTTTTTTTTCTGTATGTATGTGGAGATATTTTGTTTCAGAAGTAAGAGTGTTTCTTATTGAAAATTGTTTCTTCCATGATTGATGTTAGAGATTATATTTCATTTATCTTTTTTTTGTTTTTAGGAAAACGTTCCTTGTTAAAGTTTTCTTTAATTGTCCTCTTTAATCTGCATTGTTCTTCACAAGTGAAGCAGGTTTTTGTGAGACAGATTGTTGACAGGTGTATATTTCGTTTTGCATTTTTCTTCTTCCTCCCACCATTCTGTCTCTTCCTGTGCGGTTATCTAGCTGTTTTAAGTGTCAAGTCCTCATTCATTGTTCCTTGTTTGTCTCTAAATATTTTTAATTTGAATTCAGAATCAGAATTTATTCTGATCTGTCTGGTTTACATATTGTATTATTACAAGTAACTTCTTATCAGATGTTATTTCTAGTGTTTCTGTCTGCTTAGTCCTGAGCAGTGTTTAAGGCATAGATAGAAATTGCTTCTCAAAATGATTGTTAAGAAACCATAATATTGTAATCCTGTAATAGTAAGAGACTGGTTTACATTGATTTCACTGACTTAAAAAGTGATTTTTATTAGGGAAAAAAAATCTTTAGCAAGCACATTTTTTCTGGTCATGTATTAATTTTTCTTGCAACTCTTCATCGACAGATTCATTTGCAGTAACTCACTCCCCTCTGGTATCTATTAGAACAGGTGTTGTGTGCTTACCTCTTTCTGTGTGACACCCTCTAAAACTGATCCAACTCAGAAAAGTTTCCACAGTTGATGACGTCATGCTGTGCATGCCACAGTGTGACCTTCTGGTCAACGTTTGAGCTACTTTTAAGCCAACACTGTTTAGTGTGTAGAGCAAGATCACAGTGGCATCTTGGCTTTCAGCAAGTGAGAGGGAAAGCAGAGGGAGAAGTGTTTACTGTTTATTTAAAGCTGTAGAAATTGTTTAAACTGAGGAAGGTGTGACCTTAAAGATGTTGAACTAGATAATGATTTTAAGTTTAGCTCATACAAAGAGGAGGAAAGTTCGTCGGACATTGAACATGACATTCAGAGGGATAGAGGAGTGCTGTGGACAGTCAGGGCATGAGGCTTATGGCGGTGTTTATGCAAATGATTGACTGGCAGGTCAGAGAGAGGAAAGTTTTCCTTGTTTCACGATAAATACTTGCATCAAGATTTTTGTCTCCTCCTCCCGTTCCTCCATACACATGGACTGAAGTTTCTTGGCATGACAGGCCATACTCCCTGTGCCGTTTTTTTTCTAACTTGTTTTTTGTTTTGGTTGTTATTTCATTGTACAGGACAGAGTAGCTATTGCATACACTCTACAGGATTTCTCAGTGTGATTTGTGTGGAAAATAGGTCTTTCAGAACCTCGGTGAACTTCACCTACATGTATTAGTAACTACCCATAATTTTGCCATTGTCAATAAGAACTTGTCGCTTCGACTACAAAAAGAACTTGTTAAAAGTAAGAGCTTTGAAACTATACATTACCGATTCAGTTTGACAGTAATCATGTATCCAGTTTCAAGCATGTGTGTTTTGTTATTAGTTGTTTTGGGGGGGGGGGGGGGGGGGGGGGGGGGGTTTTTTTAACCTACACAGAAGCTCAGTATACAGAGGAAAGAGTATACAGAGGAAAGATGAATTCCAAATCACACAGAAGGGAGTTAAGATACAACTTAAAAGAGTGGGAAGGCAGTCACAGTTTAACAATAAAGTCTTCAAAATCTATCGAACCGAAAATAAAAACTGGCACAAAATACGAACGTAAGTTTGAAAGTACACTAGCAGATGGCTGTGATTTTAGTGCATACTTATCAGATGATCCCCCTTTTTTTTTTTTTTTTTTTTTTTTTTTTTTTTTTTGCTCTTTTTTTTTTCAAAGTGAAAATAATCTTTTCAGTGAGCTACTAATTTTACTATGACTTTTTTTTTTTTTTTTTAAAAATAAAAACCAGTGCACACAGTAATCTTGATTTGCACATGCAGCCATGATCGATACCATGGAACGCACGATTAAGAATAGTTGCATCCACATTGTGAGCTGGTCACTTGTATTAACCACCATACCACTCGGAGATGGCATATAGAAATACATGCAAGTAGTCTCTATCATTTTCTGTAATACATTTTTTTTCGTGTTTGAAAAAGATGATAATATTGAAAATGAAACATTGCATATACTAGTGATTCTGGGTTTTTGTTCGCCTGTGTATGTTGACCAAAAGTGTTTTCTTGAAGAGCAAGTGGATGAAAATCATGGATATGCAGGCTAGCTCTTCTGTTGGTTAAAATACTATTTAATGATAACAGTAACAATAGTAACAGAGATTTTTTTTTTTTTTAATGCGGTTTATTGCAGTTGGAAACTGATTACTAGTTAGTGAATGATTGAAGTGGATTTGTTTCTTTTCCCTTTATTGTGTGTCATTGGCATTCTTTGTATGCATCTCTGCATTTATTGTTGATTTTACAGAAGTGTGATTGATAATGATCAAGTACAGCAGAGGTATGATATGAAATTTTGAAGATGAAAAAAAATAACTTAAAATGTAAACAATGTAGATAGCTTTTATTAATGTACTGTCAGATAGCCCTTTTACTGTTTGGTTTTGTAAATCATGATTCATCAAATGATTCTGCAGTGATGTGTTTGTTCCATGTAGTATTTAAGTAATGATTTGTTGACCTCATTATTCTTGCTTTTTTTTTTTTCAGATGTTATATTTACATTCACATCACATCACCACATACATGCACATGAACATTTGATTTATCACATGTTACATATGCTCATGAAAAGTTGAAACAGTGATGGAGGGACAGAGTAAAAGGATTTTGGAATACTTAACGTTCATTTCTGCTGTGCATTAAAAGCGTGTATACATGTAATGGCAACAGCATAGATAATTACAACTTGATTCTTCGCACTGACATGTTGAATCCATTGTTCATTTTGCGGATGAAGGGGAAAATGTATTGTTTTGGGCCATGTCATGCATGCCTTTCAACCATGGGTGAGAAAGACAGTCACTGCATTGTCTGCATGCTTGGCAAGGGTCTGTGGAGCAAATGGTTTTGCTTCCCTCTTCTCAAAGTGAAAACAGGCTGTTGGCAAAATCACAGTTCTGCAGTTTGGATGAGTGCAGATTATGTTGTACCTAGTACTGCCTTCATAGGAAGTCACTCGGCAAGCGTGGGGGTGTAAGTATGAGAGCAGACAAAGATGGGACTTCTATTTATGGCCTGGAAATGTGATCAAGGCTTTTCTGCTCCCAACAGAATTAGTTTGCTGCTGATAAGTGTAGGTGTGAAGAAGCTGGGCTGGGACAGGGGCGAGTGAAACAGGTAAGTACAACTGTGTGTGTGAGACGAGTGTTGTCCTCTTTGTTAGGATAAATCTTCTTTGATCATGGTGTGCTGTTAAATTTGACTTGTATTGGCTCAGGCTGTTGATCAAAATTAGTCAGAAGTATGTTACAGATGTGAATGAAAGATGATCATGGTTTGAATCTTGTCTTTTGTTTTACATCTGTCAACACTGCAGACAGAGCAGTATGTATTTTCGCACTGCACTGTCACTATTATCATCTGTCCTAAAAAGTTCCATAGCCAATGGGATTCTAAACTCTGCACATTATGTCTGCTATGCTCCTTGACATCGGAAGCACTTCATCACAGTACAATCTGCTGATGGATTCTTGTGTTAAATGAGCACAGGCTGGATCTTGACTGATCGTAGTGTATGCCATTGACATGCAACGACAGAACAAAGAAGTTGAGACAAACTAGTTGAAGACCTTGCTGTCTTTCCAAGACTAAGATGTTTGTTCATGCTTCTCGCATTTCTTCCCTCTTTGTGCTACCCACTTTAAAGCAGGCAGCTACATGCAAGCTCTATTTTATGTATATTCTATTGTGTGTGACAGCAAAGCAATACTGTGCTGAAGTCTGCGATGTTAACGGATGGATAATATGCGGTCAGTTTGAAGTGTTAAGCATGATTTTGCTTCTTGCTTTTGTTCATGGCATTTCCTTGTTTATATGAGGTGTGTGGAGATAGCATGCGTAATTATGACTTGTGTGTAAACAGGGAATAAAGTGTCTCGGTTTCATCTGTCATTGTGATTCTTTAAGCTTTTGGCAAGCTTAGAGTGATTGGCACGCTGAGTGAGAGGCCCATTTGATTCACAGTGAACTTGTGCACAGTGTATTACAGAACATTTTATGAGGTATTGCATAGCACATGAGTATACCTTCATCTTGACTCAACTCAATGTCCCACAGGTATTTATATTGTTAAAAATGACATGATAAACAAGAGTGTTTGGTTAGACTAGAGACCATCCAGATGCCCAGAATTGTTATGACAGTAAATACTTGAACAAGTGACATTATTCTGTATGTTGTGTTTTGTTCTTAAACTTTTGTTCTGAAACAGTTCATTGAATTGCTTGACACTTTTCCTCTCTCCCTTTTCTCTCAATCAATCAAAGCCTCTGCTTCCTTATCTTTCTTTGAAATTAAGTTTAACTTGAGTGATAAATGACAGACTTTGATATGTTCTCTTTGTATCGGAAGATATTGTTTCCCTGTATACAGCTCTAAAGAGATCAATCATTGTTATAATTGGCCCTCTCTGATTTGTGTGTGTGTGTGTGTATATATATATATATTATAATATAATATGTGTGTGTGTGTGTTCACACCAGCTTCTTGCTAACTGTGGGGTTGGTTGAATGTGATTTAGACTAGGTGATCTCTCCCCATCAAATATTTCAAATGCGGCTTGAAAATTTGCTTTGGTGGTCATGGATCCATAACAAAGCTGACCACAAAATCAAGAAATGCATCTAAGCAGCTTTTGGCGAACCATTTTCAAAACTTGGACCATTCCAGGTGATTCAAACATTGCAGAAAGATGAATCTGGTTTTGTCAGATACTGCATTACTGGCATTTTTGTTAAATGATTTCAAGTAATTATAGACTGGTTGAGAGTGAAACAGGTGTCTATTGAAATTGTTTGCCATTAGTTAAGAGCTTCATTCAAGTATGAGTGACAGTGCACTGCACTTTCATCTACATGAAAAGTTGAAGAAAATCTCTGTCAGTTTGCTGATATGTGTAAAGTCTTGAAGTGCTTGCCAAAGAAACATTTGAATCACTTACGATCATACAAATGTGATCTTGGACTGGGACCTGTAATTGAGGTTAAGGAACATATTCAACAACAACCTGATGTTGCCTAACTGCTCTTGTAAATACCATTTATAGTGGATAGTTCAACTGCTGAATGCCCATTCCACGCAGCTCACTCGTGTCGTTCGAACTATCGTGGACACACTCAAGTTGAAGAGGAGATTGTGGCAGACAGCAAGACATAGCATCAGATCATCTACTCACACTATGCAGTGCCTAAATGCTGCACATGTCAAACGTAGAAGTATACTATTGAAATCAGTTGTGGTTTGTTGTTTTCTCTCCGTTTCTTTGGAATTCGTTGAGAGGAAGGATGCAACTAATAAAAATGTTGCACATGAGACGCATGCAATCTTCTTGATTTATTTTGTATCCATTGACCTACAAGTTTTGTAGTGCAGAGAGCTAACAAGTACTGTCGTAATCTGCATTTTGTGTGAAAGTAATTGCATAGGTCGTCTTATGTTTCTGCAGTAACAGTGTGTGTAGTTGTGAACCATTGCCTAAAGCAGCTTGAGTAAAACAGTGGTAAAAGTGCATCTGTGTACTTAGAAGAAACTTTGGGGACAGCATTGACAGTTGAATGACTTCAAACAAACGCTTTCAACCCTGTTCCCACCTTAAAATTTACACTCGGTGCCGCATCCAGTGCACAACTGCTGGACACTCCAGAGCGATTGGGAGGTTTTTGGTGTTGCCTTGATTCAAATCTGTTCCTCCAAGATAGTCGGGCACACCATGGGCATGTCATGTTGTGGTGGATGTCTTGCCTACATATCTATAAAATATCATGTAAAATTGGTATGGAAAATCCTTCCCAAGTGTAATCTCTCCTTGGCTAGATCCAGCTGGGACTCTTGTCCGCTCTTTCTGCCATTATTTTTAGAGCTCTGGTCCTCTCTACAGGCTCCCTTGCTCCAACCTATTCACAAGGATTTTAGATTTGGAAGCTAGATTTTCTCGACTGGCATTCTCAGTTTTGTAGACAAGGAGGTTAGACATTCTGCTTTATATAGCATGGTGAATTCGATGAGAATCTGAGTGAGGCAGTTGACATGGTTCATGTCGCCCTTCCCATTGAGCTCTTGATGGTTTCCCCATTCTGGAAGGCCTGATGTTCACTCCAAACATTCACACCATTCACTAAATCCTGTTTCCTTGCAGTAAATGTCAGAGCTGTTTCAGACCGTGATTTCTGGTGGCCTCCTGCGTAGCAGAACATCTGTGTGATGTGTGTTTACGGGTGTGATGGTGCCTGTAGAGTAGAGGGATCCATGTGGTGTTGCAGGTCATGTCAGTTTCTCTTCATCTGTCCAAAGATTCTTTTTCAGCTCCATGTTGTTTTTTTTTTTGGTATATCAATGGGGCATCGGGGCTGCAATCCAACCCCCTGCGCGGTTGCAGTAAGACGGGGGGGAAACAAAATCATCGTTCATTACACACACAAAAAGGGCAGTCAACCAAAATTCCAGCTCGTGGTACAATGGTACACTTGGGAGCTGCAATGTCACAACGCTAAACCAGCGCATCACACGGTTGCCAAACGAGAGAGAGTTCAAATATAGCCGGTGGCTGGGCCGACACGGTATTCATCACAAAAAACAGGAAGGCCAGCCAGAGTGATCACACACTTTCCTCATGATTTTGTCAAGTCTCCCATAGACTGTTGACCAAGAGCAATAACCGTCAGCTGTTGCTTCTACACAAAACAAGTGAAAATAAATTGATCATTAATGACTATGCAGACAAGTTATGCGTGTTAACTTTCAAGTCTCTCTACATGGAAACCCAACATACCAAGAGGCTATAACATATGTGTCTAAGGATCCATCATGATCTGAACTTAACTGATCAACACAACAACAACAACAAACAAATAACAATATATATATATGTGTGTGTATGCGTGTGTGTGTGTGTGTGCACTCTTTGCAATTTATATAATGAGCGTTCTCTCCAACCCAACAACTGTTCTCGAACAGCACTCCTAACGGCTAGAATTGTCACCAAACACACCACTTTTCTGTTAAAGTAATCGGTCATTTGAAAGGTATATATATATACATACTTTAAACAATGGAGGGACGGGGGGTTAAACGTTTCCACTGGGGCAGTAAACGGTCTCATCGTGTCTCGCGCATGACATGGTGGAAAGAGGAGTCCATAACCTTCCTTCAGCAGCCGTTAGCCTTCCCTGAACTGAACGAAGTATCCATTTACTGCTGAGGAGGCAGAGAGATTGTTTTGAAGCGGAAAAAATCCAACCTACGAGTGGTTCGAGTTGACAGCTGTCAGCACCACACAAACATTTGACCTAAAGGTGCATCTAAATAAACGTTTGTATAATCATAATTATAAATCCATAGTATCAATTGTTTACGTGGCAAACAATTGGAGAGTTCGGCGACGGGAATAATGGGAAAAGGTGTGAAGACGGGAGACGCGAGAGCCCGTTTATTAAATACGCATGCCGACAGGCGTATACTTCCACTTCATCAAGTTATATTAGCAGCAGACAACGCACTTCCTCGTTGCCAACAAGCAGCACAGCCTTCGTGACGTCGCAAAAGCAATGCGTCAGAGATCTTCTGTTCGCTATTTGACGTCGTCGTCAAAGCGTCAAAGAAGCATCAGTAAAGTCTATCGCTGCTCGAAGTTGCCGTGTGCCTTCTTTGTAAAAGCACACCATCCAGAGCAGCAATGTTCCAATTTAAAATTTAGGACAATTCACACACACACACACACGCATACACACTCACTCACTCACACACACACACACACACACACACGCGCGCGCACGTACTCTCTCTCTCTCTCTCTCTCTCTCTCTCTCTCTCCGAAACACAACAGCATCCAATAACAGGATTAGCACAATGTTTAGAGAAAGGAACTGAGAAATTAAGGGAATGTCCAACACTTCCAGCAAAGCCTCGTGCAATCTGCCGTAAGGATGTTCATTGTTTGACTATCATATCCTTCCTTCCCCCACCATCCCCTTCCACCCCCAGTCCCCCGCTTTATTTTCTTTTCTTTACGAATTCAACAGAAATATATGTCTACAATCTCATTTAATGTTCTGATTTTCTCCATCACTGAGCGCTTTTTTTCCTTTTTCTTTCTTTCATTTTTTTTTTTTTTAATCGGATGTTCGTGTATGCAGGATGATATACTTGATGTTGAAGATTATCTTTTGCTGATATAGCAGCGTTTCTAGCCCTAGTGGATAACTGGAGTCCAGAAGTGAGTAAAATTAAAAACTCAGGAGATGGACAGTTCCTTAAATCCGGATTATACACCGATGATAGGTTTCTTACCTGGCCAGGTATACACACACACGCACACGCACGCACGCACGCACGCACGCACACACACACACACACACACACTTGCACACTACACCACTGTTCTCAAACAGAATGCAGTCTATAATGGTGACAGCGTGGGTCGTGTGGCACTAGCTTCAGGACCGGGTCTGTGTGGTCGTCGTCGCTAGGGACTTTTCCTTGAAGTATCCCCCCCCCCCCCCCCCCCCCCCCCCCCCTTTCTGGGTTTTGGATTTTTTTTTTTTTTTTATGTGACATTTCTTTTCTCTAGCATCTTTCGCAGCGTTAGATCTTGCTCTTACCCAAGCCACGCTCTATCGAGCTCCAGTCTCTCTCTCTCTCTCTCTCTCTCTCTCTCTCTCTCTCTCTCTCGTGTGTGTGTGTGTGTGTGTTTCCGTCATTACCGGCAACTTCTAAGATCACTTTCACATAATAATCATCATACAAAAAGCTACGACTCCTTCGCCCACACGCATTCAAACCAGCCTGACACCAGAATCAGCACAGTGCCTAAATAGCAATACCAGCTGAACAAGTCAAGACTCGTAGTCTTCAAGTGAATTGTCATGGGCTCGGCTCGCACTCTGAACAAGATTAAGCTGACTTAGCCCTGTGCACTTTACTTAATGCGCCGAGGTCTGAGTGAATAATTCACTCCCTCCTGACTGTTAAAGGTCCGAACCCAGAAACCCTCCAATCCAAATCTCTGATGGTTACTACCAGCCTAAAGATCTGCGCTTGCAGGTTTCGACTGCTAACTGGCCAATCATCCTCTTTTCTCTTACACTCTAAACTGTAGTCGTTTATAGCACTTAAAGCTTCTGCTTGAGATTTCGCTCCCTTGACAGTGTGTCAAAGACGTTATTACTGACATCCAGTTCATGTGCACTTTCGTGGCATGAACAACATAGCGACAACCTCAAAGAACGACACTGCGGTAACTCAGTCTCAAAACTAAGCAATTACCTACATAGTGGCTAATGTAGAAGGTATTTTGCAGTTTATACACTGAATGTTTTACCTACGTAGTGGCTAACGTAGAAGGTATTTTGCACTTTATACACTGAATGTTTTACCTACATAGTGGTTTACGTAGAAGGTATTTTGCACTTTATACACTGAACGTCTTACCTACATAGTGGCTTGCGTAGAAGGTATTTTGCACTTTATACACTGAACGTTTTATCTACATAGTGGTTTACGTTGAAGGTATTTTGCAGTTTATACACTGAATGTTTACCAACATAGTGGCTTACGTAGAGGGTATTTTGCACTTTATACACTGAACGTTTTACCTACGTAGTGGCTTGCGTAGAAGGTATTTTGCAGTTTATACACTGAACGTTTTAACTACAAAGTGGCTTGCGTAGAAGGTATTTTGCAGTTTATACACTGAACGTTTTAACTACATAGTGGCTTGCGTAGAAGGCATTTTGCAGTTTATACACTGAACGTTTTAACTACATAGTGGCTTAAGTAGAAGTTATTTGGCAGTTAATACACTGCATGTTTTACCTACATAGTGGATTACGTAGAAGGTATTTTTCACCTTATACACTGAAAGTGTTGTGGTTTCCCTTCCCTCCCTCCGTTTCACAGGCGGTATACCCCCCTTCTCCGTCATCTCCGGCTTAACATGCCCAGCAGTGCAGCTGATGACTGGTTCTTGGACTTCCAGCGTTGAGGGTTGCGACAGGTTGTTCTGGTTGTGCCTGTAGATCGGGGAGTCGGAATAAGCTGAGATTTGCGAGTAGTTTATGACTCTTAATTAAAGATAAGGGAGAGAAAGCAACAGCAAAATCCGACTGAAGAGGGTCGGCCGAAGGATCGATAGCCCTGACTGAGGGACACCAGGGGGTCAGCTGATTGGCCTAGCAAATGACTTAACGCGGCCGGTGTATGTGTGCATGCGTCCCTGCGTGCGAGCATACATGCGTGTGTGTGTGTGTGTGTGTGTGTGTGTGTGTGTGTGTGTGTGTGTGTGTGTACGTGCATGCGTGCGTGCGTGCGCGCGCGCGCGCGCGTGTGTGTGTGTGTGTGTGTGTGTGTGTGTGCGCGCGCGCGCGCGTGCGTGTGCGCTCGCCCCTATCAGTGTGAATTAATATATCTCGGTTAGCTGGAGCCGGATTCCATCCGGTCTTGTTGCCACCCACGCCGTCAAAAACTTGATGCATTTTCACACACACACACACACACACACACACACACACCACAGCACAGTGACATACGCCGAGGCACACACATACTACGGCGCACACACGCATACACACAGAGACACACACTCAAGCATGCTCGCACACACACACACACACACACACACACACACACACACACACACACACACACACACACACACACACACTCATACACACACTCTCTGTCTGTCTGTCTGTCTGCTCTCTCTCTCTCTCTCTCTCTCTCTCTCTCTCTCTCTCTCTCTCTCTCTCTCTTCTCTCTCTCTCTCTCTCTCTCTCTCGACTTGAGCATTTTAAATGGTTTTTGTGATGGTGATAGTGAAGGGGAATATACTTTTGTGTCTCCAAACGGATGTAGTGTGATAGATTACATACTGGTTCACAATGGCTTGTTGTCAAACTTTGATTTACACATTGGTGATTGCATTCATTCATGGCACTTGCCAGTTGAAGCAGTTTGGGGAAGTAATTGTTGTAAAATAGAGAAGAGGTATTCAGCCAAAAAATGTGAAGAAAAAATTGTCTGGGCTGATGAATATGCCGGTATATTCAAAAATGAACTTGAATGTGATGAATTTGTAGACAGCATGCAGGAAGCGCGTCAGTTATTACAAATTAACGTGAATGAGAGTCTAGATAAATTTGTCAGTGCTTTGTGTGGAGCTGCAGCTTGTATGGTTCGAGTTATTGGTAGAGGCAGCAAAACATACAATGACTGGTTTGATAATGAGTGCGAACGAAAGAAACAGGACGTTAAAAGGTTATTAAAAAGATTTCAGAGATGCAAAACAGCCAAGGATAAAAGTAAGAAAAGAGAAGAATACGCTGTATCGCGTAAAGAGTATGTTACGCTAAGGAAAACAAAGGAACTGGAATTTAAAGAAAGTAGGTTAAAAAAACTAAAAACTTCAGTCAATGATTCTAAAGTGTTCTGGTCAGTGATAAGATCTATAAACAAAAAGAGTTTTGTGTATAAAGAAATCTCAGTTCAACAGTGGCATGACCATTTTTGGGGCGTTTTTCATAGTTTTGATGATAAAAGTAAAGAACAACAAGACTAGTATGATAGATGAAAATGAAACTGAGCCATTATTTAATCAACCTATTTCCAGTGAAGAAGTCGTTGCCGGTATTAAACATTTAAAATTAGGAAAGAGTGCAGGACCGGATAGAATCATAGCAGAAATGTTGAAGAATGCAAACACAACTGTAATCAATTTTCTTGTTCATTTATTCACTCAACTTTTTTGATAATGGTATCTTTCCATCAGAATGGGCTAAATCTATAATTGTACCAATTTACAAAAACAAAGGAGACGTGAACAATCCCGACAACTATCGTGGAGTATCACTTACCAGCGTTTTAAGTAAAATCTACACTTACATACTAAATGCAAGATTAACTGAATGGGCTGAAACTGAAGAAAAAATAGTGGAAGAACAAGCAGGTTTTAGAACCAGTTACAGCACCATAGACCATATATTTACACTATAATTCTTTGATTCAGAAACATCTTCTCTGCAAATCGAAGCTGTACATTGCATTTGTAGATTTCAAGAAAGCCTTTGACTCGGTAAATCGGAATGCTCTGTGGAATGTACTCCGTAAAAATGGTGTTTAATAGTAAATTATACATGGCTATTAGAAGGGGTCTGCACTCAGTGCTTGCATGGTGTGTGCGTGTGAAGAGTGAGTATTCCGAGTATTTTGATTGTCCAAATGGAGTAAAAACAAGGATGCTTGTTAAGTCCACAGTTGTTTTCTTTTTTCATAAAAACGAACTGGCGGTGGAATTGTCCCGCAAAGGAAGACATGGTATCCGGATGATACCTGAAGCAGTTGAATTAGTTTTGCTACTGCATGCTGATGATGTGGTTCTCCTGTCCGGAACAGTTGTAGGTTTGCAAAACCAACTAAATGTATTGAAAGAAGAAGCAGACCGCTTAGGTTTATCAGTTAACTTGGATACGACGAATATAGTGGTCTTTAGAATGGGTGGTCACCTATCAGTGTATGAAAAATGGTCTTATGGAAATGCAGATGTTCAAGTAGTTAATTCATATAAATATCTTTGGGAATGATATTTTCAACAAAATTAACTTTCCGTTACGCATGGGAAGAATCTCTGATGAAAGGGAAAAAAGGTACTATTGAAATTCTGAAATCCCTGAGAAAACTGAATTGTACAGACTGTGGTATATTTTGGAAAATGTTTGATACACAGATAAAACCTCTTCTTACTTATGCAGCTGAAATTTGGGGCTTACATGAAAATTTGCAGATGGAAAAAGTACATACGTATGCTATGAAGCGTTTGCTTCAAGTACCTATTCATTCATCCAACACGTTATTTATATGGAGAAATGGGCAGATACCCGTTGTATATAAGTACATTTGTGAAATGTATTAAGTACTGGTTGAAGATCTTGAAGCTACCCCAGTCCCGTTTCAGCAGGCAAGCCTATGATATGATGCTTTTAGAAATGGAAAAAGGTAAAGAAAACTGGGCTTATAAAGTAAAGAAAGTCCTTTCAGAACAGGGTTTTGGAATAGTGTGGATGACCCAGGAAGTAGGAAATGAGCAACAGTTCATTGCGGAATTTAAAGACAGGCTTATTTGTTCTTTTAAACAGAATTGGCACTCAGATATGGAAAGTAAAGAAAAAATATCGCTGGTTTTTCTCATTTAAGAATGTGTTCCATCCTGAAAAGTTTCTCAGTGTCATAACAGATAGATGGCACAGGATAAATTACGCAAGATTTAGGTTGAGAACTTTAGGTTTTAATGCGAACAAAAGATGGTTTGAATGTGAAACATCCACAGAATCTCCTTGTCCTGCATGTAGACATATTATTGATGACGAAGAACACTTTCTGTTCCACTGTACAGCTTATAATGAAGTGCGGACAAATTGTTCATTTTTCCAGCTAGATATAGCGAAAAGACAAAATGTCGCTGGCGTGTTATCATCAGATGATGAACTTGTAATTAAATCATTTGCGAAATTCATCGCGGAAGCATTGAAAATTAGGCAAATGAAGGATAGTGAAGTTTAAGATAATACATTATAAGAGATATCTGAATGAATATTATCATTCATCGCATGTGGAAGAGATCAGTAAAATACAATGACATCATTCATTTGAGTGGATGGTCGAGTCAGTCTTTTTTTTTTTTTTTTTTTTTTTTTTTCCAAGTTGAAGAGATCGGTAAAATACAATGTCATCATTTGATTGAGTGGATGGTCGAGTCAGTCTTAAGGTGTGTATGTGTGTGTGTGTGTGTGTGTGTGTGTGTGTGTGTGTGTGTGTGTGTGTGTGTGTGTGTGTGTTTAAACTTTACTGTATTACTCCTGCGCGTGAGGTGAGGACATAACGAAATGTTACGAATTTATTTGTTTTTGTTAACTTTGGATTTGATACACACTCGGAATGAAAGTGTACTATTTGTTTGCAGGAAAGGAAGAGGGAAATGTTTTTTGTTCTGTTACCTCTCCCCCCTTGTCAAAAGACCTCATGGTAATGACAATAAAAATATCAAAGTGTCAAAAGTGTCAAAGTGTCTCTCTCTCTCTCTCTCTCTCTCCCTGAAACACACACACGCGCGCATGCGCACACACACACACTCACACACACATATTGATACACATGCACACGCACGCACAAATATACATACACACACGCCATACACAAACTGGCATACTTGCAGAGAGAGAGAGAGAGAGAGAGAGAGAGAGAGAGAGAGAGAGAGAGAGAGAGAGAGAGAGAGAGAGAGCACAGTCGAACATCTTCTAGAATAAACGTCTGTAGAAAGAAGATTACAAGAAGTAAAACACGGGAACTTACAGCCCGTAATACATATACGAATGAAATATTGACCTACATGCAAATCGAATTCATTAATTGTTACATGACTGATCATAGCCCAACCGACTGCGGCGGCCTCACAAGGCTGATAATTCCACTTCATTCAAGCAGGACAAATCCATCAAAGTAGATTGTGCTGATTGATGATCTTTATTCCCAAGGCCAACAGATAAGCAAGATTTTTTTTTTTCATTTCATTTCACACACACACACACACACACACACAGAGACAGAGGAGAACGAGAGAGAGAACGAGAGAGAGAGAGAGAGAGAGAGAGAGAGAGAGAGAGAGTCGTTGGCCCAACACGAGAGAGAGCTGACTCTTCTCTCTCTATCTCTTTCAATACATACACGTGCGCTCTCTCTCTCTCTCTCTCTCTCTCTCTCTCTCTCTCTCTCTCTCTCTCTCTTTCTCGTGCGCGCGCGCGCGCGCGCGCGCGCACGCACACATACACACGCTACAGCCTACTTAATAGATAATATTCCTGAGTGGAAAGAGGATATAAGGGGCATCAGTTACCAAAACAGTCTCAGGACATTAGTCTGAGGAGAATGAAAAATAGTGATAGGCCTGCATGAGTCAGCTGCGTTCAAGTTCACACATAGGCCTATTCATTTTCAACATCCTTGTTCACAAAGCGAGATCGGTTCTCAAGGCAGAATTGTGAGGAGATAATGTTATCGTATTGCTGAAGGCGTGCAGAGAGAGAGAGAGAGAGAGAGAGAGAGAGAGAGAGAGAGAGAGAGATTCAAACATGCGTTAATATTATGGGGGACAGGGAGGAACAAGAGAACAAAGAAATGAAATGTAGGAAGTGAATCATTAAAAAAAAAAAAAAAAAAGAAAAAGAAAAAGGGGTTATGCTATGATCTATCCTACTCACTTCTTAAGAAAAAAAAAACACATGATGATATGAACAGCACGTCACCCGCTGACACCCACACACAGGCCTAGGCGCTACACTGCAAGAGTACATTGTAAACCTTTCACATAGTTTCATTGGCACGCAGCGGCATAGCGTGTCCAATCATTAATAGCAGCAAATTATTTTGAAACAGGAATACTTGTAAATAGCAAGAATGACTTTGGGAGAGTAAAAATTAATGTATGCTGTTAATGATATAGTAAAAACACGTGGATTTGGCGTTGGTTATCTGAATTACACCGCGTATCTGATGGACGTGGATGATCTTAATCACAATTTTAAAGACAGTATATGTAAGTTTCTTTTTCTTTCAAATGTTGAAAGTATTCGTATTTTGTAGACTCTACGGAGGTGCATAATTATGGTCTAGAGTGAGCTAGGCTTGATTTGTATTGATGAGAGAGAGAGAGAGAGAGAGAGAGAGAGAGAGAGAGAGAGAGATGTGCGTGGGATGGGAAAGTAAGTGTAGAGACATCTATAATTCTGCAGCATACGCAGTTCATGAATAAGCATATCAGTTCAAGATATGGTATATCTCTGTTCGTGTATGCCAATGTTGGGCAATCTCAAAATACGTTGGCGCCGTTTGACCTATTTTTGCGAGAGGAAAGTGCGTCACATCGGGTGAATCACATGCTTGACATCTGACTGCTGTACGTCGCCCAACCATCTGACCGCAGATTCAACCACACAATGTCACCCGATTGCCGAATTGACCTCATGTGACCTTTATTAAACTGTATGTAAATATATAAGGTCAAAGTGCATGATCATGGCGGCTGGGGTTTTTTGGATGCTGTCAATTTTTAGCGCAACTTTATTTTGAGCGAACCCAGTGATTCCTGACGAACTCTTGAAAATCAAAACCAGCTATGTTTTACAGATAATGGATTAAGTAAACGAGACAGATGAAGGTCCAAAAGTTGTTTGAAACAGCTGTGAAAGTGCGACTGAATCTCAGCGATGAGTCTGTGCGACCTGTAACCTAGATCGAGTTTTGCAGAAGTCCACATCCCCTCCCGTCGAGCTGATGCCATTGGCAGTGATGTAGCTGGGATGAGAGGTGCATGGTTCAATACCGATTCTATGGAACCAAGCAAGCTCTGTGATCCCCTGAAAAGAGATAATTCTGAATTCAGTCCCTTGTGGACTGCAATCTTTGATTATGTGGCCGACAGAAACGACGAGCTTGCGCGTGAAAAGGTGAATCTGGTTCAAGGTAAATGCTCGGAAACGGAGTCTGAGGGAAATGGGTTCTGTACAGGAAAAGCAGATGGGGAAGTTGGGCATCTTCCCGAGTGGGTTGATAGCCAGAGAAACCCAAATGAACATTGAAAACACCACTCGGGACGGAAAAAACAAACCGAAAGACCATTTGAGATAGACTTTTACGAGGAGTTGGAACTTGAAGAAGTGATAGGTGTGGGTGGCTTCGGCAAAGTCTACAAAGGTTTGTGGAAGAATGAAACTGTGGCAGTGAAGGCTGCAAGATGTGACCCAGACGAATCAATCAGTGTTGCCATCGAAAATGTCAGGAAAGAGGCCAAACTGTTTTGGTTATTGGATCATGAAAACGTCGCTACGCTCCGGGGAGTGTGCCTCAAACCACCCAATTTGTGTCTTGTGATGGAATATGCTGCTGGCGGTTCGTTAAACAGGGTGCTGTGTGGACGGCAGATCCCTCCCGATATTTTGGTCGAGTGGGCTCAACAGATTGCCAGAGGTATCCAGTATCTCCACGAAGAAGCGCCGCTGACTCTCATCCACAGAGATTTGAAATCAAGCAATAGTAAGTGTTATTTTAACCAGTTTTTTTTCTGTTTAAGATTATAACAATGTTCTCTTCATAATTGATTTTGATTGGATGGAAGTGTATAAAATAAAAACAAACGAACAAACATGCACAGTGTATACACACACATATGTGTGTGCGAGCACATGTGTGTGCGCGCGTCACACACACCCACACACACACACACACACACACACACACACACACACACACACACACACACACACACACACACACTTATAAAAAACATGCACACAGGAATGCATACATGAACACACATGTATACAAGGGCAGATCACATGCACACACACACACAAAAACACACATACACATGCATACGCACACAATATTATCATCAATGGTACACACCTAGAACACACACACACACACACACAGGAATGCATACATGAATACACATGTATGCACACACACACACACACACACACACACACACACACACACACACACATGTATGCATATGCACACAATATCAATATCATCAACAATACACACCTTATACACACACACACACACACACACACACACACACACACACACACACACACACACACACACACACACACACACACACACACATGCAGGCAACACACACACACACACACACACACACACACACACACACACACACACACACACACATGGGCATACGCACACACACACACACACACACACACACACACACACACACACACAACACACACACACACACACACACACACACACACACACACACACACACGTGCACACACACACACACACACACACACACACACACACACACACACACATCCACACATTGGAAAAGTTTTCCTTTTAGTTTTAGCTGATTCAGCAGTTTCTTACTTTGTGCCTTAAAGCTATGCATGCATTTTGGCTGGTAGTTGATAAATGACTCTTGGAATCATTACCTCCCCAGTGGGAGAGAGAGAGACTCAGAGAAAGAAACTCAGGAGAGAGAGAGAGGGAAGGAGCTCAATGTTTGCGAGGGCAAGCATGTATACAAACTCACACACACACACACACACACACACACACACACACACACACACACTGAGTAAAGTTTCCTATTAGTTTTAGTTGAGTCAAACTATGCACATGTGCATTTTGACAGATAAAGTGATAGCTTATAAATGACTCTTGAGATGATTACACTCCCATGGAGGGAGTAAGAGAGAGAGAGAGAGGGGGAGGGTATTATTCATTTGGAAGCACACGCGCATACATGCGTGTACACACACACACACACACACACACACACACACACACACACACACACACACACACACACACTCACACACACTTTCTCTCTCTCTCTCCTCTCTCTCACTCTCACTGTCTCTCTTTCATACTCACACAGTTATACACACACATGCACATACGCACATGGACACTCACAGAGTTCAGTTGTATAAAGAGTAACTGGAGGTAATTGAAAGAGATTAAATTAATAAACAGTTTTTAAGAACCTGCATCTAAATGATACACACAACACTTTTTACTTGAGTGACAACTTTTCATTAGAAAAATTTGGTCATTTTGATTAAATTCCAGGGAAAAAAAAAAACCAAAAGAACAAAGGATAGATCTGGACCAGCCACTGTGGCGTAGTGGTTAGCGTCGCGGACTCCCGGCTGGGAGGTCGTGGGTTCGAATCCCATCAGAGTCATGTGGGTTTTTCTGCCCCGACCGGCTCCTACCCAGAGTTGAGTTTGCTGCGGACTCAGTTGGGAAGACTGGGACCACACAGTCGAGTTTCATGCGCTTAATGGATGCGTTTCAGAGTGTTGCTCAAATTTCCTGACCAACACTGCAGGTGTCTGTATCTCTCGGGCCTGGTTGACGCCGGGATATATTATGAAAGGAAGCGTAGAGTACAGCCCTGTCATGTAGTCTCAGACCGAAATGGAAATCCGTAGCATCATCTTAATCATCATCATCCTCATTGTCATCGATCAGCATTAAAAAAAAAATGTCTCAAGTTCTGTGGCCCTTCATGCTCTGCTCTCATGGTGACCTCAGTTTCGATGTCCTCTCCACGTCTGTGGCCTTGTTTTGGTTCCGTCGGGGTCACCGGTATCGGCGAGTCCATGGGGGCTGTCGTTGGACGGACGTGGTGGCGCCCTCCGGAGGGAGAGCTCACTCACGCCGGCTCCGCGACTAAGCAATTATTGTCATCAGTAGGGGGCTTAGTAGGTGGTGTCCTGCATATGTTAGATCAGAACAGGCGCCACTGAACACCACCTCCGGTGGGTTGCCTCTTGATGACTTGACAGTGACTGCTCCCTGTGGATTGTCGGTGCCGGGGCTGCGGCGGGCCGACCGGGCTGTGGGTTGTGGACGGGGTGTCGGAATGAGCGGCGTGGGTGCACTGGCTCTGAGGTGGCGCAGAGATTGGGACTTTTCATTAGAAAAAAAAAAAAAAAAAAAAAAAAAAAAAAAAAAGGAAAGATCTGAACCGGCATTTAGCCAGTTGCACACACTCACACACGCAGGAGGACAGGATTGAAAAAAAAAAGCTTTAAAGCTCATTCTTTAACCCTTGAGCACATGTACACACACACACACACACACACACACACACACACACACACACACACACACACACACACACACACACACACACAGCATACTTGCAGCAGATAAACTATTCAGGATTACAAGATTGTTGGAGTTGGAACATGAACAGAGCTTCTAGTTCTAGCATGCATCACATTTTGATGATTGTTTGAAACCATGCTTTCAATTTATTTGAGCAAACAAACTTTGTTAAGCATCTGATAATAAATTTCTGTTGACTTCATGTTTTGTGCATCTTCAGTCTTCAGTGCTGACGACCATAATGACATTGACAAGCGGTATTGCACACTTTTATCTCTTTTCCGCAGAAGGAGGATAATCATTGAAGTTTGAACTCTTCAAAAAGGAAATAATATGAATTATATTTGATGTCTAAAAAAGTCAAGTAATTGCCCACAAAGTATGCAAACTTAGTTCTTTCAATCATTAGTTGTAAACTGTTCGAGATTGACACAAGTGAAATTGTTTACAATTTACATAGACTGGAAGAAGTATGGACTGCATTTTCATTTTGTCTTGAAGGTAAACCGTTACTGTGACTGTTTACAAGAAGAAATAGAGTTTTCAAACATCATGTCTGCAAAGCTTCTATGAATGGTGCTTTAATACATTTCAGTCATTAAGTTTTGAAGATGGAGGGTTTGACCTCCCTGCAAATTACATTTTTAGTGCTGTTCAGATAGAACAAAATCTTAAGACCTAAAATGAGCATGTTTGCTGCTGGATGTGGAGAAATTACCAAGGTTATCAACGGTAAGTGTGAACCTCACACTTTTTAGATGGATATATATACCATAACGTTTTTTTTCATTTGTTTTTTGACCAAATTTTCTTTGTCCCATTGCAGCTATTTCACATATTCTGATTACCTGAAACTGTTGTTAGTAAAAAATTCATTTTTCAGTTGTTATGAGAAATTCTTATAGACACTCGCTGCTGAAAAGGTCTTTGAATTTTATATGATATGAATAAAAAAAAGGAATAGTGTTGCTATTGGATTACATTTTTTGTAAAAAACTGTAAATGCTGAATGCATTTTTAGTTCTGGTCAAAGTTCAGTTGAAAGCGTTCATAAAGAACTGATAATTCATTTTTCAGTTGAGATGAGAAATTCTTATATAGACACTCGCTGCTGAAAAGGTCTTTTGAAATTTATCTGATATGAATGAAAAAAAGAATATTGAATAGCATTGCTGTTGGGTTACATAATTGTAAAAACTGTAAATGTTGAATGCATTTTTAGCTCTGGTCAAAATTCACTTGGAAGCGTTCATTAAGAACTATGAATGTCTTTCTTATTTAAAGGAAAAAAAAAAGGGTTACAGTTTAAAGAAAAAAAAAAAAAAAAAAGGAACTATAGCAGGATCAAAATTTAGGAATAGCCTGGAACTCGAGTTGAATTCTTCAAATCTTGACAGTGAAATTTGTGCTACCTGTCTGCTGCAAAATGTAGTTAATTTACCATCCATTATCAGTCTGTCTTTTCTTCCCACCTGTTGACTTCCTGCGTACATTTTCATTTTGGCAGTACCTGTAATTGAATCGTGTAACTCTATCCTCTAGTAGATGCATGAAGGCTAGATATTCCCAAGTATTTTTCAGTTGTCCTGGGGACAAGTTGATAAAAAAGATCTACTTGTTCCCCCAAAATTCTGCTTGTCTTGTAAGTAAAAAGATAGTGAAAATAAGTGACCATCAGTAGTGTGTGACAAGTCGGCAAACGTAATTCAGTAATTACATATGCTGCTCATGTGTAATTACAGCCTAGACTAGTGAGAGAGAAATAAATGTAAAGCAATGCATTTGTTTTTTTAGGGTCTTTTTTTTTTTTGCATTGTCTTTTAAGAGTGTGTAAGAAAAGAAGACAGAATATAGAATCATGGTCTTTTAACCATTGACTCATTCGTTTATTGACCTAAGATTACAGAACCTCTCTCATGCTCTGTCTCTTTTCTCTGTCTCTTCGTCTTTACTACACACACATGTTCCAAAATAAATTCATTACAGATCTATCATTTCCATGCTGACCAAGCTCAGCTCCTGTGTGCTGCTGGCATGTTTTAGACACAACTCTTTGCCCCATTAAAAGATCACTCTGCTAGAATTCCATTATGAGAAAAAAAAACTGAGGGGGGCAAAGGGGAGGGGTGTGAAGGGTAGAGGAGTGATGGTAGTGAAGGTGCGAAAGTGAAATGAGAAAGAGGAAGTGCGATCAGTCTGAACTGAAGCGTACTTCTCAGCCCAGCTTTGATTGATGCAAATATTGGTTGCCTGACACACAAGTGGAGTGAGACAATTTTTACTTGTTCTCCTGAAATTTAATTGTCATGGACAATCGGACAGGCAAATATTTTCAGGCCATGTTCATGGTTTTCTTTTATGGCTAATTCTATTTCCATCATTGTTTTTTTGTAGAGGTACATTCTTTAATTATTTCTCTTTAGTTGTTTGTTCTTCCTGTCAAGATTTCTTTACTGCTTGTGCTTTTTTTAAATTTTTTTTTTTATGCATATAGAATATGGAAATGAAGTTCTGGAATTACAAAAAAGAAGAAAGTGAAAAGCTTAACTCTGTGGATTGATTTGTGCGCGCGCGCGCGTGTGTGTGTGTGTGTGTGTGTGTGTGTGTGTGTGTGTGTGTACGTGTGCATGTATGAGTGTGTGTGTGTGTGTGTGTGTGTGTGTGTGTGTGTGTGTGTGTGTGTGTGTGTGGTGTGTGTGTGTGTGCGTGCGCGTACGCGCTTGCGCGCACATATGTGTGTGCGCATGCGTATGTGTTTGCATGTGCATGTATATGTGTGTAAGTGTGTGCCATGGATGTGTGGTTATTGTATGCTGTACATTATGCAAATGTATGCGTGTGTATGTCAGGTATGTGTATGTGTATGACTATGAGCATAGATGTATGTTCTGTGTGTATACATGTGCATGTGCAAGCATGATCACATCATCCTAGCTTTGCATTCTGATGTGCAGTTCTGTGAAGGAGGCAGTGATTGCTGATGATTTATCCAACAAAACCTTGAAGATCACGGATTTTGGCCTTGCTCGGGAGGTGGAAAAGACCACGCGCATGAGCACTGCAGGGACCTATGCCTGGATGGCCCCAGAAGTGATCAAGTTCTCTCGCTTCTCCAAAAGCAGCGATGTGTGGAGGTACACAGTGCCCATTGAAAAGATCATGCTGGTAGCCAACAAATTGAAATTGAAGTTCACTGTGATAAACTAAGCTTCAGGAATGGGACGGTGACAGGATGTGGAATATTTTCACTTGGGAAAGGGGAGGAGAAGCGCAGTGGTTAGCATTGGAGATAGGGGGTAAGGAGGGGTAGAGAGTGAGGGGAGGGGAGCGAGGGGTTTGATGTTGCTGATCATGGGTTTGAGGCAAATAATTTTGGGATTGTTTGGTCCCAACCAGTTTCCTATCCGAGTTGTGCTGTGGGGTCAAATGAGAAGGGCTGGAACCACACAGTCATATTTCATCCATTTAATCATCATATCTTTGTAAACTGCTAATTGTTGCTCAACTTTTCGTAATGATGCCTCATATGTGCATGTTATTTTGGATCTGGTTGACAGCAGAATGCATTTTGAAAAGAAGCAAAGGGCACAGCCCAGTCATGTAGTCCAAGATCGCAGCTTTAGGATCGTCATTATTTGCATAATCTTAATTATTCAAATCGACACATTCATAAAAGTGACAAAAGGAAGAGTATCAGATTCTGTTGCCTTTTATGCCATGCTTTTGTTTTTTGCCCCATCCCTGCATTTATCTATTATAATTTAAAATGATAACATTCCAGGAATTAAATAAATGTTACCCATAGTATTCTAGTATTTGTTAGTTGTATTACATCGGCTTTATCAGGTCCTGACAAGTCAGTGTCTTTTTTCCCCCCTGTTTTTTCGTAGTCCTTTTTGTCGTGGATGAAATTTCTGTGTTGAATGCCTTTGCCAATTTTAGTATGAGATCCAAATGTGATGCAGTATGTTCAGTAAATTTTTTTATATCATCATGATGGCAGTGGTGGTGTTATTGATACTTTTATTGTTTGTTATGCTGTCTGTGGTGGCTAATGATAGCGGTGGTGTTATTGATACTATTATTGTTTTATTATGCTGTCTGTGGGTGGCTTATGCCAGCGGTGGTGTTATTGATACTATTATTGTTTGTTATGCTATGTGGGTGGCTTATGACAGCGGTGGTGTTATTGATACTATTATTGTTTGTTATGCTGTGTGGGTGGCTTATGACAGCGGTGGTGTTATTGATACTATTATTGTTTGTTATGCTGTGTGGGTGGTTATGACAGCGGTGGTGTTATTGATACTATTATTGTTTGTTATGCTGTGTGGGTGGTTATGACAGCGGTGGTGTTATTGATACTGTTATTGTTTGTTATGCTGTCTGTGGATGGCTAATGACAGCAGTGGTGTTATTGATACTATTATTGTTTTTTATTATGCTGTCTGTGGGTGGCTCTGTTCCAGTTATGGTGTGGTGCTGTGGGAACTGCTGACCGGGGAGACGCCCTACAAGGGGATTGACGCTCTGGGGGTGGCTTATGGGGTGGCCATCAACAAACTGACCCTACCCATTCCTTCTACCTGTCCACAACTCTTCTCCAAGCTTCTGTCTGGTATGTTTATGCCTGTTTGTTTTAAACACCACCGCAGACCATAGCAATTGTAAATTTGTGATAAGAAAGATGAAATGATGAGTAAATAACAAAAAAGACTCTTATGGTGAAGCAATTACTTGTCTAACACAAGAAACGAATGGTGGAAATGGCACAGTTCTTCTGGCACAAATGCAGATAAAGATTCAGAGAAGAAATAGGAATTTTCTCCTGGCCTCCGTGAAGATTATCTGTCATGATTGCTGCTTGCTGTTTCTGTGTCCTTTCTCACATAGGATTTCCGGTTGAATGATAAAGAATTATTGAACTCTTTTCTTCTAACCAGATTTAAAGCATTTCATGTACGTATGTTTTGTACATTTTTTTTAAAAACCAGATTTAAAGCATTTCATGTACGTATGTTTTGTACAAAAGACATGAGCGCATGAAGTATCTCAGCTGAAATAACTGCAGCTCTCAGCTTACAGATCTGTCTTTTTTTTCCATTTCTTTAATTCTTTGCTATTATTTTTATAAGGGAAAAATTTTTTGCATGTACTTGTCTATCTCCACTACCTTGTTTCTTTCCACACTGTGCTTTTTTTTTTTCTTTCCTGTTTTGCTTGTATAACAGTCCCCAGAATTGATTTTTTGCTCTTAAGTGAGGACCTCTAGTTCAAGCAGTTTGATTCTAGGTAGCTGGGTAAAAAAAGGCACGAGGTCCTCATAGCTGAAGCTGTCAGGTAATCATGAAAATTAAATACGAATTGTTTTGTACATACTGAGTTTATGAGAAAGAAATATGTGAAACTTTTTGTTGCCAGATAGATGTACTGGATCAGAATTTGATTTAGTCAGATTGACAGAATCACTAAAACAAAAAGAATTTTTTTTTTTATCACAGTTGCCTTTAGAAACTAAGCAAATTTGATTCAGTTTACAGTTATGAGTTTTGTTTGAATTGGCGACTAAATTGGTTGCCATTGAGAGGACTGTGTAATTGGTTTGGGTTTGTGTGGCCCGCAGACTGTTGGGACCAGGAGCCCCATGGCAGACCTAGCTTCAAGAGCATCCTCCATCGCCTTGAGGAGATAGCCAGCTCACCGTTCATCACCACCCCCCACGATTCCTTGCACACGTTGCGGGAGGACTGGCGCTTAGAAATCGAGGAGATGTTTGAGGAACTTCGAAGCAGAGAAAAGGTTAGGATGACTGATGCACCAGTGATTGTTGTGTCACGCAAACAGATCGGAGAATGTTCTAAAGAAATGTTTAGATTTTGTGCAGCTGTTGACATGTTTCCTCTGTCTCTCATTGAAATGAAATGCCTCTACAATTACGCTTCATACCTTTGAAAGCCCAGGTTTTAAAGATTTCTACAGGTCATTATTGCAGAGGTTGGATTACTGAGTAAGGCTTTAGGCTATTGTTCCGAGGTCTGGGGATCTGTTTCCACTCCAGATATTCAGGTTGGATGAGACTTTAAACTGAGGTCCCACGCATGATGCAATCCCTGAAAAATCTTGCTTAAATCCCATTTCACCGTTCAGAGAAGAGTTGGCCATTGGTTGATGACACAGTAGTAGGATAGACGACACCCACATAAAAAACATATTCCTGTATTTAGATGTCATCCCCAAAGAGGGAATGTAAAGATTAAATGCTAGGTCAAAAAAAAAAAAATGGTCACTTGTGCAAAAACCTCACCAACAGTTAATCTCAGAGTCTTAGTCAAGGAATGGAGGGAGAGAGAGAGAGAAGAGAGAGAGAGAGAGAGAGAGAGAGAGAGAGAGAGAGAAAAGTTCTAGTGTATAAAGCATTGTTCAAAGCAGCTTGAATGAACACGGTGATACAGACTACAATGAATCTTCCAGGAGCTGAGATGCCGAGAGGAGGAACTGACCAAGACGGCCTTGCAGCAGAAGATCCACGAGGATCTGCTGAAGAAACGTGAAGAAGAGCTGACCTGTAGAGAGATTGACCTGCTGGAGAGGGAGCTCAGCATTCTCATCCTGCAGCAAGGGCAGCACCGGCCCAAAAAACCCACAACGGGCAGACTGCGTTTGAAACTGACCCGATCTGGAGGCAAAGGCCATCAGTCAGCCTTTCTGGTCAGTGCATGTATTGTGTTGTGTTATGCTGTTGAACGGGGAAGAATCGATTGAATTATTATGTGTGTGTGTGTTGTTGAATGGGGAAGAACTGACTGAATTATCATATTTGTTATGTTTGTGTAGTTGAAGGGGGAAGAAGCGAATGGGGAAGAATTGACTGAATTATTGTAATTGTTGTGTAGTTGAAAGGGGGGAAGAATCGATTGAAGAATGGTGAAGACTTGACTGAATTATTATGTGTGTTGTGTTGTTGAATAGAAAAAACTCGATTGTATTATTATGTGTGTTGTGTTGTGTTGATGCATGGGAAAGAATCAATTGAATTATGTGCGTTGTGTTGTTGTGTTGATGCATGGGAAAAGAAAGAATCAGTTGAATTATTATGTGTGTTGTGTTGTTGAATGAGGAAGAATTGACTGAATTATTACGTGTGTTGTGCTGTTGAATGGGGAGGAATCAACTGAATTATTATGTGTGTTGTGTTGTTGAATGAGGAAGAATTGACTGAATTATTATGTGTGTTGTGCTGTTGGAGGAATCAATTGAATTATTATGTGTGTGTGTTGTGTTGTTGAATGAGGAAGAATTGACTGAATTATTATGTGTGTTGCGTTGTTGAATGGGGAAGAATCGATGGAATTATCATTTATGTTATGTTGTTGAATAGGAAGAATGACAGAATTATTATGTGTATTGTATTGTTGAAAGGGGAAAAATTGACTGAATTATTATGTGTGGTGTGTTAATGCATGAGGAAGAATTGACTGAATTATTATGTATGTTGTGTTGTTGAATGAGGAAGAATTGACAGAATTGTTATGTGTATCATATTATTGAAAGGGGAAAAATTGACTGAATTATTATGTGTGTCTTGTTGTTGAAACGAGGAAAAATCAACTGAATTATTATGTGTAATGTGTTGTATGGGGAAAAAAATTAATTATTATGTGTTTCATTGTTGAATGGGGGGAAAAAAATTGACTGAGTCGTTAGTTTCTTGCGAATGTATGCTTCTCATGATGAAATTCAACCAATAAATCTGTTATAGACAAAAGAAAAACAACAAGAATTACATAAAAGCAAGTCTTCACTGGGAAGGAGCCTACGCTATTGGATTTTTTGTATTTTGATCATTCTACTGTGTGTGTTTAGGTGATATTTAGTGATTTAGTGCAAGTTACTGGATGGTATCTTTTTCAAAGTGATTATGGGATAGGATATGACAGGAAAGATTCACTTGTTCTTACCAATTTGTGCAGATTTCCGTCACAATATCACGGTCCAGAGAGAAAACCCTGTGACACATGATATGGCCAGACAGTATATTCCTGCCAGCCCTGACTTTCTGCCTGCGTTCCCTGTTCTCCCTGCTCCCCGCTTCAGGGCCATGGCATGTGAGTTGTATGATATGTATGCTCTGTGTGTGTGTGTGTGTGTGTGTGTGTGTGTGTGTGTGTGTGTGTGTGTGTGTGTGTCTGCATGCATGTGTGTGTGTGTGTGTGTATCTGCATGAATGTGCGTGTGTGTTTGTGTGTGTATGTGTGTCTGTAGGTGTATGTGTGTGTATATGTGTGTGCATGTGTTTATTAAAACGCAGCTTTGTGTGTGGGTTTTGTGAACAGACACAGCCACTATTTTGGATCAAGAAATCAAGACGTGATTGAATATTCCTCAAAATGCACTGGACAGACAAAAGAGAGAGAGAGAGAGAGAGAGAGAGAGAGAGATGGACACTTTTTACATTGTGTACACACTCCTGCAAATGTCAGACAGTGATTAGCAATGCAGTTTACTGGGCAGCAGGGCAACATTGGCTTCTGTATGTGTGTGTGTGTGTGTGTGTGTGTGTGTGTGTGTGTGTGTGTATGTGTATGTATGTGTATTCATGTGCATGCAGGAGCGCAAGAAAGTCGGACTCAAGATAGGAAAGTGACAGTTCAATTTTCAGATTGAATAAGCTACATTCAGCTGTTTACTATTAAGCCTTTCATATATAGAGAGAATAAATGAATGGAAAAAAGCCAAGTCATACAAATCCTGAACAGTGAGAAAAATACAGATGAATCCAAAGTGTTTAGAGGATGATATGAAATTGCAGATGAATTCAAAGTATGTAGAGGATGATGCTAAAATGCAGATGAATTCAGAGTATGTAGAGGATGATGCTAAAATGCAGATGAATTCAAAGTATATAGAGGATGATGTTAAAATGCAGATGAATTCAGAGTATGTAGAGAATGATGCTAAAATGCAGATGAATTCAAAGTATATAGAGGATGATGTTAAAATGCAGATGAATTCAAAGTATATAGAGGATGGTGTTAAAATACAGATGAATTCAAAGTGTTTAGAGGATGATATGAAATTGCAGATAAATTCAAAGTATGTAGAGGATGATGCTAAAATGCAGATGAATTCAGAGTATGTAGAGGATGATGCTAAATGCAGATGATTCAGAGTATGTAGAGGATGGTGCTAAAATGCAGATGAATTCAAAGTATATAGAGGATGATGCTAAAATGCAGATGAATTCAAAGTATATAGAGGATGATGCTAAAATGCAGATGAATTCAAAGTATATAGAGGATGATGTTCACAGAAGCAATATAATGACATCCAGAACAGGGGAAGCCAACTGATTGGTGCTGGACCCCCACTCAGTGACCAGTCACACAGTAGGTGTACATGAACTGTGTGTAATTTCAGACCCAGCTGCAGACTCCAGTGGTACAGCTGTGGGCAGGAAGAAGGGCAAGACATGGGGTCCACGTTCCATGAGGACAGACCACCCTAAGAGATCCCCCTACGTCATGGCTGAAGGGCTCTCACCAAATGCAGGTCAGGGTCCGCAGCTGTAGATTTGGCACAAAACCTTTATTGTAGTGGGTTTGTAAATTCTGCGACAGTTTCAGCTACATCGGTGAGGTGTCATCAAGTGTGGACTAGTCTGTATCTGCATGAAAACTATATAGTAATGGGCATGCAGATTCTGCGACAGTTTCAGTTTGGGTCACATCAGTGAGTGTGTCATTGAGTTGGACTGGTGCGCTACAGCATATGTGCAAAGTCATGAAAGCACAATGCATGGGGCTCAGAGCTAGCTGACGGAGTGAGTGAACACCTGAAAAGAGATTTGAGATCAGGTTTATAGACAAAGATTTCATTGATGCCTAACCTTTATATTTATCCAGCTCGTACTGGTCAGGCTTGGATGCCTGCTAACTGTGTCTGTGGTACTAAAATGAAGGAACTTAGCTAGACTAAAGCTGCATGTAACTTGCCAATAGATGAGCAGTCAGTCATTGAAAATTTCCTGATGCAGACCAGATCCTGCATATTTGAACCTTCTTATGACATTATACCTGATTATGTACTGATAATAAATTCTTCGTGTGCACACACACACACACACACACACACACACACACACACACACACACACACACACCACTTGTTCTTTTATTTTCCTGTGTTGTCTGTTGACTGTGAAATCCGAATCAACTCACATGGACAGGGGACATGATGCTCACTTCCACCTTTCACTTGATCATATACTTTGGATCTTATTTGTTGCTCCAAAATGCAGGATAAAAGGTGATATTTTGCAGTTTTCTTTTTAAACAAAAATATTACTTCAAATCAGACAGCTAGGTTACTGCATAACACATTAAGTAACAATGAAGTCTGGCCAAAAATTTCCCATGCCTCGAGAAAAGAAGTGAGAGTTTAGGGAGAATGTTGCATTCAGTTGTCAGTTCAAGGATAAGTCCTTTCTCTCTCTCTCTCTCTCTCTCTCTCTGTCTGTCTGTCTGTCTGTCTGTCTCTTTGTCTCTCTGTCTCTTTGTCTCTCTGTCTCTCATTTTCTCCAACCCCCACCTCTCTCTTTTAAATCTTTTGATAGCTTTGTGGGAATGCTAGGAATACTCATAAATGTGCTCTTGCTTTTTCTCTTACTTTAGTTCTGCTTTTACTTTTTTTAAAAATAAGATGTCCATGTCACTGAAGGACACAGCATTCACCCTGTTGGTTGTTCACAGATAATCAGGAGGCCGGGGTGGAGGAGAGAGTTCTCTCGCCTCCTCAGCCGTCAGCAGTCGACAGTCATCCCTGAGTTCCAGGACACGAAGGGAGAGAAGCCTGAAACGAAAAACATCAACCTTAAGTCGGCGTTGATTGAAATGTCATCGGTTTTAGCTGTCTTTGGTGCTGGGTTAACTGGGTCTGTCCAGTACCATGGCGCTTCACCCCAAACGTCACACCGGTCGAGTAGTTTGAAGAAAAAGAAGAAGCATTCTTTCATCAGCAGTCGTCGGGATGCTTACCTGGGGGCTGTGCGGGACGCTTTCATTGAACCGGAGAACGACATGGGTGTGCGTCAGCAGCTGACTCCTGAAGGTACTGGCATACCTATCATGGCATCCAAGTCCACCAACGACCAAGTCTTGCTGTGGATCAGGACCTTGACTGCTCTCTGCCTTTAGTTTGCTGGCGGCAGATCGCCACAGACAGTGTTCTGATGCAGGTGGCTTCAGTCCCAGACCAATATCTCATCGTTCCTCTTACGCAGACAGTGACTCTTCCATGACCTCTGACCCCCCAACGTTTAAAACACACATGGTGTACAGTCCCTTGATCTCAGACAGTTGTACGTGTGGTAGCTCCATGCACTCGGTTGTCAGTTGTCCCCTCAGGCTTTCACCGAATCCCCAGGGTCAGCCTGTGAGCATGCAGGGGAGAGTGTTCACCATCAGCAGGAGTACCAGACTGCCACAGCCGCTGGTTCATTTTCTCACAGGTACTGCCCAAGTGATATTAATTCAGATGATCAGGCCTCTGAGGGGTACCAGCTTGAAGGACAGTGTTCTCACCCTTTGGGGCCTGCCCGGACAGGAGTGGGAACCACAGCGCCACAGAGACCCACCACCCTCTCCATCGGAACCAAGAAAAGTTACGTTCAGCTGAAGACCCCCCCTCCCCTTCCCCCTATAGCAGCGCTGTTTGGACTAGGTCATGATTCGCCCAAGATTCCCTTGTTATCTTTCCCGTCAGACACATCGGTGTCCACTCAGGATCTGAGCTATTTCTCAGCCAGGTCTCATTTCTCTTCAGGCAGCAGCACACCCCCTCATTTCTAGTGGAACGAGTCATGTTGGAAGATGATGTGGGGACTGTCAACACAAAGATGCCTGTCACTGGCATCAGCCTGGGCTGCTGGATCCATCATTATTATCTTGCTGCTATGAGTAGGTAACTGGAAGTCTGCAACAAGCCCTGGACAGCTTGGGACGTCCAGAGTCCCCTGTCCACACGTTATGTACCATGTTGTCATTAGTACAGTTCTTCTCAACCTGTCTCTGGAACTTCTATCCTTCACCTTCAGTTGGATCATGGTGGATACAGAATCAGGTGAGATACATGTCCCCCCCCCCCCCCCACCCCCCCTCTTCTAGCCTGTAGGATGGCTTGGACAGGGAGTCATATTGATAGGTATGTTCCCCTCTGCTGTATCCTTTAGGATGGGTCTTGGACTGACAGGATGAGGTACATGTCCGCCCTCTGATGTGCTCTGCGGGATGGTCTTTGACAGGATATCATGGTGAGATCTGTATCCACCCTGCATGATACCCTGTAGGATGGTCTTTGTCAGGGTATCACGGTGAGATCTGTATCCACCCTGCATGATACCCTGTAGGATGGTCTTTGTCAGGGTATCACGGTGAGATCTGTATCCACCCTGCATGATACCCTGTAGGATAGTCTTTGTCAGGGTATCATGGTGAGATCTATATCCACCCTGCATGATACCCTGTAGGATGGTCTTTGTCAGGGTATCATGGTGAGATCTGTATCCACCCTGCATGATACCCTGTAGGATAGTCTTGGACAGGGAGTAACAATAATGAGAGACATGTCCACACTCCACTGTACCATGTAAGATGGTCTTGGACAGAGTGGGATATATAACCACCCTGCACTGTACCCCAAAGAATGGTGATGGAAAGAGAACCGTGTCGAGATAATGTATACACACCACTATACCCTGCAGGACAGTCTTGGACATGGAGTAATGGGAGGTACATATCATCCCTGCACAGTATCCTGTAGGATTGATACTGTTGTCGTTACTCTTGTGTTCCCTGTGTGAGACAGGAAGAATGGGATGCTGGAATGTCCACAATGAATTCTGAGGTCAAAAAAGGGAATGTGCAGCTGGATTGTGACATTATATGACACAGAAAATTTTCTTCTACAGAATCTAACTTAATTTCTCCTCCCATTGTTTCCTCCTTATCTGTCTTTTGAGTAAGTTCAAACTAGGAAGCGAGACAGGAGAAAATGGTGTGACTGGTTACCATGAAATAAAAATGAGAACACAGGCCAGCGCAAGTTCTGTTATGAGTTGTCTGAAAAGATTCAAGAGATGGAGTTGACAGCTGGTGAGGATGATAGATCAGACTGTAGAGGAATATTTTCTTTCTTATCAGTGTCACAGTCGATAAGACTTTTTGTCTGTATGTGTGTGTGATTTTACACCATACTGGACATGATGCTCGCTAAAGAGATAATGTTGGGAAGAAAATAGAATGGTTCTTTATCAATATTGTATTTATTATTTTAGTAAAATGTCATGACCTCTTTGAACTTACATTTCAAAACCTTGTTTTCTTCTGTATATCTAATGATGCATCAGGAGGATACAAACCCTTGAGCTGCTAGATGCTGCACAAAGATGAACTGAAAAGCAGATTGTATCCACACACCCAGACACTCAGGATCAGTGCTAAAACACTTGCAGTAAAAAGGCTTGCAGTGAAAGCAAAAACAAACCACCAGCTTGGCAGAACAACTTTAATAAATATGAAGAGTGGGCAGTATACAATGTTTTTGTATACTTTTGTTTAGTTGTTGTTTTTTTAATACTTCCCCTATCCTCTTCTTCTGTGTTTGTGCAGATTTTTTTTCCCCTCGGATTTCTTTAACGTGTGAAGAATGGTTTGGCAGTTTTAGAGAGCTGCTTCTAGCGCCTGTAGAGGTTTCTCTCAGCAATTAGCAGCCAGGGTTTGTAAGCCTGAAGGGCTTTCCCAGGACATCTTGGCCATTACTTGCTTTGGTACAATCACATGGAACTCTCTTATGGAGGATCTAAAATGAAACTGACGACCATAAGAGTTGTTCTCACTTAATGTGTAGTTCTTTCAGTTTGTAACGATTAAGGTTACCAGTCAAACTTACTTGCTCTGATCTCTTTCTGTAGTGTGAGATGGGAATAAGGATTCTGCGACAGAGTAAATTGCTGGTCGAAACTGTATTAGCAGAAGAATGAGTTGTTGATAGTTTTGTGGGGGTTTCAGACAAAGGACATGTGGTCAGCTGACACACTGTGTCATGTATGAAGACAGTTTTTGCTGTTCTTACAGTTTTTGAATCGCGTTGGGGAACAAAATGTGGTTTGTCTGGGATATGTGATTTGAGCTATCCAGTTTTATCGTGTGTGTTTGTGTGTGTGTGTGTGAGATGCATGTGCGTATATGTGGATTTCCCATAATAAAATTATATACGTGTGTGTGTGTATGTGTGTGTGTGTGTGTGTGTGTGTGTGAGAGAGAGAGAGAGTGTGTGTGTGTGTGTGTGTGTGTGTGTGTGTGTGTGTGTGTGTGTTGGCAATATTTCGTTTTATCTGAAAATATCCATTATTATTAATTGTATATGTGTGCATAGTTATGTAGATTTTTTTTTTTACCGTGTGCAATAGATTTACCTTAAAGTGGTAATTACAAAATATGCAGTCATGTAAAAAGGCATTAATGATACAAGAATGATACAAGAATACTGCTGCAATAATCTCGTACCTGTGATAATGTACTTTCATTGTGAATTATTTTTCACAAGCTGTATGTGTAATTCATGTGTCTGTTCTCCTTTCTTTTTATTTGTATATCTTTATATCTGCAAGTGTCTGTCGGGTACTTTGTACCTTGTTACATTAATACATTTGTTCTCATTTGATTTATGTTTGTTTCAGTTAAAAACAAAAACATTTTAACATCATGAATTAAACATGACTTTTGTAAATCATTTGGTGTTTAAAATGTTTTCCAACTGGAGGTGGTGAAGTTTGTTCCTCATGCATGTGACTTAATTCACGGACGTGACAGCTTTTGCATTTTAATTGACTGAAAATCCAGCTGAAACTGACTCGAAGTATTGATATGACAGTTTTTCTCTCTTTTTTTTCTTCTTTAATTGTATGATTATTCCGCAGTGAGCCTGCTTCTTAAAATAAAATGAAAAAATCATCACTTTTTTTTGTTTTACAATTTTGAAGATAGTTCCTACGTAGTTATCCTTTTTTTCCCCGCCATTGTAAATTTGGGAAGTTGCAGATCAGAAATATGTCACCATGTTGACACAAAACAATTTATGGAAGACACTAGTTGTCGTTGGTAGAAGTCTGGCGCAATGTTTGATGAAAGGAAGAAGAGAAGAAAGATTTGGGAGGTGAGTGTGTCTAAAAATAGGTTAGAAGAGGAGTGAGAAGGTTTTTTTTTTTAAAATACAGAGGGAAGGGGAGGGAGTGTTTCGGAGGTAACTTGGAGAGGGCCACAATTGAGTTAATATTTATGAGAATAAGATGAATTAAAAGAAGATTAGGGAACAGTATTTAGTAAGATGTTGATGGTGCGAAAATTGTACTGGAATTATGCTTATAGATAAATACGAAAGAAATCTCTTTTTAAAAAAAATTGTGAGCAGTTGTATGTATTACAGTATATTCTACTGGTGTATGCAGTATATTATGTGGTGTAATCCTATTGACATTTAAGTCGACCAAAACGTACTAGTAGTGAAAATTTCCTTTTCTCTTTCTTTTTTTCTATATCAGTTTAGCATAGTTAGGATGAAATCTGTCAATATCGGTCATAATGTGAATATGCAAGGAAAATCTATTGTGCTGGTCAAGGGTTTGTTTTGTTTTGATTTGTTTGTTTGTTTTACATAGATATGAAATGACCTTCTATTACTACAGAAACTAAACTGCTCCTGTTGGTCTTTGACAGATATAGTTTGTGGTAGTACATATACACATCCTGGCTTTGAATGAAATGGGTAAAATGTTGCTATATATGTTGCTAGTCTTTCTGTCTATATTATCTACAGTTTTTTTCCTCTTGGATATGTCATTCATCTTAATTGAAAAAAATCACCCCCAAAGCAGCAGTAGAGCCACCACTGTAAGGTTTCATCAACTGGTAGCTAGTGCCAAATTCCTGTTGTATATTTGCCTTGCCCACATGTGTATTTGTAAGTGCATCAAGTCATAATGCGAGTGCTTAGTGTGGATCCGTGTAAATGTATATTAATTTGAGTATAGTCTGCTAGTGCGCACTTTAACTCCATTTAGATTTGTGTTCATTTGAGTATTGTAAACCAGTGCTTAACTTGTATTTTGAAATCCGTGTTCATTTCAGTGTAATCTGCCAGCACTCAGCTTGCATCCTTTGTTTCATTTGAACATTACCTGCCAGTGCTTAACTTGTATCCTTATCTATCTGTGTTTATTTGAATGTTTTGTGTTGCTCAACTTACTTCCATCTAAATCTGTGTTCATGTGATGACTGTTGTCTGCCAGAGAGTTGCTTCTTGTTATTCTTTAGTTAGTGGTAGGTTGAAAACACATTGTTAAAAGTAGTTGTAAAGAGTAGATGTGTGTGAATGTAAGTGGCTCATTGAGGGTTAGGTTGTGGAGTTGACAGTCGTGAGACTGAAACACTCACGAGGTTAGACTTTTAAGGGTTAAAAATGCTCCATCTCCGCTAAGCATTAGTTGGGGACCTGATTCACTTCAGGGAAGGCAAAGGCATTGGAAGAGGAGGATTGGTCTCATTCCTCCATAGTGCTGTGCCCTCTGACATGTCAATTGCCCCTTCAGTCATTAGGTTACGGGACTTTAACCTTTTATGTGCCAACATAGTAATGCCAGTGTGTAAATATAGCCACAATTCATGAATGTAAATACGCATGTACATGACTTACATGACCTTTGACGTTTGATAATCAACTTTCATTTAGTGCAATATCACTTTTTGCAATAAGAGAGATACTCACTTCTGCAGGACTAACGGCTAACGCCTTGACTGGTATTGTTGCAGGCACGTAAGTGTGCCTGTGTGCAATGTTTTTTTTCGATTTGTGTTTTGTTGTTGGAATTTTTTTTATTTTTTACCCATGACAATTTAAAGCATATATGCAGCTGTGTGTCTGATGTATTCAGACTGCCATGTTTTACAGGTTTGGATTGAAGTCTTCTAATTTCAACCTTTTTTTCCGTTCCAGACAAAGTTCAATTCTTGCAAATTCTATATGAATAGGTCAGATGGGTCTGGTAATAGAATTCCTAGGTGTACAAGCCTAGTCAGCACAAGTGATTTCAGATTGGCAACTCTGCCATTGGACGTTACAGCTCTTTGTGTCAAATTCTAAAAAGCATCGTTACCTTTGTGAGGATTTCATTATAGTTTAAGACATCACAACCTTTAAGTCTTGAGTAAACTGGGTATCAAGAATTTTGAGTATTTTAAGTTGGAAGTTTACATATCTTCCTACTTCCTAGTCATGTTTTTTATCTTCATTCATGAATAAATCTGCAGCTTTTCTGAATTTCTCAAGTAAATAAATGAAATGTTCAAAAGGTGTCTTATCATCTTCATTGATCAGTTAAGTCATTTATTTTTAGAGACTCAGAAAAATTCAGTGCTCAAACTTTTTAATTTTGATTACTTCAGTTACACTGTCTTCTCTGATCATCATAGCTAGAATTTCAGTGCACACATGATTCCCCCCCCCCCCCCCCCCCCCCACCCCCCCACACCACACACACCCACACCCACACACGCGTGCGCACACACACACACACACACACACACACACACACACACACAAAACAAGCAGGGAGAAAGTGGATCGCCCTGTCTGAATCCTCTTTCTACATTTAAACAATTTAGAATTCTTTGCCATTCTCCCCAAACAGCAGCTTTATATTATGCAACAGGTTTCAATCCACTGGGAAATACTTTAGCCAAAGCCATAAATCTTTAAAGATAAATCATAAATCCCAAACACTTTTTCAAAATCAGTACAAAGAGATGATGCTGGTCTATGTTTTAAAATTAGATAATTTATTAAGACATATAGGAGTAATCCACCTTCCTTTTGATCTCAAAAGTACCCTGCCCCCTTTTTTGTAATGATTTCTTTTTAAATCTTCATTTTTCTGTAGTGATACATGAATGTCAGTCGCAATCCTCTCCTATCCTTTTTTTTACCCCGAAGAGCTTGTATGTCTTTGATAAGTGACCTTTCTTCCTAGTCTGTTTTCCTGTTTGTCATGGAAGCATAAGCTATTGTTTTACCTCTTATTTTCAAGAGCATGAAATCCAGAAGTTTGTCAGGATTTTAAAGTTTTACCGGATTGTTTGATATTTTGATAATTTCTGCTTCATCAAATCATTCAGCAGCATCCTCTTTAATGACTTGCGGAGTTTTCTTTTCTGATCTCCTTGAAAATCTGTTTCTCAGTATCCTTTTAGACCTTCATGCGTACCACGTTTTTAAGTTTAATGTGATCATCCAATAAATGTGATCATCAAATAGTTGGAATGCTGACCAGATAGAATGTAAGTATCTTCAAAATAGAGAGAAAGATAGTCATATAACAAGAAGAGATCAAGTCGACTTTTTAATGACTACTTTACGGATTGCTCTCTCTCTCTCTCTCTCTCTCTCTCTCTCTCTCTCTCACCCCTTATGTCTGCTAAACCATGTTATGTCATTATGTGTTCTACCACTTCCCTAGCATAAGGATTGTTTATATGCTTTATATTATGATTGTCCATATCTGGACAGGGTTCCATTCACTCATGGTATTGTTGTAATTTTCTGTTCTTTTTATTAATGTGTTATAGAAAGTAAGATCGTCTTTGTTGGGTCCTACGCATCCACTAGAAGCAATTCTTTCCCCATAAAAGTGAAAGATGATCATGCAGCAGCCTTTTTGCCCCTGCACTTGTATGATTTAGTTTAATTTGAAATTATTCAAAAGCAGTACAGCCATCTCAAGACCTGTTCACCAAATTTCTCCAGCACTTTCAGTTGTGTGTCAAAGTCTGGGCCTTAGCCAACGGTTTTCCTGTCTATTCTGCAATGTCGTTGGTCCATCCTTTTTCTGTTTTATCTGTCTCTAATGTCTGCCATATGCCACTCTCTTTGTGTCACGTCATCATTTTCGTACTTCTCTCGACACAAAAAGCCGATTTTGGCATTGATTTCATCCTGGTTCAGAAGTTTCTTGAATCGCTCAATTTGCTTGAGCATGCTTTGTGTGATCTGACTGTGTATTCCTGTATTTAGCTGTCCTAACACTGAAAATTTATAAAAGAGGGAAAAAACACACACACGCACATGCATACACTCACACGCATGCACATGCACACACATACACATGCACACACACACACACACACACACACATGCACACACACACACACACACACACACACTGCACACACACATGAGAACTTGACATAGAAAGCAAAAAGAATTATCATAGACCTGAAGATGTCAAAGACTGATCCCATCGTGCTTTTAGCCATTAAAACTGGGGAAAGTGAATTGTGAGATCATATTTCTTGAACTGACTCAGCCTTATTGTTTTAAAATGGGAGAAATACACAGAAAAAAAAACATAAAGAAAGCATGGTGCAGCAGCGCCAATTACTTCCTTTGGCAGTTGGAAAAGTTTGATGTTGTCAAAGAAAATTTTAAAAAGATGCCTACAGGGCTGTTGTTGAGAGCATGTTGATGTCTGTAGGGAAATAAATCCCAGTGGATACAAACAACAGGGTTATAAGAGCAATCTCCATTGCAGGTGGCCAGAATTTTCTGTCTCTGGGTGAAATATATGAGGGGGAAAAAAAAAGCCGCCGAGAGGAATACACACTCAGCTTTTGAACTTTTTAAAAATTTCCCCTCAGGTCACCATTACAGAAGAGCTGGAACCCAAACCCAGTTGTTCTTTCAGTTGCTGTTTTCCTCACAACTGCCAGTGTGTAGTGAAACAGTTGTTAGGTCACGGTAGAAATGTGCAACAACCAAACCTGTCAGACCTGTTCGACCTGAGGCAGTGTGATTATGTGGTGTACTTAGAGTATTATAATGCATGATTAGTGCCAGTAGGCAGCTCTTCAATCAGCTTACCCAGATAGGCATCCCATCGTATGAACGAAAGTGTGGATTGTAAAGTGCTTAGAAATTGGCTTGTAATTGAGAACTGGTGCTATTGTAATACTGTCAGTGATAACAATGCTGATGAGAGAGCAAGCAGTATGAATGCAAGTGTATCTGTATATTGTTATATCACTAAGTATTCACATAAACTTTTTTGTTTGGATTGATGCAGGTGCTTTGTGTGTGTGTGTGTGTGTGTGTGTGTGTGTGTGTGTGTGTGTGTGTGTGTGTGTGCGCGCACGTGCGTGCATACATGTATGTGCGTGCATACATGTGAACATACACTTGCAATGACAGGTACATAAGGAATTGTATGCACAGTAGAAAATCAACCTCAGAAAAAAGTGTGTGCATTCATGCATGCGATCCTTCATGCAATATTCACTCATGTACTATTCCTCCCATTATTAAGTGTGATCGTGGTACTCTTCAGTAACAAAGACATATCACTTATCTCTTTCCTCAGTTGCTGATTGTGAGTAGTGTGTGTCCCATGTGTTTTTTTTTGGGCTGTGACGTGGCTGTATTTTGGGGGTTCATTTTTTCTAGTAGTTTTAGCCTGATATACCCAAGGTAGTCAGCTGGGTTTGGAATATTGAAAAAGAGAAACAACTGGAAAATGTTGACACACGATCATTTGTAAAGGTGTCTTCAGATCATCTTGCATAGTGGGGGGCAAAATTCTTGCATACTCTTTCCCAAAGTGCATGCAGATGTAACACTTCCACTTCAGCCAAGAGTTGCATTTAACTGGTAAAGCATATTATTTACTTTTGAAAGTCATATCGAGCATTGAAGTTGCACAGTGCGCTGATTTAGTATCTTTTGTCTTTCTCTTCTCAAGAAAGAAGGATGTTTTTAGAGAGATCAGGTTTAAGTAATTTTGGAGACACAAGCTATTAAATCAAGAATATACAGTGAATTGAGGAGGTACAAATGTTAAACCATACACTATATGTTTAAGATGACAATGTCTTCTATGGAAATGAAATTGAGTACATTGTTGATGATTTGTCATTTATGATAGTTATATGTTTTTACATCTATTTGTCAACTTCTCAGTGCTCCTTTATTCTTCACCACCCATAATTATTTTTATTGAGTGTGTGTGAGAGAGATGCATGAAAACAATATTTGTGGGTTGATAAATAAAAAAGATCAAGAACGACATGGCTCTAAAGTTCCTTTTTGAATGTGCGTGCATTGATGTTTCTGGATACCAGTATATCATGGGCCCTTAGTGTGTGTGTGTGTGTGTGTGTGTGTAGAAATATTCCATCTATATGTTTATTGCTTTCAAGTTTGAAGAGTTGTCCTTGCAAACAGAGGATGATAGTAAGGATAGGACTCAAAGGAGGACACCACTTCGAGGGAGAGAGAGATAGTGGCAAAGACTCAAAGGGATACCAGACTGTATATAATGAGGAGAAATCTTTTTTTTTTTTTTTTCTTTGATTTTTTTTTTAAGTCCTTTTTTTCTGTGGGCGTGTATGTGTGTGTGCACGTATGTGTGTTTGTGAGAGTGAGTGAATGTGTGTACGTGTGCTAGTGTATGAGGCTAGTGTATGAGTGTGTGTGTTGGGTGATATGGTATGGTGTGGTGTGGTCTGTGTGTATGTGAGGGTGTGGGTATGTTCGTATAGAGATGTATTTTGTGCATGTGTGTGTGTGTGTGTGTGTGTGTGTGTTATGGTCCTTTTCATTAAATGAAAAATCTTGACATTCTGTTCTTAATGTTTTCTTAAATGTCAGTACAACCATGGGTTAATCTAACAATAAATTTGGTTTCAGTCAGTGTGTGTGTGTGTGTGTGTGTAAACTATATCACATGAAAGTCACATGACAGGAACTGTGGAGAACGCAGCAAACAGCCACCTAAACTGACTTGCTTGTTGTGGGTGTTAGGCATGAAGTGTGTCTTTCCTTTCTCAACTGTACATGCACGTGTGACTATCGTGAACAGAACTCTGAAGCTCTATACAAAGTCACCACTCGTTTCCTGATACTTGGGCGCAATTAACACGGCCTTGTCATGAGACGTGACTCCTCCCCCCCCCCCCCCCCCCCCCCCCCCCCCCCCCATTCTTGATGGCATTTCTCCCACGCAGTTCATTCCCTGTTTCCTCCCACACAGTCATATATGGATTATTCCTATTTTTAGCCAGTTTACAAGCGGCTAAACGTAACTGAAATGAGACAAAATGATGAGACAACTCAGCAGAGCAAATATACTGGTATGGAGTCACTCCAGAAGTGTCCGTACAGATCTGAAATACACAGAACACTACCTATCAAGCCACCCCCTACTGACGTCAATATCTGCTTAATTCTGGAGCCACTAGACTTGATGGGTGTCTCTCCCACCCCCCCACCCCACCAGGTGGAAGACTAGCAGTAGTTTCTTCCAACAACATTCTGCATGTCAAGGCATCAAAATCTTGGACACAGTCTGGCCCAGACATGGATGTAAAGTTGACTTTGAAATGGGTCGCCGGAGAGCAGGGTGTCATGTGCCACGGAGCATGGGATTTGTTGTTGTTGTTTGTTTGTTTTTAATCCCTTCTGATTCCTGTATCATCGTATTTTAGGTGTACCAGTTGTTTGTTGATTGAGATTGTGGGAGAAGTACACAACCAGTCACCAGCCATTGCTTCTGGCTTCGCTAGTGAGAAAAAAAAAAAAACCCACCTGCATTAACGCAGTTTACTTTGGATCAGCGCGCGCGCGCGTGCACACACACACACACACACACACACACACACACACACACACACACACACACACACACACACATGTATGATTGCACGTAAATATTCCACGCGTGTATGGAAATTATACGTATGTGTGCATGTGTACACACATAAGAATAAGCACACGCACTTACACATGCTTATATATTTAAGGAGCACTAATGTCTCAAAAATTAAACACCAGAAATGTTTCATAAATTTTTTTTTTGTAAATGCTTTTCATAATAATTTAAAACAGTTTATTCTCACACATTCTGTAGTATTCTCACAAATATTCTCTCTCTCTCTCTCTCTCTCTCTCTCTCTCTCTCTCTCTCTCTCTCTCTTCACACACACACACACACACACACACACACACACACACACACACACACACACACACACACACACACACACTTGCTTAAGAAAAATATCTTCAATTCACTCACACAAATTCATAGCTTTTGTTTTCTCTTTCATACAGTCAAATATTGAATTGTGGTTGTGGTATTTCTTGAGCTGATTTCTTATATCCCAGCTACAAACATTATGCTCGCGTGCACACACACACACACACACACACACACACACACACACACACACACACACACACACACACACACAAATACACACTCTTGCACACGCACGCGTGCACACATATATGCAAGGATGCTCATATGCACATGTACACATATACACACACACACACACACACACACACACACACACACACACACACACACACACACACACACACACTTGTGCATGCATGAGAACATATGCTGGTAAAAATTCACATAAACACACATATGTACAAATACACACAACACAAAACATATCCAAACAGATGCACATACACATGCATAACTTTTACAGAACACATACATACAAAACTACACACATACTCTCTCCTTTTCTGAAATGATATGTGTACATACAAATATGTATACATACATGTACTCTGTGCATGCGTGCATGTGCACGCGCATGCGCGCGCCCGCGCGCGCGCGCGCGCGCACGCACACACACACACACACACACACACACACACACACACACACACACACACACACACACACACACACTAACACACTATAACACACATGCATACACGCATGGGCACACACAGACACATGCACATGCCCTTTTCCTCTCTAGTCTCAATCCCATACACACCAGAAAGTTGGAAAATGAAATTCAATTTGTTGTAGGCCTTAACGGCCTTATTTTTATTTATTTATTTTTTTTTTTTTTTTTGGTCTTCACATTTAAACAAAACAAAACAAACAAACAAATCAGTAACGATTTATTTTCACTGGATGAGGCAACACACACATATTAGACAGCACATACAAGGAAGCCGGAATAGCTCAGTTGGTAGAGCGCCAGACTCGTAATCTTGGGACTGCGGGTTCGAATCTCCGTCGGCCATTTCGGTACAGGGGAATTTTTTCCTCGGAGTTAACATTGGTTCTGACTCCATTTCCCACACAGTCCTTCGAATGAGACTATAAACCGAGGTTCCGTGTGTGAACGCACGCATAACATCTTGCACACACGTAAAATCCATAACCAACTTTCGGAAGAGAAGGCCAGTATGGCCGTTGGTATGGATGACACGTTACACATAGCATGCACCTTCCCGAAGTTGGAGTATAGCTACCTTAATGGCGGGATAAAGAAGGAGCCTAACTAACAACATAGAATAAGCACACATTTTTACGATTGATGCAGCTTTTTGTTTTCCCCCCTCTGCTGTTGGTCGGTTGGTTGCATTTGTTTCGTTATGTAACATGTATATGTCAGCATGTTAGCTTCATGAATGCCCCGTCAGCGAACATGTACGTCAGCACACACGTGAGCGAATGTGCGTGTATGCACGCTCATGCCTATACCCATCCATGCTCGTGTGCTTTTTTCAATTAATGTCCCCTGCCTTTTGCACGTCCCCTCCCCCTTTCCAGTTCATGTACGATGACATGTAGGACGAATACTGACGAAGAGAAAGCTTACAGCTGAACTGGCAACAGACATAGTGCGATCTTCATCCAGCTGTACAAGTCTCTGGTTCGCCCAATTCTCGAGTATGGGCACACAGCATGACAACCCCGGCATAAGGCATTGTGTTGCGAGCTGGAGGATGTTCAGAGGCGTGCCACCAAACTCATTGCATCCTTGAAAGAAGAGCCATACCCAGAGCGCCTTGCTGCACTGAACCTGCCCAGTCTCAAACATTGCCCTCTCGGGGGGGATATGATCAACATGTACAAGTACACAGCCGCCCCCATTTGAGCTACTTCCAAGTCAGAGACACCAGAGGGCACAGCCTGAAATAGGAAAGATCACACTGCAGGCTCAACATCAGAAGCTGTTTTTTTTCGTACAGCGTGTGACCGCCCCCTGGAACAGCCTGCCAAACAGTGTGGTCACAGCGCCATCAGTCAGTGCTTTCAAGAACAGGCTCGACGCACACTGAAGGAGCTTCCTGCGAAGTTTGACCCTGTCTGTTACCATTAGCTGCAACTGTCGAAGTTTTGTACCACGCATGACAAATCTGTTGTACTAGTGGAAAAGGACATGTGAACAAGTTTCAACACGGAAACCACCAGTATCCAGTGACCTCTACATCATGCACAGCTGCAGCGACGTCAGAACCGATGGTTACAGACGTTAGTTTTTACCCTTTTTTTGTGTAGGTTAGTGAGTAGACAAGATATGGGGGGGGGGGGGGGGGGGGTCACTTTGTGGTATGACTATGAGTAATTTCATATTAATGAAATAGGAATTAGAATAGGGTTAAAAAAAAAAAAAAAAAGCAGATCTCCCTTTCACAGTCTCAAAATAATCAGTCAGTTGACTGTGGAGACTCTACGGAAGAAGAAGAAGACGTAAGCGCCGTGGTCCGATGAGAGGTCCGATGACGTAAGTTAGACTACTTTGCAACTGTGGACACAAACCTATGAGGAAAAGTAGAAAAAGCAGCAGTTGCTGTTTTAAAAAAAGAAAACCCGAGCTTCAACAAATTGTCGTATCCCCCTCTAGCAATAAATAAATCCTGCTCACTTGTATATAAGACGACTCGGCCAAAACAGGGCGGCTTCAGAGAAGCCTACTTTCTAGGATGAAATATTGAAAGTATTTTGTGGCAAAATCTGCTAGTTTACAGAATATGGCTACTGCTAAGCAAGTGGTATGTATTAAAGGAAAAATAATGATGGTTTTACACATTTTTGTTCAAATGAACCTGGATAATCGATCATGTGTTGGCAGAAGCCAGGTCGAATCACAGTCAGTGATCACAGAATCAGAAAATCACAATCGACTATGATGAGGTCGACATGAAAGAGGGCTGCTAAACTAGGGTGTTGCTCACTATACGTAAAATTCAATTTCCTGCTTAAGTACACATGATTATCATGATAATCACCATCACCCCTTATTTTCCCCTTTCTCATCCTCTCTCGTCACCAAGAACTGTTTAGCTGGAAGCCATCACACATACACACACACACACACACACGGACACACACACTCGCACGTACGCACGCACGCAGGCACACACACACACACACACACACACACACACACACACACACACACACACACACTCACACAGAGTATGCATTATGATAATTCTTTGCATGTGTTTTATTTTATTTCATAATTCATATCATAGTTATTCATCACACACACACACACACACACACACACACACATGCATACACACACATTTATATTGATCATTGTATCTTGCAAATCAATGAATCTATCTATCTATCTTATTTATCTATATGTATGATAATTCAGTTTCAATCATTCATGATATGTGCACACACAAATATCATTCACATAATAATTTGTATTTGGATTATTCATTGCATCATGTTTGTGTACAGACACAGACTGTCACCTGTATGCACATATATGTACAAGCACAACACTTACAATCATCAATCATTCTATTTTTCAAATCTGTCTATCTATCTGATTTATTTGTAAGTGTAATAACTGAAAATAAATCATTCATGATATGTGCATGCACAAATATCATTCACATAATAAATGGTACTATAGAATTGTTAATTGCAGCATGCATGTGCAAAAGCACAGCGACTTACACTTGCACCCACATACATGCATGAGCACATGCTAATTTTACCTGAGTGTTGTTAGAGATTGTTTTGGGTTTTGATCGTTTAGGTTTACTTGTAGTGAAAAGACATTACACTGAAACACACAGACACACACACACACACACACACACACACACACACACGTGTACACACACACACACACACACACACTCACTTAAGCAATCTCACATACACAAATGCATGCACATGTGCACTGGCCCACACACACATGCACACAGCATGCTAGCATGTATACATGCATGCATGTATGCACTCTCTCATAAACACACACACACACACACTCTCTCTCTCCCTTTGTCTGTCTGTCTGTCTGTCTGTCTCTCTCTCTCTCTCTCTATGTCGCTCTCTCTGTCTCTCTCTCTCTCTGGCGAGAAATATTACCTGTCCTTTATCCATCTGTTCGCTGACATGAAAGTTGCAAAATGAAATCTCAGATTGTTGAAAACATTCATTTTTCTGTCATGAACTTCTGGGGAAGTGAGTGATCTGGAGTAACGTCACTGGGAAGGCATGGATGATGATAGAGGAAACCCTTCCCCAAATACCCCCCTTTCCCCCTTTCTGAAACAAATAAACAGAAAATCCCCCCCAAAAAACATATAATTACAACAGAGTTGTTTCCCCTAGGTGTGACAGCTGTTGATCTTGATGGCTTTTCAGGTTTCCACTGACTGTTGTTTTTAACCACTCACCTGACACGCCAGCATAGAGTTCTAATGGGTGGTCATTGAGCATCTGAATTGTTTTATATGCATGTCAACCATGTACCCAACATTGTAATTTTGCTTAAGTTGCAAGTCAAGCATGACACATGGCATGCGCTGTCAGTCTTTTATTTGCTTTGCATGAGATGCAGTGTGTGCGAGGCTGTCTGTGTGTGGCCGAGTCCAGAAACGAAGAGTATCTGTTTGGATTTTACGTTGACTGGGGAAAAACTTTGTGACTTGGCTTCTGCAGCAAACTTTGATTTTGCTGTCGTTACGTGCCTTGCAGAATTTTACATTGTCAACTCAGGTGACTGCAATTGTTCACTAACAAAGGGCTGACTGACGCCTGAAGGATATGTTAATGGCGTGTTTTTGTGTGCAATCACATGGAAAGTGGGCATCAGTGAGAACTGTGCTGTGGGTGTGTTTCAGGGCCCGTTGTACAGAGTGGTGGTGGACAGTGTCATTAACGGTGTCAAGGGGCATTCCTGGATGATGGCGTGGATGAACAGGTCCTGCTGGAATTAAAACAGGTGCATGGCACTTTTCTTTTTTTCCTCACGGCTGTTGGTTTTCACCTGTAAATACAACTTTTTGAGATTTTTAGTCTCTGCTCATAACTCATGTTCTCTTGTAGCCCGAGTAGTAACCTTGCTCAATGTGATGTTTTTCGAAATCAAGGTTTAACCTGTGATTGTAGCTTTCCATGATTTTTGGTGTGAATGTGTTGAAAGATCCCACAAAAAACTTCTTTCCTTACTCAAGGCTTCACCATGCTGGTTTGATGTACAGGGCAGGCATCAGCAGAGTGTTGACTTGGATACTCAGAACCCACTGCTGTTTTTTTTTTTTTTTTTTTACGCATCTTTTCCATTATTTTCCTTTATTTACTTATGAACTTTACCATTTACTGTATCCTTTATTCACTGGAGTGTTCATGGTTCAGGGAGTGGGTATGGGGTTGGGTGTGTGTGGAGGACGTGAAGGTTGAATGTTGGCCTGATCATTTTCAGTCTTTGCTAGTTCTTTTCGTTTGTCATTGTTAATTGATGGGAAAAAGGAATAGTATGAGAATGTAGTCTTGATTGAAAGAGGAACTACACACGCAGTTATTTTGATAGGTGATAGAATGTATTAAGGTAAAGTAATTTCCTGTAGAATCTCACCAAGTGCTTGTCCAATTCATTAGTTGTGGGAGAACAAGCTAGCAGCCAGCAAAGCCGTAGAGCACCCGGCTGAACCTGACAAACGCCAGACCGAACAAGCTGCTGGACACCTGCTCCGTGATCAGGGCTGCAATACCCAGCAAGTCAAGCAGGGACTTGTTACTCAGAGAGGTACAGTCTCTTGAAATACATCACGTGAAGAGATGTGTCCCTCCAGATGGTGTGCTCCCTTAATTAAGTGTACTGCACCAGATATATTTAAACAAAAATGGGTGTGCTCCCTTGAAGTGTGTTGCACGAGATATATGTCAGTCACTGAAGCAATGCATCCTTGAAATAAGTTGAGTTTGATATATATGTTGCTCAAACTGGTATTCTTCTGTGAAATGTGTTGAATTATATATTTGTAGCTCAAACTGGTGTGCTTCCTAGTGATATGTTAGGCTAGAGATCTTGTTGATCAAACTAGTATACTTTCTTAAAATTTGTTGAGTTAGATGCATGTTGCTGAAACTGATATCTTCCATTGAAATGTGTCTAGTTGTATGTATGTTGTTCGAACTGGTATGTTCCCTTGAAATGCATTGCACTAGATGTATTTCGCTCAGACTGGTAAGCTTGTTTGAAATGCATGGGGTTTGGTACTTGTTGCTTAAACTTGTATTCTCCACTGAAATGCAATGAGTTTAATATATATGTTGCTCAAACTGGTTTTCTCCATAAACATTGAAATGGCGTGAGTTTGATATAGCACATTGCTTAAATTGGTATTCTTCCTTAATGTGCATGGAGTCAGATACATGTCACTGAGGCTGCTGTATTGCCTTGAAATGCATCAAGTTAAATGTATATTGCTCAAAATTAGTTTCCATATTTGAAATGTGTTGAGTTTGATATACGTTGCTCACACGGGTGTACTTCCTTGAAATGCATGGCGTTGGATATATGTTGGAGGAGGGAGGGGGAGGGTGGTGGTGGTGTATGCGCCGCTGAAAGATAACTGTTCCAGACTGTTATCACCTGAAGGATGAGAATTACTTTTCTCGTTCAAGATCACTTGTTATTCGTAGTCTCTTAAATTAGTATGTTCTCATGAAACACTATGTTGTTATTGTTGCTGTTGTTGTTTACACTACATTATATCATAGTTCATGTTGCTTGTTTTGTAGCGGTGTTGGCAGCAGCTCCAGCAGCCACCCCCAGTCTCTCTGTCTGGGAAATCAGTCTGAACTGGTGAGGATACCCTGCTCTTAGTATCACTGTCTGCCCCTAACCCTGTTCTGTCTTTCTTTCCCCAGCTCTGCTGGTAAGGATACTCTGCTCTCAGTATCACTTTTCTGTCTCTAACCTTGTCACTGTCTCTCTCTTTCTCCATCTCTTTCAGTCTGTGGGTCTGTTTCTCTCTCCCTCTGTCTTTCTCCTTGTTCTCCCTGTCACTCTGTATTAAGTTGACAATAACAACAAAATCCCCAGACCCACACACACAAACACACACAAGTGCACACACGCACATGCACACACACACACACACACACACACACACACACACACACACACACACACACACACACACACACACACACACACACACACACACACACACCATTTAGCACATCAACGTTAGGAGGAAGTCATACAGGAATCAGTCAGTTGAATAATTTAACTGTAGTGTCAGCCCAGCATTCATTTTTGATGTTACAGGCAGGGGCAGCAACCCAGGCCACGATCACACTACCTGTTGGTATTTTCCCACAGCAGTTGACTGCTCTTGGTGTCAACGCTCAAGGAAACATCACTCTGCAAGCTACACGTGAGCTCTAGACTTTAAGCTTGTTGCATTCCCCACATAAATGCTCAGGGTGTTCTTGTGTATCGTACATTCTCATATGCACTCAGCAAGATCATTGGTGATTTAAAAAGATGTTTTTTAAAAATTGAATTAAAATTGCAAAAATGAGAAGTGGGTTGTTGTGTCATCTGATAATGTTCTGTTTTGGCCCTCTTTCAAAAAGTTACTTTACATAGAATGACTCAAGTCTTCGTGCTATATGTCATTCAAAGGTTTATTATGTTCATTTTGTTATAATGTCTGAAAGATTTTTCATGAGAGATAATTAGACATTTATATAATATATAAATATGATGTCACTAGACTCGAAAATAGAAAAAGTGTGAAAGGTGTGTGCACTTCCCTTGGAATGTTTGTACTGTCCATCAGCGAATGACTGGGCAGAGCAGACGATTTTTCTGACAGCAAATTTTCTCTTAGTCTTGTTCACAAGTTCAGTGTGGGATGCTTCGCCTATCACAAGTTTGATTGCCTCTTGAAGTGACCTCATTATGAAGTGAATAATGAAGATAGGTCATTTTGTGACATAAAGACAGAAGACTAGCTTGAATGTCATCTGCCTGCCATTTTGTTGGGGAAAGAGTGACCTCTAACCTGTCTCAAAACACCACCATCACAGAAAAAAGCTACATAGTTTTTAGTATAAGGGAAAGAGCTGCATAGCTTCAAATGCTTGAGCCATATAATGCCATCTGCAGTTTCACAAAGGTAGAGACTATCGTGTTCATGATATGAAGAATTCAGTGTTCTGTAGTAGTTATAACTATTTTGTGTAATACCCCCTGCAGTTTCACTAAGATATAAACTAATGTGTATGTAGTTTAAAAAAAAAAAATCCAGTGTTCTGTAGAAGTTATAACTTTTTCAGATCAGTATGTGTGAGCAAGGTACTAAAGTTTCAACTTTGGCATAATGCCATGAAATCAAAGTGAGAGGGCTGCATGTATACGTGTTTTTGATGGGAGCAGTTTACCTTATTTCAGGAGAAACGAGGTGGTTATCCTAGAAGCTTGCTTTAGCCAAAGCCAAAGGCAATTCTGATTGAACACCCTGATTGCACAACAAACATTGCACTGAAGGCCTTTGGATACATAGATTGTATCCATTAATTTTTTTATTTTATTTCAGTGGGAGAATTCTTGAGTTTCAATGTTTGTACTGTAGGAAAAAGATGTCTTAGCTACTTACATAATAGTGTTATGAGGTGTGCACTCAGAGAAACACACACATTGATAATTAGCATCCAGCAAGAAATAAATAGATACTGTTTCACCATGATTGGATCTGCCCATGCAGAATTTTTGCACCATCCTGTTGCCATTTTGATGTTCGATGAGGAGGCCTAGCAAAATTCTGAATAGTAAAAAGAACTGGTGTAAATTATGCATGTGTGCGTGTGTGTGTGTGTGTGTGCGTGCGTGTGTGTGTGTGCATGCATGCATGCGAGCGAACACAACACACACACACATGTGCGCGCGCACACACACACACACACACACACACACACACACACACACACACACACACACACACACACTCACACACACACACTCTCTCTTCTCTCTCTCTCTCTCTGTCAGAGAAGGGGCCTGGTTTGCTTATTGGATAGAATGTCTTGTTCAAGGGTCGTCAGTTCAGATCCCACCTGTGACAACCATGTTTGAAGACATTTTTGTTCAGAGTTAACATCTGTGCTGTCCCTCCTAGTCCTTTGAAGAAGACTTCAAACTGTGGTCCTGTGCATGGACACATGCATAAAACATGTTGCAGGCATGTTGAATCACTTTCCACCCTTTCAGAGAAGTGTAGGCCCCATTGTGTGCCAGTGGGAAGGATGACATGAAAAACGTGCACTCTGGTCTTGTGCTTAGACACCATCCATGAAAAAGGAATGTAGCTATTTTAATGGTGAGATTAACCTTAAAAAGTTTAAAGTACCATATCTGCCATCAGGCAAGATAAACAACAGTCATGACAATGAAAATGAAGAATGAGTAATCACTTATCTCATCTTATTCAGCACAAGATGGATGCTGAATGAAAATGAGGCTGAGGACCTGTTTATTTGCACTTGGTTTTCTCCCCATAGTTTTTTTTTTTTTTCTTCGTATCTTTGTTATTTGAATTTTTCTTGTCCCTCTTAAAAAGACGAAAAATGAACCTTATTACTTCAATGTTTGTTGCGCTTAGTGGGGGCTTTGTATTTCAGCATTATTTTTCATGTTTTGAGTTCCTCATGTGGTCGTTACACTGTGCAACCTCTTCTGTGAAGTTGGATTTGTGTGTGTTGTGCAGCCAGTGGGCAGGTGATTGCTGTGCAGAACATTGGGGGTCAGCCCACGGCCATCGCCATTCCCCAGCAGGCCTTGATCAGTCAGCGACCCCTGCCCACACAGCAGGTGGCTGAGGTCAGCAGACAGCTCATGTCATACCTGTCCAGTGTGAACAGTTTTTCTCAATGTTCTTAGTTGTTTTCTCTCAAGCCCACTATCCATGTGTCCTTGGCTTAAGTAGTATAGCCAGTGCTTGTTTGTCCCAGCAAACACGCGCTGCCACAGTCTGGGTTGAGCAAGGTAAATACATATCAGTAGTTCTGTCGTTGTTGACAACAGCTGCAAATCAGGCGATGCTCCTGTTCTACAGGAAGATGTGCGAAAAGGTGTTGAGACAATTAGGAGAGACAAGTCACAGTTATTGGGGCTTGGTCAGGTACTAGTAGAACTACTGAGTACTGGAGAGCCAAAGATCCTCAATCTCCCACAACTATCTGTCAGAGATATGGGAAACAGCTGTGGCCAGAAGAATGAACACCATATTTCATAATACCTGCACTCACAAAGGGAGAGTTGTGATTTTTTCAAAAGTGCGAGACTGTTGAGTTTAATCAGTACCTGTTGAACATACTCAAAGGAAAGATGGGAAGAAGACCCTCTGGAAGAAGAGTAAGGATTCAGGTGGAGAGAAAAACCATCTGAACAGATCTTTAACATCAGATTGCTGACAGAAACATTCCTTTGGCGTCAACATGATATTTACCACAACTCCATGGACCTCAAGAAAGCTTTCGACCATGTCTGGCATGAAGATAACAGATTATGAGGAACCATCAGTTTGACTACTACCTCATCCATCTCGTAGCAGAACTGAAGAAAGTTGCCAGCAGTGTTGTTCCCCTGAACAACAGCTTGGAGTTTTCTTCTGAACAACTGTGAGGTGCAAGCCTATCTCCTCTGTTTTGTTCAACATCTGCTAAGAGAATACAATGCAGGAAACACTTTTAGACCTAGACATCGATTTAGGGTTAGCCTCAATGCAGCGTGCAATTTGTGTAGTACGTGGACGTAAAAGGAGACAGCAAAGAACTCCAGAAACTCATTTCCAAACTGGAGAAAGTGTCCGGTACGTAAGGAATGGAAGTCAGCTCAAAAAAAAAAAAGAAAAAAGAAAAAAGGCAGAATCATTGTCATCAGCAGACATCATGATGAATGAAAGGCACTGGAAGAAGTGGAACACTTGACGTAATCTGGGTTCATTCTGAGCAAGGACATTCAGCAAAGCAAGTAAAGAAGAGGCTTAACCTAGCTGCGTCTGTCATGACTAGACTTGCCTCATGTGATAGAACAGGTGCATCAGCTGTACATCCCAGTGAAGGAAAATCCAGATAGGGGTGATATTGGGCAACACTTCTTTAGGATTGTCCAGTGCACCAGAGCCTGCTGACCGTCGATGAGAGACAGGCTTTTAAGCTCTCTTGAGAGTCTGATATACTGCACCATTGATTAGGGCTTCTATAGTTACTGTCTGAACGAATAACGAAGAAGAAAACTGGCTCTTTTCATCTCTGTGGCCGTGAGACCTAAACTTGGATAGCAGATCTCAAGGGAAAAGTCCAGGCATTTGAGAATCAGTGCTGCAGGCAAATTCTGGATATCCCATACAGGGACCCATGACAGAGGACTGTGTCTGGCAGCAAGTCAACTCATTGGCTGGCAGACCAGAACCTGCATTCATAGTTGTCAAGCGCTGTGAGCTCAACTCAAGACGATTTAACAGATTGTAGAAGAGGGTACATCCCAGAGGCAGATTGAGGAAGTATTGGATGGCCTGGTAATAGAACTTCTACATTGTTGTATGTGATTAGAGTCAGAGTGCCAAGGATATTCCTCACTGCCCCAGCGTCCGCCACAGCACTAATACTACCTACCATCTGTGTCATAGGACAATGAGTAAAAAAGGTTGAAATTTCTTGATCACACCAAAATGATGTCAGCATGCTGTGGAAAGGACATGCACAGAACAAATGGCAGGGTAACATAGTGTTATTTGTATCACATTGATTTGATATTTGAAAGTTGCTGTCAGTCCATTCATTGCACTTTTTTCATTGCAGAACTCTTCAGGCATTCATCAGCTGGATGGCACAGGAGATGGCAGCAGCTCATCAGAGGATGAAGACTTTGACAATGACAATGATGACAATGAAGAGGAGCAGACACTGTACTTTTATTATATCGTAACATGTTAGTAATGGTAAGTCAACAACAATCAATTTTTTAGTGATTTCAAGTGCAAAAAAAAAAAAAAATGCAAAATAAAAAAAGAATGTTATGTTTCTTCTAAGCGTAAAAAAATAAAGAAAGAATGCCAAACAAACTCTCAACAATGGGAGGAAAAATACTCCACTCACACTGAAGACCAGAAAGTATGGTATTTCCAACAAAAGTGCATGAAACAGCCACAAATACAACTACTACTAGCAATAGCAGGAACACACACACACACACACACACACACACACACACACACACACACATTCTTATGCCTAACTGGTACACATGTAAGAAAGAAAAAGGGAACACACACACACACACACACACACACACACACACACACACACACACACACACACACACACAAAAACACACACACACACACACACACACACACACACACACACACACACACACACACACACGTCCCTTTCACTCTCAACAGTAATATATATATATTTTTTTTTATGAACACAAAGTCATTCATGTGCCTGTTGGTCTCTGAACCCTTGTCATTCAGTTGATCTATATAATCAGCTGTACACCCACTCGAAAGACGTCTGTGATACTCGCCTCTCACGTGTCAGTTGGCCACGCCCCCTTCAACCTCGACCAGCGAGAGTGGGCCACAGCGTGTGTGTGAAGTTCGTTGCCTAAAGTCTTAGTTGCTCCCTCACATAGAGTTAGTGAACAGTCAGTCAGTGCTGGCTGGCTCAACGCAAAAAAAAAAAAAAAACACTGGGGCACACGCGGTAGGGTAGTAAGTGGGCGTCTTATCAGCCTCTCATAACAAGTTGGCAACGGTCCAACGCTTCACGTTGGAATAATTCGGTCAAGCCCTCACTATCGTTCTTTACTCTCGTGCTGTCTGGGTCTTTCATCTGTATTAGGAACAACAAACCAACTGTCTATTCAATATCCCAGCACTTGATCTGTGGTAAATGTACGGCAAGGTCGAGTACGTAAAGTGCTTGGTGGTGACGTCATAGTGAATGGAAAAACAATCGGAATAAAGTCAATAAAACACTGAACTGAATAGTGTTCTGACAAAGCAAATGGCTGTGAGCATGGCCAGACCATCCCCCAACTATGACGTTTATTGCTGGCTTTTTATCTCATGAACTAGGATCGTCGTGAGAGTATCGGGAGTTAGGTCACCCTACTTGTCGCCAAAAGGCGCCCTTGGCGATCTGCCAAGTCGTCGAAATTACTTTTCTTTCCTTTTCTTCTTTTCCAGGTTTAAAATCATCATTCCGTGTTCTTAGTTACTTTATTTTTATGTTCTTTTTAACCTTTGCTAGGTGCTTGTGATGCGGGTACTTTATATTCTTCTCTTTGTGTTGATAAGAAAAAGCTGTTTATTCTGTTAGTCCTATGTCTACAGCAGATATGACTTTGCCAGTGTGCTAATATCTTAAGCTCTGGAAACTATAGTTGATTATTTATTCTTTTTCTTTTCGTTACACCATCTGCACTTGCTCATTGAGAGCTGGTTAATTCTGACTCTCCCCCGTCCCATCCCTCACTATCCCTGTCCACACACAGACCCGTACTCAGACTTGTTCTGCTAGTGTCCAAGTATTACTATTCAATATGACGATATCCATGTATACCAGTACAGTGTGTGCCCCTGTGTGTATGTGTGTAAGTATGCATCTATGCACATTGTGGCTTGATTTGCACATATGTGTGGAGAGACAGGGAGATGAGAGAGAACACATGTACGTTGTTTAAACATTTTGTGATTTCTTTTGAGATATTGCTTTTTATGTCATCTTTCAAATCCAGTTTGTTTGAACCTGATCACACACTTTCTTTCATCAATCCTCATGTGTGTTTTTTTCCCCCTGCATGTCCACTCACCAGATCAACAGGAACAAGAACAAATGGAAGTTCACGCTGAAGGATGGCATCATGACCCTGAACGGCAAGGACTTTGTGTTCCAGCGCGCCATCGGAGACGCAGAGTGGTAGTGACCCGAGCACAGTGTGTTGATACCAGGGGATTCCACCGGCTGTTTTTCCCTCCTTGACCGCTGGACAGCTCCAGCAACTGCTGCTGGAGAGTTGTTCTGCTGTCTGTTTGTTTTAGACACGAGTTGTGAAGAGTTTGTGTGGGAGCAAATGAATGGAAGTCTGACTGGATGACTTCAACCGTCACACCAGCTGGATTGACTGCATGCAGAGAATGAGGCAGAAATGGGGGTAAAACGCAGAGAAGTCTTGTTATGATTAGCCTAATTGTAGAGACACCCAGTGACATTGACCAGAGGAGAACCATGATTTGGTCAGCCATAAGGGAATCTTGATGTGATTAGAATTGGAAGGGAACTCTGTCAAGGTTGAAAACAGGGAAATCTTGTAATGGTTAATTATAGGGAACTGTTGTAAGGTTAACCACTAGATAATCTCTTTAGTGTTAAGTGCCAGCAAATAATTAAATGCCAACCACAGAACAATTTTTTTGTGATTAAACGCAGGAGAATCTTGTTATGATTAGCAGCATGAGAATGTGAAAGATGATAAGTTTAATGTTAATTTCAGGAGAATGTTAAGATAACTGAAAGGGGATCTTATTGTGATTTGATCTCAGGAAAACCCGATTTGGGAAACTGTCTTGGTTTATGGCAGAGTAACTTCTTAATGTTTGACTGCCGGGGGTAATACTGATGCAGGTTGGCATAATGAACTCACAATCAGCCATTACATTGCAAGCAGTATGGGGTCATCAGGCTGTCTTTCAGGGCCTTTCCAACCCGGCTGTCAAGCATGCTGTTTTAGCTGTTATGAATCAGCTTGACAGCCACGTGGAACAAACAAGCCATGAATATTTTTAAAGTCTGTTCACCTCAGCCTATTGGGACTTCACTGAATGATGGGAAGGCCAGGGTTTCTGATACAAGTGTGCCATATTTTTAACATGGGTTCAGCTCATGATCTGTGATATAGTGTTCGATTTTGATTCCTGGTGAATTGATGTCATTTTCATGTTTTTAGTTTGCAGAATGAGAACAGGATGATTGTTTACCGCTGAAAATGGTTAAGGGTGTTGGAATTGCCCTCGTCTTAAAAACTTTTTTTTTTTTTTTTATGCTTTGTTCCCATTTACAAGTAAGTTGACTGTACAAAAGAGAAAAGGAAAATCTTTCACTTGGAAGAAGGTAAGCGTTTGTAAAGAAAATTCATTCTGCACAAGTGAAAGTCCAAATGGAGTGTCTGGCAGTTTGCGCTGTAATACGTTGTGATCCTAAAGTAGGGCCTGGATATCACACTAAATGTAGTGGCTGGGATGTATTGTATACTTCTGGTGATATGTGTGGATGCTTTGTGTGTGTGTGTGAATGTGTGTGTGTGTGTGTGTGTGTGTGTGTGTGTGTGTGTGTGTGTGTGTGTGTGTGTGTGTGTGTGTGTGTGTGTGTGTGCGTGTGTGTGTGTGTGTGTGTGTTGTGTGTGTGTGTGTGTGTGTGTGTGTGTGTGTGTGTGTGTGTGGTGTGTGTGTGTGTGTGTGTGTGTGTGTGTGTGTGTGTGCGTGCGCGCGCATGCGCACACGCATGTGTGTGTGTGTGTGTGTTTTGTTGTGGTGTGTGTGTGTGTGTGTGTATGTGTGTGTGTGTATGTGTTCAATTATTTGTGGTATGTGTGTGTGTGTGTGTGTGTGTGTGTGTGTGTGTGTGTGTGTGTGTGTGTGTAGTGTGCATGTGGTGTGCATGTGGTTATGTGTACCGGGTATGTGTGAACTTGGATAGAGAGAGAGAGTGTTTTTCTTTTTTTTTTCTTTAGGTTCAGAGTTTGAACATGTTTACTGATACATAATTGGTTACTTCAGACTTAAATGGCAGGGAGTTGGAATAGGGGAGTTGGTTGGGATGGAGGAGAGATTGATTTGAATGTTCTCAGGCTTATCTCCCTTCATCTGCCCTGGCAGCGATTCCCTTCGGAACACCATCTTTTTTTTTCTTTTTCAATTTTGTCTGATGATTGACAGTGTATACTCTAAATCTGACACAAATAGTATATTTTGTCACTATTATACATATTTTTTCCGTCTTTTTATATCAACCATATATGATACATCTGACAGTTGTTTTTCATTGTGATGTAATTCACAACTGACAAGACTGTTTTATTGTTACATAAATCATGTACTACATTTGGCTCTTTTTTTTTGGGGGGGGGGGGGGGGGGGGGGGTTTGAAACCATAGTACAAAAATAAGTGGGCCAAAGGCATGAATAGCATGTATGATTCGTTTTTCAGGATACGACCTGTGAAAAGATTCTGCAGTGTACCCTTCCCTCCCTTGCATAAATACTCTCTTCTTTTAATTCTGTATGAGTTTACTCTCTTGGCTATCAAATTTAATGGCATGCCCTCAGTGCTTTTGCATTGTTAATAGGTCAACAATCACAAATATTTTCCGAGGTCAGATTCTGTTGTTTCTTTACCAATTCTTAAGTTAAAGTCATTTATCTACTTTTGATATGTAACATGACATTCTTTTCTGTACAATGCTTATTTTGTGATTGGTTAACTTCAGAACCCTTTTTTTTTTTTTTTTTAAACAAGCAAGCGGCAGAACGTATGAAGAGGTAAAAGTTGAAATATCTTTCTTTCTGGCACATTGCTCTGTTTGTCCTGTTTCCTTTCTCCACAGTTAGTTTGCTCCCCTGTGATGAAGATTCTCTCCCTTTAAAGACATTTCACATAAAACATTGTTCTCTTTGTCATAATCGCTTTACTCCCCAACAATGATTAACTCTCTTTAAAGATTTTTTTTTTCGTTTTTAAACTGGAATGTTTTTCTCTCTTGTCCACATTAGTTTTAGGCTACAATAATGATGAAATTCTCTCCCTTTAAAGACAAAGGTTACAGAATATTGTTCTCTTTGCTCTAAGTTACTCACCACTAATGAAGATTGTCTCCCCTGAAAAAGTATTTTCTGTAACATTTATTTCTTTGTCCACACTAAATTTACTTCCCAATGTCAAGATTCGTGTCCTTTAAAGTTATTTTTTTCCTGGAATATTGTTCTCTTGTCTTAGCTATTCTTCCAGATAATGAAGTTTCTGTCCCTTTATAGATCCCCCCTTCACCCCGCACCAATCCGCCCCTCCCTCCCACCAATCCTCCATCTCCTTTCGCCAGTGTCCGTCCCTTGCCTCCCCCCTCCCCCATGTTGTTCTCTGTGTTCAGGTTTTCCCCCCCCCCCCCCCCCCCCCCCCCATCCCAAATGAAGATTCTGTCCCTGTAAAGACTCCCGCCCAAAAGACATGTTCTTTTTGTCTGTACTTGAGTTATCTCCTATCAAAAACTGCCGTTCATTCCTTCTGAGTTTAAAGCATAGGCAGCTTCTCCTGCCTTGCCAGTTTGGTTGATTTTGAGGAAAGAAAGGATATCTCATTTAAACTTTTTTTTTAATCTCAAAAATATATTTTGACAAAAAGAAGCCAAGAATTTTATATGGTTATTACAAAACAAGCTTGTATCAACCGGTTGAAAATGTATGTAATATGGTACACTTTCTGATTTTGTTACATAGACGAATTCAGTATTTTAACATCTGTTAAACTCCTTTGTGTATGTGAGCATATGAAAACACATTTTTGGAATTACATAGTGAAATTTGGCATATATATAATATCAGCCCTATATACATATATGTGTTGAACAGTTCAGTAGTTGGGGAAAACAAGTGCCTGCTTAGTTTTTTCGTTAGGTGTTTTGGGTCAGTTAAGTTGAAACCTGATTGAGGTGTATAATGTATCCTTTAGTCAGCTATTTATCCTCTTTGATACGTTGTTCTGAGGGGCCCAGTTCATTGACATAAAATATAGTAGAAAACATGCATAGACTTTGTGGATATACCATAATTTCCATTTTTTGTGGCATGTGTGTGTGCATGTGTGTGTGTGTGTGTGTGTGTGTGTGTGTGAGTGTGTGTGTGTGTGTGTGTGTGTGTGTGTGTGTGTGTGTGTGTGTGTGTGTGTGTGTGTGTGTGAACTGATTGATGAGGAGAGAGAGAGAGAGAGAGAGAGAGAGAGAGAGAGAGAGAGAGAGAGAGAGAGAGTTTGGCAGTGCGACAGTACCTTTACTTGATAAATGTAAGTTTTACATTGTTTTAAAACATTGCTTTAGCTGCCTTCTGTTTATTGTTTTTAACCCAGAATGGTTTTTTTTTTTGTCTCAGTTGTCTCTCTGTGAAAACAAGGAATTGGATGTAATGACTGTTGCTTGTTTTGTGGCATGTAGATGATCCATGTTGTATGTGTGATAATTTACCATGAAATTGGTACTACAGCAAATCTTCCTTATGAAGATTTCTGTCGTTATGAAATGATGAAAGGATTCATTGGTTTGAAAATGCAATGATTGATGAGTTAAAAAAAAAACACGCAAATTTTGTTCTTTGCTTCTATGCTGTTCAAATCCTGTGGATTGCATGGTTTGCTTGTTCCTTGTGTACCTTCCTGTTGACAGGGGAGACAAATTATATGAGCAAGGAAACCTAAAGATGTCCCAAACCTCTCTTCTGAACATTTTTTTTCCTGGATTTTTTCTGCTTTTGTTGACACTAGATTTACTAATTAAGTTAAAGTCCCACAAGTTTAATTCAAATTGACCAAAAAAAAAAAAAAAAAAAAATTCAGTTTTTAAACATGATTTAAAACGGAAATTTAGTGGGGGGATGGGTGTGGGGTAGCTCATCAATGCCCCATCAAGAACACACACACCCACACCCACACACACACGCGCACACACACTATACGGACTCACATGTATACAAAATGTATGTACCGTATACGCATATTTTCATGCTCTGCTTTCACCCTCCACACAAGCGTGCGTGCGCGCGCGCACACACACACACACACACACACACACACATGCACACATTCTGATTTGATACACAAAACAAAGCAAACGAGTGAACTTTCATAGCTCTTCAGCTTCTGACAGCCATTTGTGAAGAATTGTTTCATGCGTTTTTTTGATGTCTGTTGTTCAGAGCATAGGTGGCAGACAGGTTTGTCGAAAAGAAATCCCATGTCTGTTTTTGTATGGTGTGCTATATAGCGTTACTTTATATACTGTTTTTGGTGTTTGTATTTGTATTTTGACAGGTTCATTCTTGTTAGTGGGATCTGCCATGTTGTCATTTTAAAACTTAGATTCAAAAGGGAGGATAGGATCATCAAATATGTGATTGAAATGATTTGTTTGTGTGGGCGGATTCATACTGAGTGAACATTGGCTACTGTGATGGACTGATGAGTGAACTGGCTGCTTTCAAAATCCTACGTAATTTTTAGTTTATGGTGACTATTGACAAGCCAGAGACTGTAATTTTGTCGTATATCATATTTTCATTCAGAATCTGTAAACTAAATCCAGAACTTACAGACAGATGCTTAAGCTTTTTATTTTCCTGAGCAAATTTGAAAACTGTTAATGAATGTATGCTGCATCTGCATGTTCTAAAGAAGATCCAGTTCTGGTCTGTTAAAGTTCCATATTATTTTTGACCTACTTTAAGTCTGTTTTTAATTGGTCTTTGGTGTTTGAGCATCCTTGTCATTGCAAGAATATGTTATCTTTTTTGTTTTTAAATCCCTGTATTTGGAACTCTTATTTTTTTTGTGAGGGCTTCTGGGGTTTTGAAGAGGTTTCACTATGTTGTTTATATTTTTTGTTAGGGCTTCTCGGGTTTTGGAGAAGCATTAAGTTGTTCTAAAATGAGATCACCTTGTGTGTGTGTGTGTGTGTGTGTGTGTGTGTGTGTGTGTGTGTGTGCAGTCAGTACAACTTTGAGTTAATCTGTAAATTGTTTCAGTCAGTCAGTGTGTGCACGCGCGCGTGTGTGGAACATTCTTCTTGATCAAATGAAGAGGCGAACGTGGTGTTTTTTTTACCTTCATGAAGGTGACGTTTTCATCTACATGTATTGAAATGTTAGTCTATCAGCATGATCACACATAAACTACAGGATGAATTTTAATGAAATTTGATTGAGTGATAGAAAGTGACCCATAGATTGACCTGTCTAATTTTGGTGCAGATCAGAGGTGCGGATCTGGATTAAAAAAAAAATGTATCTAGAGTCTGCTAGTCCTCTGCAGAAGTCTGCACTCTCTTAAGTGCCTTTCTTGTTTGTTCTGTTGTTTTGAAATTGTGAAGTGTATGTGTGTGACATGGCAGAAGAAAAATGTGTGTATGACCAGCTGCCATGGCACATTGGTGAGCATTGCAGATTCTGGGCCAGATGATAGTGAGTTCAATTCCTGGCAGAGAGCGATTTTTGTGTGATTTTTTTTTTTTTTTTGTGTGTGTGTGTGTGCCCAAACTGGCTCTTACCCAGACAGGAGTTTGCTGTGGGACCAGATGGGTAGACAAATTTAGTCCACCAAACGAATAATTTTCGTTGAGCGTGTTACTGAAATTTTCTTGCCACACTGAGGTGTCTGTTGCATTTTGGGTCTTGTTGAATCTGGCATAGATAATGAAAGGAAGCACAGAGTATAGTCCTGCCAGGTAGTCTGTGATCAGAAAGGAACTCCATAGCGCCATTCATCATTCTCATTCTTATTGATCCGCAAAAAAAAAGTGTTAGATTCTGTGGTTCTTCATGCCCTGCTCTTGTGTTGACCTCAGTTTCACTTAACGCTCCATGTCTATGCTGTTTGTGGGTTTGTGTCAGGGGTCATTGAATATCGGCGAGTGCATGGTGACTGTTGTTGGATCAACTTGGTGGCACCCTCTAGAGGGAGACTCTCACACTGGCTCCACGGCCAAGCAATTATTGTCATCAGTGGGGGACTTAGTTGGTGTTGTCCTGCGCGGATGGGATCAGAAAGGCACCACTGGACATCACTGAAGTGACTCAAAGGCAGCACAGCTTCTCTTCAGGTGGGATGCCACTTGATAACTTGATGTTGACTGCTGCCCGTGACTGCCAGTATTGGTGACTGCCATGACTGATAGCACAAAATATACGAGTGTGGCTGTGTGGAGCAGGAATTACGGTGTTGAGTTGCGATACTGAAGTGGCAAACAAGATGAGACAGCACATACGTGTGTGTGCGCGTGTGCGTGTGTGTGTGTGTGTGTGTGTGTGTGTGTGTGTGTGTGTGTGTGTGTTCAAGCAAACGCAGCTTTGTATGTGGGTTTTGTGAACAGACACAACCATTATTTTGGATCAAGAAATCGAGATATGATTGAATATACCTCAGAATGCAATGGACAGACAACAGAGGGAGGGAGATGGACACTTTTCACACCTTGTACACACCTTGTACACACTCCTGAAAATGTCAGACAATGAACAGCAATGAGATTTACTGGGCAGCTGTGCAGCGTTGGCTTTTTTTTTTTTTTTTTTAATACATAAAAGTTTTTGCAGAGGAAGACGACATTATTTGCACAGATTTTCCAGAAATGTTAAAATCATAAGAAACGTGTCGGGCTTCAAATGTTCTTCTATGCATGTGAAATTATTATTATTATTTTTTTTTATTTATTCTTTTTTTAACTTATAGAGTAATTCTGAAGATTGTGTGCATGTTTATTGAGTTGAAAACAAACTGTATGTACAAGACGTAATATTGTAAACAATATTGTTGAAACAAAGTTTTTGTACTAGATGAAATATTGTAAACAATATTGATATTTTTTGGTGAATGGAGAATATGATCTTCTACATTATGGTGGAGAGTTTCACAAATTAAAAAAAAGAGAGCATTTTTAAAATGCTCACTTTCTAATGCTAAATTTGAATTATTTTGTGTATCTGTTAAGGTTTAGTCTTTATTCACTTGATAATTTTCCAAGGAATCAGGGTGCTCATTTTCATACACATGTCCCCCCCCCCCCCTTCTTTTGTGTCTAAAACATACTTAATGCTGTTTCATATATTTCTCTCACAGTGCCAGATCTGACATTCCAACATATCCAGCTCTCTAGCTTCTGATCCATTTTCTCATGGAAATATAATACTGTCACGGGCTGTCCTGCTGTGAATGTTCTGGTTGGAAGAAATGAAGATGCAAATTATGTCTGTTGTAAGATATACCCAAATGAAGTGACACACATCTTGAAGAAACACTTACGATTGTCTCAGGTTGTGTATCTATATATTTGCTTTGACATAAACATGACTGTTCAGAAATGTCCTTCATCTTTTAATGGGTTGTTCCCAACTCTGAACATACCTGGGTTGTAGTCACCAAGCGATACTCTCTGTGTATCTTGTGATATTCAAGTCTATGGTGATTTTGGATGTACAAGAGGGTTTTGTTTCATTATTAGATAATGGGTAATATAACTTCTCTGACACATAAACTCTGGCATGTTATGTTTCAGGTATGTGTGACACATTTTGTTTTGTTTATAGCAAGATGAATATCACATCAGTGACTGAAAAAAAACCCCAGTGAAACAGGGTTTGTCTGATTTCCTGTGTGTCTGCCAGTGGTTTTGGTTGCCGTGTGGATCATCTCCATACACAAGGCTCCAATTAGCATAAAGTGTCCCGGTCCTATTCATGCTAACCCCCTCACAGTGGTCCCAAAGAGGCATAATCTGCTTTGGTCCAAGTCACCATAGCTCCCTCACACATGGTCCCTGACAGGCATGATTTGGTTTTAGCTCCAAGTCACCATAGCTCCCTCACACATGGTCCCTCACAGGCATGATTTGCTTTAGCCCCAAGTTACCATGGCTCCCTCACATATGGTCCCTTACAGGCATGACTTGTTTTAGCCCCAAGTCACCATGTACCATGGCTCCCTTTACAAAAGTCCTATTCAGGCATGATCTGTTTTAGTCCAAGTCTTCATAGCTCCCTATAGCTCCCTCACACATGGTCCCTTACAGGCATGACCTGTTTTTGCCCAAGTCACCATGGCTCTCACACATGGCTCCCTGACACAGGCATGTCACTCTGGTCCCTGACAGGCATGATCTGTTTTAGACCAAGTCTCTCTAGCTCCCTCACACATGGTCCCTTACAGGCATGATTAGGCCAAGTTTTAGGCCAAGTCACTCTAGCTCCCTCACACATGGTCCCTTACAGGCGTGATCTGTTTTAGGCCAAGTCACTCTAGCTCTCTCACACATGGTCCCTTACAGGCCTAGCTCCCCCCATGATCTGTTTTGAGGCCAAGTCTTATAGCTCCCTCACACAGGTCTCTGACAGGCATGATCTGTTTTAGGGCCCAAGCTCCCTCACCATAGCTCCCTTACAACGGTGTCCTCAACAGGCGAAATCTGTCCCTTCAGTCCCAAGCGAAATCTGTCTTCCCTCACAGCTGGACCTAAACATGCGTAATCTGTCTCAGTTCAAATTGTCCCAGTCCCCTGTGGCCTCGACCAGGTATGAGCTGTCCTAGTCTGTGTCATTCCCTGATAAAGCAGTGCACGATACAAACATTATGGGCCTTGTATTGTCTCTGGCAGTAGCCTTCTGCCAGGGTCGGGCATACATGAACAGTTTCAGAGATTGCCATCTGTACATCACTCCAAGCATCTCGTTTCTCCTTTTCCCCTATCGCAGCTCTCCATACTTCCTGCGTATTTTTCCTTCTAAAATCGAACAGCATGGCAAACTTTGCTATCAACACTACTTGCCGTTGGTGTGAAGATATATGATTTTGACAAACGCGTCTCTGTGAGAACAGAGTATGGACTCGCATGAAATGTCCATATTTTGGTTAGTTTTTGCCTTTTCTTTAATGCAGATGTTCATAAAGCATTAACAATAACAACAAAGAAATGACATCGAAAAAAGTGAGTCATTGACATGTCCGATGAAGTCTGGCTTGATGAATATTCTATCTTGCACCAGCTGGCATGGTATGGTGATTATTATCAGAGGTTTTGGACTGGGAAGTTGTAGCTTTTGAGACCTAACAGAGGCCAGTATTTGTGGCATGTTTTCAGCTCTGGCCAGCTTCTTTGAATTGTTGAGTATGTTACAAGGTTAACAACATAGTCCAGTTTCACCCTTTTCATAGATGCCTCTCTGAGAGTGTTGCTCAAATTTTCTGTGGGTTTGTGTTCATCTCCTGGGCCTGGTAGCTGTTGCTGCTAGGTTACGGTACAGGACAAAGTTAACAGTCTGGCTTTGTCATATCATTTTGGATCAGAATGGAGGGGGCTCCTTAAGATCACTGAAGTCATGGTAGAAGATCATCATTGTAAGAAGTCTCAAGTTTTGTAACCCTTTATGCCCTGCTCTCATGTTGACCTTTTGAGTTTCCTGCCCATATCAGCGACTGTCGCAGGGGAAAGGGGAGGAGAGTGGGGGTTGGAGGGACCCTGGTGTCTCAGAATCTTGGTCTCATCAGCTTCATGGAGATTGTTGTTGGATGGACAGGATGATGCCCTCAGGATGGGGACGCTCAGTCATGCAGGCCCCGCTACTAAACACAGTTGTTATTAGAAGCCTTTGAAGATAATCTCAGCATATATAATAGGATCCAAACAGGCACCACTGAACACCACCAAAGCGACTCAGCAGCTGTGCAGTGCCTCTAGTGGTGGGTTGCCTCCTGATGACGTGATGCTAATCGCTCCTTGTGATCAGTCAGTGCATAGGCTATGGCTGGATAATCTTGGTGTGAGTGTATGGGCAGACCAGAATGAGTGGCTGTGGAGTGACCCCGCCGAGGGAGCATGCAAAATGCCATGAAAAAAATATCTGTGCTTGCTGTGATGAATATGTCCACCGGATTGTAACAACCAGTGTGTTTTGATCTGCGTTTTGGTTTTTGTACACATGATAAATACTTTGTCCTTGATGTGAGGAACTACATGGATGAACCATCGATAGGTTTTTGACAGCGCTGAAGAATATTTCAGCAGTGCTGTGTTTTGTGTCGTCTCTGCCTTTGACCGGATGTGTGTCAACCTTTTCAATACACCATGTGCTGAATGTAATGTACTATTGCAAGAGTGTGTGCTTTTCTTTTGTTTTTAGCTAGCAGCAGAGTTGACTGAAATTGAGCTTCTGTTGTTGACTATAGACTTCTTGATCTACATTCCGAATGTTGAATAATAAACAGGTAGAAGGTGGATTGAAACTGACACATGTTTGAGTGAACAGGTGGCAAAATAGGAAATTTCCCATTTCTAAAAATAGACTGCATGTACATCTTAGCAAACCAGCAGTTGCAACTTCCATGAAATGAGAGGTACAAAGAACAAAGAAGGGAACTTGTAATCTGTCCTTGTACTACTAATATTTCAACACTGCTCATGTGTTCTGAAGACAAAGAATATGGATCATCTGAATCAGTCAGGGAGCATGTTGAGATAAGAAATGTGTGAAAATGACATAAAAATGTGCACATTCTGATCCAGTTGTTGCAAATTTAAAATTCACTTCACTGCAGCAACAGTGAGCCACAGTCGTACTGATTACAACTGGAATTTACAGGTTATGTTTCAGCCTTTGTTCAAGCCAGGTCAGATGTGAAACAGGTGAAAATTGGAGAAATTTGTCTGTGTGGAAACCAAAGGCTGATGGTAAGCAAAACATAATCTTACATGTTGTAAACAATTTGTTGTTTTTTGTGTTACCTCTTTCCATATCTTCTCTGTGCCATTGCTGCTACACAGTGTGCTGGTTTCCCTGTACACAGCAATACCCTAGCTTCTTTGGCTGCAGCCGCAGCGCCAGCAGTCCTCAGATACCTATCTATATTAGATTGCAGTGAGGCTGCCCACAAGAGGAGACTCTGCGGTGCTGCTGCGAGTTGGTGGTGCCTGTTCTGATCAGGACTTTGCTGTCCACACTCCTGAAGGATAACAATTACAGACAGCAGTTAGACATGTCACAAAAACTAGTGGCAGAGAGCAGTGAGGTTGAAATGATTTGTTTAAAACATGTATTCTTTTCTTTGTCCTTTTACATACTGTTTTGACATATGTGTCGTTTTTGAATATTGATGACACTGGGTTTTGATATGCATATTAATTTTCTTGTACTGGGTCTTTTTTTTTTTTTCCATTACTTTCTTAATCCTTAAGTATTCCGAATCCTTTTTTTCTTGCAGTGTAATGAGCTTATGTTTGCAAAACATGGTGAATTACAACATTTTAAAGTCCCATCTGTCTACATCAAGCAGGTTTTCAGGAAGACTTTGAAAATAAGATTTCCATGGTTTTTAGCGTTCTGTTGGACAAGTGTTTTAAATGTTGAGAGAGAGAGAGAGAGAGAGAGAGAGAGAGAGAGAGAGAGAGAGAGAGCAATAATTTGAAGATGATACAGATGTATTAAGATTGAGGATACTTTGCGGTCCAGATTTATGTTATGAATAAGTACGTAATTTCTGTATATTGAAACAGGATCAAGAGAGTGAGAGAGAGAGAGAGGGGAGAGAGAGAGGGTGGGAAGGAGTGGGGATGGGGGTGGAAAAAGGGAGGTGAGTGTTCATAGATATGCAGTTTATATGTTCATGAAGCTGAATATTTGCCTTGTATATTTTGGTATTGATCATTGCTGTGTTTTCAGTGATGACTACCTTTTATGTTGTTTTTGTTAATTCCCTTCTCATCCCCATCGTCTGTTGGATATTGGTTTTCATGGAAGTTTAAATCAAACAAATCAATTATCTATGTCTAGTAATGAAAGTGCCTACATATGCATTGAAAAAGGAGACATTAAAATGGTTTTCATTTGTGAAATGTACCTTTAAGGAGTTGGAGTTTTCACCGACGCACACATATGTGTTTATGTAAGTGGCTGTATCAGTCCGTCTGCCCATCTATTTATTTATTTGCTTGCACCTATTAATCTGGTAAATTTTCTGTTTGTCAAAACTGTGTCATGCTTGGTGGCTTGTTGAATTTGGGTGTGATGTGATATTGTTCATTGGAGTATGGATAATGTTTTTGTGTGTGTTTCCTGTTTCAAATTTTGAAATTTGCGGAATAAAGCACTGACTTTCATTATTACGCATCCATTTTTAACTTTGGAAATGTGTTTTGACTATTTATTTTGAGAAAATAAAATATGCCTAAGTAATTGAAGCAAGTTATTTTTTGGTGTGTGTGTGTGTGTGTGTGTGTGTGTGTGTGTGTGTGTGTTTGAGTGAGAACTGTGATGTGTGCTTTAGGGCATTTATAATGTGATGCTGAACATATATTAATCATCTAGTGCATGTAACAATGGAGAACAAATTAAAAGTTGTACCAAATTTCCTTCCATCATTTAAATTCTTCAGCTGCCTTTTTGTATTATGCAGTGTTTACAGACATTGTAAGTTTTGATCAGGGCTAAATCCGTTTTTTTTTTAGAACTTAAAAAAAACAACAATCTATTCGTTCATCCACCACAAAAACAGGAAAACGAATGTCTTGAATCATTGGCGTACACTACATTTTTTGACGAATGTTTGATTAAAGAAACAATTGAGGTTTTCATCCTCTGAGCGTCTGCCTCCACTACTGATCGAAGACGACGGCACTGTCTTGGAAGGTGTGTGGAGAGGGTGGGGGGTGGAGTTGGCGCTGGGGGAGGGTGGGGTGAAGTATGATGCCGATCAGTGGGTAAGACAGGATTGTGTCAAGGTCGTCTACCAACACGGTCTTGAGGCAAGGATATTCCAGTATATAATGAACTGGGGCAAAAATCAAAATTTCCGTTCCGTGTGTTTGTGTGTGTGTGTTTTCTGTCCCATCCTCTGTGCCACTCCAGCGGCACCGTATCCACGCCACTAGTTTCCGAACCCCTCAATGCTGGCAGTTTGCTGATACTTTTTTAAGAACCCAGCAAGAAAGTCCTTGTTGGACTGCATGAATTTTGTACAATGTTCCTGCCCGTGTGAGCGTTTTCACGCTGGAGATGCTTGCTGAAGTAGAAGTCTCCTAAAAATCTTGAAAAGCAGCCTCCATCATGGCGGTGGGAACTGATTTTCAGATTTTTTTTTTTTTTTTTTTTGTTTTTCGGGGTTGTCCAAGTGTCCTGTAAGTCTTGGTGGTGATTGAGGCAATATGAGCGTCGCGGAAGGCATTGGATGCTGTTAGCACTTCAAGGTATCTAGCTGTACTGACAGGATGTAGGACACGCTGTGGATGGCATGTTGGTTCTAGTTTCGTTTTGCTCCTTTAAGAGGGCGTACAATTTTTTTTTTTTTCAGGATAGAATTCCATATTCTAACCGTCCTTGCATGTTATGAAATTGTCAAGGTCATTATGAAGGTTTTTTTTTCTGGTCCTGATTGTTGGACCGAGATCTTTTAAAATTCACACACACACACACACACACACGCACGCACGTACGCACCCACGCACGCGCGCACGCGCGCGCTCACTTTCAGCTTCAGTGTAGTCAGGAGCTGTCACTGTGTGCGGACTAGTCCGTTTAGACCTACACTACGCCACATCTGCACAGCGCACAGGTTTTTACAGCTTGGTGGATTGAACCAAAGACATTGATAAGGAAGATGAAATGCTATGAAACGACATGTACACACTCGCATAGGACACTCCACATTACACACTCGCATTACTTCATATGTGCACTCTCATCAGTACACATGCATTTAGAATTAATAAGGGATCCTGAGAGATTGAAAGGATAAAAAAGAAGAGCTAGAAACATCATCAATCGAACGAATGTTGGAATAATCTCAAGAGCAATACGGCAAAGACTTCCAGAAAATGGGACGCACTCATACTGGGCCTTCCAATTATAAACGCAAATGATTACACATTTCAGCTGTGTTGACAGACTTGAATCTCTCTCTCTCTCTTATACTACAACTACAGTCTCTCTCTCTCTCTCTCTCTCTCTCTCTCTCTCTCTCTCTCTCCTCATCTCTCTCTCTCTCTCTCTCTCTCTCTCTCACCGAAACCATGTTTACAAAGCTTTCAAGGCCTCACAATAGCACCTGGTGTTTTTCTTTCTTTTATTTTTGGCGGTCAAGCATTTCGTAAGTTTCTGTCTTGAACCTCCCTTTCCAACTGTTTTCTTATTCTTTTTTCTGTCTGTCTGTCTGTCTGTCTGTCTATCTCTCACTCTCTCTTTCTTTTCTAGCCGTTGACATACCTACAATCAGTTCTAAAGAGCTTCTCCTGGTTTCTTGCCTTTCTTTTTTTTTTTTTCTTCTTTGCTTTCTCTCGTTTTTTTTTTAGGCCCTATTTTTCTTTCTTTCTTCCTGTTTTTTTTTTCTTCTTCTTCTTTCTATTCTTTCTTTGTTTTCCTTCTGTCTTTACCTCCCCCTTCCCTTCTCCTTTTGTTCTGTTCTTTCGTGCGTTTTTTTCTTACTCATTTTTTCTTCTTCTGTCTTACTGTCATCGATAACAATTTGATTTGCATGGTTGGAGGGATTAGATTCTAAGAAAGGGGATAAACCATGGAGTCTACGGCCATCGGCCTATTCGAAAATGGGCTGAGACACAATCTTGTGTGTTCGCATTTGTATTCTCTCCCTCCCTTCGCTCTGCCTGTCTGTCTTGTCTGTATGTCTGTCCGCCTGTCGCTCTCTCTCTCGCTCTCTCCCCTCTCCCTCCCTCACTCTCTCCTCCGCCTCCTTTTCCCCCATCTCTCTCTTTACTCTCCTAACCGGCCCCCCCCCCCCCCCCCCCCCCCCCCCCCCCCAATTTACCGCAGAGAGCGTCGTCTTCTCTTGTTTTCCTGTTATTTCTTTCTTTCTTGCTTCTTCTCTTTCATTATTTTTCTTTGCACACATACACACCACCACCCAATGATAGCAAAGGTCATGGTTATCTTCGTCTCTGAAGGACAAACAACTCTTTACATTCTGCTTCGTGTGTGTATTCGTGTTCTGTCTGAACTTTAATATAGACAACGACATCGTTTAGAGTGTGTCTTGCTGTTGCGCACATACATGAAAGCAATTAAGCTCTCCTAAGTCTTTTGTTGACTTTCATCGCCATAATCTTTCCTTCCATCGCTGCACACAATGAGGGTTGTTACTATTCTCAAAATTCACTATGGGCGAGTTCTTTTGAAGCTTATTAAAAAAAAAAAAAAAAAAAAAGAAGAAGAAAAAAAAAGAAGAAAAAAAAAAGGAAAGAAAAAAAGGAGTTAATATACTCGTATGATATAAATGTCCTAAATGTCTTAAAGACAGGGAGAAGAGTCACTGTGCACACTTCCATTTTGCATTGCATTCTTTGCAAACTTTGAGGAAAGTAGTTCAGCGCTCTTGCGTTGTCCATCGAGGACATGAGCCGTCTTGTCTCCAGCAGGTTCATTCTCCGCTTGTCCAGATAGCCGGCCCAACGCTGACACACAACCCCGTTCCATTTTTTTCCATGCTGATCGATGAGGGTGAGAATGATGACATCGATGCCACGGATTTCCATTCTGATGAGACTGTGCATGACAGGACCATATTCTACGCTTACTTTCGTAACATATCCCGGCCGTCAACCAGACCCGAGAGACCTACCGTTTTGGTCTGGAAATTTGAGCAACGCTCTAACAGACGCATCCACTAAGTTAGTGGACGACACTCGACTGTGTGTTCCTAGTCTTCCCAGTTGATCCTACTGCAAACTCAGCTCTAGGTAGGAGCTGGTCGGGGGCACACAAAAATCAAACATATCGATGGCTCTGATGGGAATCGAACCCCAACTTTCCAGCCGGCAGTCCGAGACGCTAACCGCTTTGCCAGGCGCCTGGATCGCCGCCCATCTCAGAGTAATGACTGCCATGAGAGGTTCTTGCCTATCAGCACAACGCTTTGATCTGCTGCCTAAAGAGGTGACTTGTTTGATGTGTCCCATGTGTGAGGTGTGCAAACATCGTCTAAAGCGGTCATTGTCAAATATCTGCGCTGTCCACATCATTCAGATATAGACTTTGGAGACCAGCCACTCCGCACTTTTCATTCTGCTGTTGGCAGCCATCAGGAGAGAAATCTTTTCGTGCGTTTTGATGAAAATCCCTGATCGATGAGAATGAGAATGATGAAGATAATGTTACGGATTTCCATACAGATGAGAGACTGAACAACAGGACTGAATTCTACGCTTACTTTCATGATATATCCTGGCGTCAAACCAGGCCCGAGAGATGCAGACACCTGTAGTGTTTGGTCGAGAAATTTGAGCACCATTCTCACAGACGCATCCATTATCGTGATGTTTGATGAAAACACAATTGTTCGAAATTCATTTATCTCTTTCGTATGGTATATTAGATATTAGTAGTATATCATATATATATATATATATATATATATATATATATATATATATATATGTCATATATAATTACAATTATGTAATCATACTTATATCATACCGTTAGTTCCCTTGCATCTTGACTTGCGTGATAGTTTGTATTTCAGCTTCTCTTCTCTTTCTCTCCTTTAAACCGACTCCCCGCAGCCCAGATTCAATCGACAGACCTCATGGTCAATGTCTTTACCGTTCATCACCCTACGCCACCGGCCATACTACCTCTGTTACTATCAGGATTCTGGCTCACGTTTCACGGTCTTCGTTTGTCAGACGCCAGGGCAGCGACTCGGCGCATCCAGTAACAATGCCGCTCTGTATGATGAGGGTGATAATGAACGCTCACAGAGAGACAATCGCGCGTGTGCAGTACCCCTCATAGTGCTTCAGTCGCCGTGGAAGGGTGGACTGTAGGCCTATACGTCTTTCCGTTGGCCCAGCATTTGCCCGGTATAGCGTGCCTCTTTGGTCCCGATCTAGAAACATCTTCTGACGTCTTCGTCGTAAAGATATTTCCCAGCGGATTCTCATGCAGTGAAATGAAATCAATTAAAAAAAAAAAGCAAACAAGCAAGCAAAGCGTCATGTAATCATAAAAGAACATCAAATGAAAATAGAGAGAGAAATGAAAAACAAAACAAAAAATAAAAATAATAATTAAAAACAAAAAATAGAAATAAAAATGAGAATAACAATAATGAAGAGGAAGGAGAGAGTGGGGGTAGGGAGTGAGGTGGGCTGGGGGAACATATGTAAATGTACTACAACGTACAAGATTAGCATGTATGAAAACAGACAATAAAATGAATATGACAAAGTACGTACATATTTTTGAACACACACATACACGCACGCTCGCACGCACAGAGAGAGAGAGAGAGAGAGAGAGAGAGAGAGAGAGAGAGAGAGAGAGAGAGAGAGAGAGAGAGAGAGAGAGAGAGAGAGAGAGAGAGAGAGAGAGAGAGAGCAAGGCAGCACAACATGTAATCATTTTTTGTGTAAGGCATGAAAATACGTAGAAGTATTATTAAGCATAGTGAGAGGGGGGGGTGGGGGGGGGGGGGGGGGGGGGGGGGGGGGGGGGGGGGGGGAGAAGAAAAAAAGAGGAGAGAGAGAGATGGACGGGGGAGGGAGGGTCAGCATGAAATATAATAATTTGAAATGGAAATGTACTAAAACGTACAATAATTAGCATGTATAAAGTCAGACACAGTAAAATGAATATGACAAAGCATGTAAGGAATTCCATGCGTGTCGTGCAATTGTCGACCGTTAAGAAATTAAACAACACTGCTCCCGGCTGCCAAAATCTTCGATTTCAAGGGAAGCCATTCACATGTACTGACAGGAGAAACTTAATAGTGGACCATGAAAAAAGGGGGAGAAAAAAAAGAAAAAAAAAAAAAAAAAAAAAAAAAAAAAGGGGGGGGGGTGGGGGGTGGGGGGGGGGGGGGGGGGTGGGGGGGGACAGTTGAAAAAAAAAAAAAAAAAAAAAAAAGGAAGAAACAAAGAAGAAAAAGAAAACAGCAAAATTGAATTCACTCAAACGAAAAATCCTAATCTGTCGTTTACTTTCATTCATATTCACGCATACAAAAACATGCCCATGAACTTAATAGTGGGAGAGAGGCAAGGGGGGCGGGCGGGGGGGAGAGGAGGGGGAGTCATACTAAACAGCGGGAAACCATCTTGTACTGTTATCGGTGAACGGGTACGGGTCATGTACAGACGGGGGATGTTACAGGTCCGTGTGATTCTCCTGGCACTGTTCACATTCCCCCTTGGGACGTTCGATGGTTCCGGAGGAGCATTTCCAGATCGGATGGCAACGCTGTATGCTGCACCGGTTCGTTCTCTCTCTCTCTCTTCTCTGTCTGTCTCTCTCTCTGGCACAACACACTGGCACACACAACACACACACACACACACGCACACACGCACGCACACGCACACGCGCGCGCGCGCGCACGCACACACACCGCCTCCTCCCAAAAAACAAAAGAAAACAATACAACACACACACACACACACACACACACAACACACACACACACACACACACACACACACACACGAACGCTCCCGCGTGCACACACACGCACACACATAAGAGAGAGAGAGAGAGAGAGAGAGAGAGAGAGAGAGAGAGAGAGAGAGAGAGAGAGAGAGAGAGAGAGAGAGCGAGAGAGAGAGGAGAGAGAGAGAGAGATTTCGTAGCGAAGCCACATGATTTGTTTACAGGATTCAGCGTCTGCTGTCAAGAATTAACAGTAGTGGGGGGAAAAAAGACTGCGGAACGGTCCGAATTGATACATTTATCTTAAAACGGGACGCGCGAAAGAAAAACAAAGATAAATTATGAGACAGGAAAGAACGAATAGACCAGAAAACAAAGAAAAAAAGAAATGAAGAAAGGAAGAAAGGCCGCGAAGGAAAAGAGCGAGAGAGAGAAGAGCGAATGGAACAGAGGAAGAGAGAGAGAGAGAGTGAGGGAGAGAGAGAGGAGAGAGAGAGAGAGAGAGAGAGAGAGAGAGAGAGAGAGAGAGAGAGAGAGAGAGAGAGAACACAAAGAAACAAAACCTTAAAAACATCAGTCGATCACTGCACTACGGTGGCAAAGAATTTGACAATGATCAGCGCTAGGAAGACGAGAAAATAGCCACAAAGAAAATGCCCAGGTCGGCGTAATTGCAGGATATTTTCCAGTGGCCATTTGGCCGAGAGCAGCAGATGGATGCTTGTTTTGACAGAAGAAACGGTTCATCAGGACAGAAGAGAAGCGAGCCGTCGCAGCCAGCACGTTAAGGATCTGTGGTAATCCTTTATAATCCGCTATAATAATTCGGAATCTGTGTTAATCGTTTCCCTGCTGTTTCCATGGAAACGATATTCTTTGGATTGAGTTAAAGTCTTGAGTTAGTAGGTCTAAAACTGTTTATAATGTTCGCCAAAAACAAACGCAATGTATCAATTCGAAAATGCTCAGACGGGTCGTTGGCGTTGTCCAATGTGAAACGTTTACTCAATTCGTCTGAGTGGGAAAATGGGAGATGGGCTGTGATTGTGGTGTGGGGAGGGGCAGGGCAGTGGGATAGGCTGTGAGGCTGCATTATCAGCTTTATTGAATGAACTTTATTTCACGTCGACGTGTGTGTGTGTGTGTGTGTGTGTGTGTGTGTGTGTGCGCGTGCGTGCGTGCGCGCGTGTGTGTGTGTGTATGCATGTATGTATGTCTCTCTCTCTCTGTGCGTGCGTGCATGCGAGTGTGTGTGCGTGCGTGCGTGAGTGCGTGTGCGTACGCACGCGCGCGCGCGAACGTGTGTGTGTGTGTGTGTGTGTGTGTGTGTGTGTGTGTGTGTGTGTGTGTTCGCTTGCGCGCGTGTTCGAATATGTGAGCTACAGGCTTGTAGGGAAAAGGCTTGGGTAATGTCCCCCTTGATTGGTTTTTTTTTTTTTTGTGTGGAAAATTCAGATAATACAGGGGATGGGATAGGTTACTGGTCTAACAGTTTGAGGCACGAGGAGAAAAAAAGATTGAACGAGTTACGAGCAAAAAATGAAATTGCTGAATGTACCACTTGTGACTGGTTATTGTACCGTAATCCAATCCGATTAGATAACACACACACACACACACACACACACACACACACACACACACACACACACACACACACACACACACGCACACACATACACACACACAGAGAAACGTCCTTGTAAAAACTTTTCAATTTCAAATATCTGGAAAATTAACGGGACAAAAATTGTGATATGAAAATACCACAGAGGCGATTCAAATGGCAAACTTATGACGTCAGCAGCATCTTTTCCCCCTCCTTATCTTCCCTAAGCATTTCAGCGGTATTACACTACGACTCCAGTTCCGGCTGTCCGTGCACACCTACATCTTGGCATGTCCCGTCCTGGCCCCAGCATTGACAGTCTACAGGAAGCAGTCAATATCATAAGTCTACTCACCAGAGTGCACTGTCGCCAAGTCACTTCGATGGTGTTCAGTGTGTTCAGTTTTTTTTTTTTTTTTTTTTTTTTTTTTTTTTTTTTTTTTTTAGCACAACCCATGTTAGGTAGGTACTCAAGATTTGATCAGTGCGTTGGGCTAATGCATAGGTCAGACATCTGCTAAGTCGTAGCCACTAGACCCTCTTCTTAAATTCTCTCATATTAGCCATTGACTCATTTATCCACTAGCTTTCAAATCATGCGCAGAGTGGTCTCAAAACTTAGCGGATGTGATGTAGCGTGTATGGACCAATCCGCTCGCAGTGACACCCCCTTGATGAAACTGAAAACTGATGACATTGCTCATGGCATAGCTAGCACGAGTGAGTGTCTCTCTCCAGAGGGCGCCACCACGTCCTTGCAATGACAGTCCTAACTAACATGCTGATATTAGCCACTTCGACACGACTTCATTAAGGGCTTAGACGCGGAGAGGAAACTGAAGTCACCATTATAATAGGGTATGCAGGGCCAGAGACTTTATAATGTATGCGTTTGTCCTATTTTTTTTAAAACAAGCAAAATCGAGACCCTTCATATCGTGTTCGGTGACTTGTTCATTAGTGGCTCCAACAGTTGTTCTTACTGCTTCTAGGCGTAAATAAAATTTTCCAGTGAATTTGACTGCATTTCAGTGCGATTATCCCACACAGTATCTGCATAGTCAAACTGAGGTAACGTGAGAGATTTATACGAGGTTTTCTGAGGCTCTCCTGCTTATATTTTGCATTCATAGCTCTTCATACAAGAAAAGCAGCATCGTGACTTTGTTCAGTATCTTGTTACTTTCTTAATCCCACTCATATTTACTTTGAAGTATAAGTTCCAGTAGCTTGTATTTGTCTATACTTTGTAAGTGAGTAAGTCAAAGTTTAAGAGCTAAAACCAAGTAAACTACTCGTACAAAAGTAAACATTTCGTTTTTTTTCTTCACTAAATTTCACTTTCCATTGCTTAGCCCAATAGTTTAATTTTGATACATCTGAACTGACAAACTCTGTGCAAGAGACAGGGTTATTAAATGCAAAGGACATGCTGGTCTTGTGTGCAAAAAAAAAGGTCAACTTTCAAATTGATACTATCTGTAAGGTCATGTACATAAATAAGAAATAACGGTGGTCCCAGAACTGAGCTCTGAAATACCCCTGCAGGGATTCTTAAATAGTCTAACCTGCCATGCTTAATAACTAACAGCAGCTAACAGCTTCTTGCAGGCGATTCAAGAGATAATAAGTGGATCATGTAGGCAGTCTCAATTGTTTATCATTCGCTTTCAGCCTATGAATAAGGCCTTTGTGCCAGACGTCATTAAAGGCTTTGGCAATGCCAGTGTTCTGCTGCTCTTCGCCATCTTCTGTGGTGCAGTGATGCTGTAAGAAAATCGGCTTTCAAAGCAGCAACCAACCAGGGAGCGTGACACAATAACCTTCATACAATTTGGATGCTGGTGTAAATTAACAAGCGTTTTGCCATATGTGCAATAACACCCACTCGCAGTGTCTCTGAACGTGACATTTTATTCATATTTTCATACCTTAAGTTTTTGCCAGAAAGCGTCTGAGGTTTTCTTGTTTCTGTTTTGGTTTGGTTTGTTTTGTTGTAGAAAACAGTGTGCGACGTGGTTTTTGTCGTTATTTTTGTTGAGTTCGTGCTATTTTTGGCAAATGATGATATCAGGAAAATTTTGAAAGCCATCATATTTAGGAATTCGTTTACTTCGTCGTCTCACTTGAAACGGGAAGCTTCGAGCATTGGTTGCAATATATAAAAAAAAATCCTAGCACCAATGTCTGAGCCAGTACCTCTTACAGTGCTTCACCAGCTTCATTCAAATCTGCTGGAGGAGAAGGGAACAGTAACAAGAGAACAGCATGTAAGTGGTATTGTTTATAGTTCGGTGTGGTCATCAAGAATATGCTATAACTGTTTGTTAGAGCTCGTAGATTCATTCCCAGATTTTCCATATTTTTTTTCAATACTGGAAGACAGCTACTACTTCTGTCTGTCACAATCTTTCTGTCTGTCTGTCAGTCTCTGTTCCTCTCTCTCTATATATGTATGAATAGAGAGAGAGAGAGAGAGAGAGAGAGAGAGAGAGAGAGAGAGAGAGAGAGAGAGAGAGAGAGAGAGAATGAGAGAGAGAGGATAGACATATAGATATATAGAGAGGGGATAGATAGATAGATAGAGGAGATATATGAGATCGATAGAGAGAGAGAGAGAGAGAGAGAGAGAGAGAGACGGACAGACAAACAGAAGAGAGAGACAGGACCTGTGGGTTGAGGACAGAGAGAGACATAGATGTGGTGGAATTTGTGTGTGTGTGTGTGTGTGTGTGTTGTGTGTGTGTGTGTGTGTTTGTGTGTGTGTGTGTGTGTGTGTTGTGTGTGTGTGTGTGTGGAGGGGGGGAGGCGTGTTCGTGGTGCAACATATGTCTCTCTCTCTCTTCTCTTCTCTCTCTCTCTCTCTCTCTCTCTCTCTCTCACACTCACACACCACACCCACACACACACACACACACACACACACACACACACACACACACACACACACGCCATACTGGAGGACGGACAATCTCTTAGCGCTTATAAACAATGAAACTGTAATTTTGCAGACAGATTAAACCCTTCCTCTAAAAAGCAATAGCAGGAAGACAACGATCAGAAAAAAATGGCTCATCAGCTAATCACCCAATATTTCCCTCATCTCTCTCCCCAAGGGTATACAATCCCAACCCCCCCCCCCCCTTTGCAAAAACAAGCAAAACCAACAACATCATAGGAAAAAAAAGACACCAGTAATCTGAACCTCTATCTTCTCAGAAAAAAAAAAACAATCCCCGAACCAAATCAAACCAAACCAAACAAAAATCAAGGAAATGACCAACTGGTGAGTGCTAGAGGAATTTATTTCTTTGTGCATGGATCCACACTATCATGTCTGTTCTAACCATAAGAGAAAAACGTGTACTGGCCCTTTCACTTCATGTCATTTTATAGTCATTTTCTGCAAACGAGTTTTTCAAACGAATAAAGCTCTTTTACTTTGCGTGCTAACGTATTCAGATCAACACTACACCAACCGATCAAACAACAACAACAACAACAATAACAACAACAATAACAACGACATCATCATCATCATCATTGTTATTATCATCATCATCATCATCATCATCAACAACACAACAACAACAACTACAACAACACACTCTCTCTCTCCCTCTCCCCCCCCCCCCCCCCTCTCTCTCTCTTACTCTCAAGCAGATTCTCACATACATATTTCATATTGAATGTTTCTTCAACGTGTTTGATAATCAATAGGAAGTAGAAACGTTTGTCTGAACAAAACGAATGTGTATCTATCTATCCGTCTGTCTGTCCGTCCGTTCGTCCGCCCATCCATCCCTCCACTCCTCCGTCCCTCTCACTCTCTTTGTGTGTGTGTGTGTGTGTGTGTGTGTGTGTGTGTGTGTGTGTGTGTGTGTGTGTGTGTGTGTGTGTGTGTGTGTGTGTGTGTGTGTGTGTGTGTGTGTGTGTGTGTGTGTGTTCGATGAATACAGAACACGGTACTCGCTTTCCGCTCGTAAACTTTTTCTAACTGATCAATTTTCACCTAATAAAGGGTCATCAAAAAGAGAAGGCGTTACGAAAAAAAAAAAAAAACAAACCCAAACAAAAACAGTGTAATAAACACGATGAAACTTTCACCGGGAAAACCCAAAAGGTTGAATCAAACTACTGACACCGACAGAAGAGTGTTCTTGGTCCAGCGAAGCTGAGCATTGGCGTGTCACAATTCCACTCAGCGAAGTGTTGTTAAATACTGTCAGTTATATATGCACATTACTCACGTTTAGTGTCGGGAATTTTGCAGTCGTACTTTCGTGAAAAAGAGATTTGTTTGAATGTGCACGCTTACTCATTGGTCAGCTAGTTCACATACAGGTGGAATACGGCGAGATCCCTTGAAACACTGTGGTCTCAGAGAAGTAGCTTTCGAGTAATACGTTTTTATGAAACACAGGGAGACACGCAGTAACTACATCCAACTTCTCATTCTTTTAAAGAGAATCCTTCATACCAGAGATTGTGTAAAAGATATATCATATAAAGAGCAACCTGAAAAACCAAAACGGAAATTTCAAATTTTCAAACACTATGGAACGTAATCTCGACTGGGAGGTATCTCGATTACCCTCCTCCCCCACCCCCCCCCCCCCGTCAGTGACGTCATCCAAAGCAATTTCATCAGCGCAGTTGGGACAAACAGGTCTGTTTGCCTTGTTCCGCTGTTGCTGGATGACGTGTTCGTCGCCATTGTTCTGAGTTTTTTCTTCTGACTTGCGCAGAAGGTGTTGTTGTCTCTTTGATATTTTCTTTACATTATCCTCTCTCTCTCTCTCTCTCTCTCTGTCTCTGTCTCTCTCTCTCTGTCCATCTCTCTCTCTCTCTCTCTCTCTCTCTCTCTCTCTCTCTCTCTCTCTCTTAGGGGGTATTGCTTGTCGTCGCGCAAATCACCCTGCAAAACTACTTGGACAGTTTTTTTTTTTTTTTTACAGATAGTTTTAGTCTTTCAGTGTCTTTCAAGGTTAGAACTGTGTTTCAGAGAGAGAGAGAGAGAGAGAGAGAGAGAGAGAGAGAGAGAGAACATAGGAAGAATAGATAAGAATGATACAGAATGAACGGCTGCGAAGAATTTTTTTACGCAATCATCATCATCTCTTACTCTTTTATGTGATGCGTCTAATGGGATGGATTAAATTGAATGTTATAACCTTTTACGCTTTTTTCCTGGAACGAAATACGTAGCCTAAAGCACTCCAAGAGTGAGCTTTTCTTAAGGTGCAGGCTTCATGGCTGTTTCAATATCGTTATTGTTATCCTTTTCACCTCCTCGAGAATATCATGATTATAATGGTACATGATGTATTCAGTA